>VRYO01001366.1:26375048-26458180 GCA_009812075.1 Sialia sialis
GGGCTTCAAATCTCGGAGTGCCTCAAATCTCGCGTCCCATGCATGAAATCTCGGGGCGCCGCGTCCGAAAAAGAGAATAGCAGTCCCTGCTGCAGCCCCCCCGCCCCCAGCGCACCTGAAGCCACCCCTAGCCAAGAAGCTTTTATCTGATTGGTTTACGGTGGTCAGAAACGCGCGATTCATTGAAATTGAGCCCGCCACACACACCCATACTGGAAACAACGTAGTCAAAGTGACTGCAACACATGCGGCTGAGTGTCAGGTAACTTCTGGGTTCGCTATTCTCCTGAAATTGTCCATAGATAAACCGCACCCGATTATTAGCCGCACCCCTGGCGTGGGCTCCAATCTTCAGTGAAAACGGTGCGGCTTATATTCGTGAAACTACTGTAATTGTTTTCCTACAGCAGTACAAGTCCTTCCTAAATTCATTCCCTCGCTTTCCTGCAGTCACTGCTTCCTTGGTGAGAAGAGCTTCTCACTCTGTACACAGCAACAAAACAAGGTGTCAAAGAGGAAAAGGTGGGTCCCCAGAGTACATGACAACTGGTAATGTGAACCACATACTCTCTGAATGAGAAGTTAATTCTGGAGATCAGAAGCGGAGACTAGAATGAAAAAATAAAAATGAAAATGCAGTTTATTTTAGTAGCATATGCAAAACAAACACCATTTTTCGTGCTCCTAAAAAGACAGATAAACCCATCGCCAGCAGCTGCAGGAGTGAAAGAAGGGCAGCTGGACCACAGGGCTACTACAGCCATTAGCAATTTTGCCATTTGATGAGAAAGCATTTCATACCCAAATGTGCATGGTCAGCAGAAGACAAGCATTAACTTATTGCCTGTCTGATTTTCATCTTTCATTTCAATGTGCTGAATTATTAATGTCATCCTAGTCACTAGCTAAAATGCTTTTTAAAGTCTGTAGATGATGTTGTTACATAATATAAAAGCATTCAGGGCTTTGATGCAGCAGCCCTCCTAAGGAGGCTTATGAAAACAGGCTACCTCAAGTGCAAAATGAACTTTTTTTGGCCAAAGGGGCTGAAGAAGCCTGTGCAGGGTCAGAAGCTGATCAGGCAGCTGCAATCCCTGATCTTTATCCATTACAGAGTGCAGTAAGGTCTTTGGTTTAGGGAGCCAAGACACATAGCTGGGAAGAGTAAAGCTTAAGCTGTATTCATATTATTGTTGCCATGTCAACACTTGGAAAAAAATTGTTTACTCCAACACTGCTTAAAAGGTCTGAAAGTATTCAGTGCAGAATAGGACTACCTCTTTTTTTTATTTATTTGTTTTACAGATTAGCACAAGACAAACCAAATATATAAATTTCATTCCAGATGAAAAAATATTACGTGCCTAGAAGGAAAGAACCAAATAAATGTGTTTACCTTAACTCTGCAATTTGAAAAAGCAAACTTGGTAAGAATGATTAAAAGCACATGAAATGGGAAGTCTGCCTTTTAAATACGAACTTCTAATTGCAGATCTGTGAATATGTAAATCTAACTATGCACATTTAAGGATTAGGTATTTTATTAAAGCTGCCTTGATTTAAATTGCACAATCAGTCCTTTTATTAAGACTTTTCATCAGTTTTAATTCTGGTATTTGTTAATAAGAACTGACAAAGTACCAGAAACTTACCATGTCTAAAGCCATTGCTGCAATGCTTCTATAGTACAGCTGGATGAATACCCTAGTGCTCAGTTCCAGCACACAAAACACAGTCCATGACAGGGCTAAAGGAATACTTCATTTTAGCTGCACAGAACAATACTTCTTAGAGTCTTAAGTGCAAGATAATACCACTACAGAAGATTTTCAAAAGTGTTGCCTTTCTTTCTAAGCTGGTGGGCACACCTAAGGGTTGATTACAGCCCACCGTCCCAGAGGCCAAGCTGAGAGCCCGTGTGACAGCTGCTGAGAGCAGCACCGGGGCTGTCCTGCACTGCCCTCACACACCAGGCAGTGGGCACAGAGGCCACCTGCAGCCTCTGCCCGCCTGGCTCAGGTCATCTGCAGCCACTGCCCTCCTGGCTCAGGTCACCTGCACCCACTGCACTCCTGTTCAGGTCACCTGCAGCCTCTGTCTGCCTGGCTCAGGTCATCTGCAGCCTCTGCCCTCCTGGCTCAGGTCACCTGCACCCACTGCACTCCTGTTCAGGTCACCTGCAGCCTCTGCCTGCCTGGCTTAGGTCACCTGCACCCACTGCACTCCTGTTCAGGTCACCTGCAGCCTCTGCCTGCCTGGCTCAGGTCACCTGCAGCCTCTGCCCGCCAGGCTTAGGTCACCTGCACCCACTGCATTCCTGTTCAGGTCACCTGCAGCCTCTGCCTGCCTGGCTCAGGTCACCTGCAGCCTCTGCCCGCCAGGCTCAGGTCACCTGCAGCCTCTGCACCCTCTGCCCTCCTGGCTCTGGGGACAGCTCTTCTGCCACCTCATGCAGAGCTCACCATTTGTGCTTCAGCTCCTGGAAAGGTAGCTGGGCTTCAGTGCCCAGAGCAGCTGTTCCTCCAGCCCAGTGCTGGTTTGCGCCAGGGCCTAGTCCAGCTCCACTGCTGTGTACATACTGTGCCATGCTTGTCTAATTCATTCTCTCAATTTGACTTCAGCACCCAGTCACTGATCCTCACAGCACCCTCCTCACAGTATCAAACCACCCTTTAATTACTGACTATTCCCTTCTCTGAAGACATTGATGCACAACAGTTCAGGCAGAGCAAAGGAGACACTGTGTAATTTCAGACAATCAATACCTGTTATTTTGCCTTTCAGAAAAGAAGCTCAAAGTATCTGGATTAGAATGTGCCCATTACATCTCATTCCCAAACACTGAAGCGTGAGAGATCTGTGCCAAGAAAAGTATAAACAAATTGTTTCTTCCTCAACACCATGTCTCTCCACATTTAAAAGTATTTGGAAACAAATGCTTTCCCTCCATTCTTCCTGTGACAACTTCTTTTCATTTTCCAGAACAAGACAAACTGCAGATTTTTAATGAGAGCACAACTTCCACATGCATGCAGACCTAGACAGCCAGCATATTTCTGTAGCCAGCATTGTAAGCTTTTGCAACTTAAAAGGAATATTAAGCATAGTGAAGTGCACGGTACAGCCCCAGTACAAGAGTTAGAAGATTGCATGAGAATTTGAGCTTTTACTAGAAATTAGATGTGGAGAACCTATACATGCCAGAAAAAACATACTCTAAAATAACAAGGGAAATGGCAGGGAACGTAAATGTGCTATTTATTGTACAAAATTTTCAGTTTGTAGGGCCTATTACCATCAGTCAGGACTGTCTTTTGAATTCTCAACATTTTCTGTCTGGCAATACTGAAAAAAGGTAAATTGTTCAAACTGAAAAAAATATCTTGCATTAGACCAAGACTAACACACACACTATAATTGGGGGGGCTGCGGTTTGGGAATATAACAGCAAGGTAAAAGCTAGATTGTGTTTATTTCATGTTTGGAAGGAAAAGTCAGATTCATCTTAATTCAATCTAAAACATTTTGCCTCTCTCAGAAGAAAAGGCTTAAGGGCAACCTTTCTGAAAGTTAAAAAAAAAAAAAGATTTCACAGACTGTTAAATTTCATCTTCTGAACATCTTTTCCAGAACACTACACCAGTAGTACTGAAATCCTCAACTTGCTCTTTCACTGAATTAATTACTAGTCATATTTCAAGCATCCACACACAGTACTTTGAATGAAAGGTGCTCAATACAATTCCACAATCATTTACATGAACAATTCATCTTTTGCAGCCACATTCAGTTTTACAGAAAGTGTTCGTCCTTACTCTGTTATTGAACTATCAGAGCCCCCACAGAACCTGAGATAAACCTTACTGTTGACTATTTCTGACAGTTAATGCGCAGTTACCATGCACATTCCTGAACTGGGGGAACATGGCAGTAAGATCACACGCTACAACTCTGGGGGTGGGGTGTTCTCTGCACACCACAGGAACAAAGGGTGATTAGGAGAAATGGAGAAGAGACCAGAATCAAGACTGGAAATAAGCAAAATACAGGTTTTCCTAGTTTCTGCTAAGGGACAAAGTTCCACACAAAACCCAGGCTTAACTTCTCAAACCTGAGGAACTCCGGCACTTGAAAACCCATGGGACAGCGAAAGAGAAACACCATGTGGAATGTGCAGGCACAGCAACGAGACACGCATCCCTCCCCAAAAACTTGCACATCACTTGAAGGGATTAAGAACCTTTGGCTCAAAATAGGCTGTGGATAAAGGAGCAGGGCAATGCCTGTAAGTGTGCCCTTCACACTGGCTCCAGTTCTCAGTCAAGGACAGGAAAGCTCTGTTTACCTCTCTGTATTATCTCGGAGTCCTCAGAAATTTCCTCACAGAATGAATGTGCAAGTCTCTTCTCCTGATGTGGCTTCTGCTCCGTTCTGTGCC
Source organism: Sialia sialis (assembly GCA_009812075.1). Classification (NCBI taxonomy): domain Eukaryota; kingdom Metazoa; phylum Chordata; class Aves; order Passeriformes; family Turdidae; genus Sialia; species Sialia sialis. The sequence continues at coordinate 26,379,487 of VRYO01001366.1, forward strand.
TATGCATGAGTGCCCATGCCAGGCGACCTGCAGCTAAAGAGGGTTGTGATGTCTTGTCCCCATAGACACTGATAGCTACTGGAAGAACAACACATGGGAACAAAATCTCCTTTAAGATCCTCAGTTATACAGGAATTCCAAGGTAAGGCAAAACATGACAGGATTTCCTAAGGAGATCATTACTGGGTTTTAGTACTCTGTCTCCAACCATACTAGAGGAGATCAAGAGTTTGGATCTTTCTGGCTCTCCTCATAACCCAACAATTTAGGGGAAAAAAAAAAAAAAAAAAAGACTGGAAATTATAGATGTCTGGTTTGGAGCAGAAAATTATTCTGACTAGGCCAGAATGCCACAACAGAAATAATATTCTAGACCTTACAAGTTGAAATACTCGAAGGAAAAAAAAATAAATCTCCAACCAACAGCCCAGCTTATCTCACACATTATTTTTAAAACACTGTATTGACCAAATTCCTTTCTGACTCATACAGAGGCAAAAACTATCCTATGAATTACTGCAGCACCAAAGAAGTCAGTTTCATATTGATGGGATGTATCATTCTTCCATGCATGTGAGCGTACTGCTTGGCCCACTGAGTTTGCATCTTATACCTTCCAAAGACACATGGCTGCTGGAGGGCTGCTTTGGGTTTTGTTTGCTCCTATAGTCCCACTGCAGGATGGTCTATCTGAATCCAGGTGGCGGATGAGAACTTTGCAGCTCTGCTCCCCCACTCCTGTCAGTGATAACTCAGGTCTCTCTGAGACAAGGCTCACCCTTATCAGCAAAGATGTGACCAGTTTGGACTGGAATTTAGTTTTGCAGTAAGATGGGAAACATTAACTGTACTTAGCAGCCCAGCAGCAACCTTGATTGCAAAAAACACCGGTTGAGTGAGAAAAGTCCAGCAGAGTTTGCCCCAAACAGAGCTGTAAGAGCGATCTGGGTGGAAGGTGCTCTAGGTGCCTCATGCAGCCCTTGCCCACATGGGCACCAGAAGGTGTGTCTGTACTTGAGGGTTAGTGTTAGCTGTGTGTCACACAGCTTTGTCACTGGCACACAGCTCCCAATTCCTGCAGCTCCTCTTGCCTTTCTCCCTGACCTTCAGACTGGTGCACAGCCACCATGTTAACAGAGTTCCAATTCAAATTTTTACCCAAACTGATTAGGATATTCTCAAATCACTGCCCTCGAATGCAGCTGAATTAAGACACCAGGGTAATAAATGGGCTACCATATTAACAGTGATGTATCTCCCTGTTCCACAGAGCCCACATCAGACTAATTTTTACGAGCAATCATACTGTCACTAGACTTCACTGCCATTAGGAACCGGTTAAACATGAATTAATAGGCATTTAAACTTACTAGGACATATTTTGTGAAAAAATTCTCCATTGGCAGAATAGTAATTTGCTTTCTAAATTTCACAGATCTCTTAAAAACTATTTTTTTCTATCTGCATGGCCCATTGCTCCACTATTTTAATGCACAGTTCATTTGGTAATCATGTAGGGACAGACAGCTAATCTACTTCTTCTGATGTTTTGTTTTAAAGTTCTATTTAATGTGATCACTTCCTAAGAGAATGAAGAATGTAACAGTAGAAAAAAAAAGTAAACAAAAGCATTTATCATGCTTAAAATAAATTGTTAATATTCAGAAACTCACTGACATTCCAATAGCAGTAGTCATTTTCAAGCCCCCTCTCCAGGAGTGAAAACATAATGGAAAATTTAAGTCTGCTGTTCCCTGCTTCATGTTACTGTATCTCCTTATTTTTAAAAATCCGTACAGGCTATTAATCATTTCACCCCATGTCCAAAGATTGTGAATACCTTAAAAGGTGAGCTGTAAAGGTCTGGAGGAAAAAAAAAAAAAAAAAAAAAAAGAGAGAGGGAGAGAAAGAAAAAAATCAAGCCCACCATAATTAGGAGACAGACATTTCAAACTGATATTTAAATTATACGCTGTCTCCCACATTCTTTTTTCACATCTCAGCCTCTTCACTCAGTTGAAACACACAGCCACAAACAAGTATGATTATTTCTGTACCTTACTGATCAGCCCAGAAGCAAAGGAAAGAAAGACAGGCTTTTATTCAACAGTCCAGAGTTCTTCCTTGTCCCTTTTTTACTAGTTTTTTTCCCCTTAGCTTTTATATACAAGATATAAAAATAAACTGAATCATAAACCACTGAAAAAAGTCAGCTTCTTTTTGCCTTCTTGCAGACTCCTTTTTCCAGGCTCACTAACTCAAGACACAAACGTGACATGTTGATACCTCTGAGTTTAGTGCAGAGCTGACCGGAGGTGGATGAGCAGCTTCAAAGCCAGGAGCAGAAATGCTATCGTGTGTCATGCCAAAGGGCTGCTGATCTCCATTCCTGGCGAGCCCTTGTGCATCTCACAGACACTCTGGGACACCAGGCTGACCCCACAGCAGAGCAGAGTCCATCCTCAGTGAAGGCACACTGGACCAACTCCACTGAGCACAGTGCAGTTATATCATTATAGACCACAGTGATATTTTCATTACAAACATCAATAACTGAAGACTTTTTAATCCTGCTGGCCATCTGTCACTCTGTAAGTACAGCTATAAAACATTAACCTAGACCTTGTGGCATTAGATAATGTTACTTCACTTCAGAAGTTTTCACCACCAATTGAGACCAGATTCAGTGACCAATACCACTGCTGATAGGACCATCAGAGAGCTCCCAACAAATTTTTTACTTTCATGAAAGAGCAATGCATGCTCTTAAAATATTGTATTCTCTGAAACTGCACCAGGTTCAACAAGAAACCTTAAAATACCTGGAATTCTAGTGCTGACCTTTACTAATTTTCAACACAAAACCTACTTAATACCAATGGGAAAGAAAAGGCCACACCATTAAAAAGGTGACTTGCATAGTCACAGAGACACCACAACCTCATCAGAGTAGCATCTTTAATTTAACACTGCCTTTAATTCGCATGTACCACCAGCAAATTGAAGCCTTCACATTTTAAACAATTATTGATTTGTCTGATTTATGAATACAAAGAAAGCTAAGTAGTCACAATGCTATTTGGGCTGACTGAATTTGGTCTGTAGCTGGAAATGCTTGTACCCAGCACAGGCAAAGTCTACCCTCTAGTGCACTGTGTCCCTCGTTGTGAGAAACCTGTCTGCATCAACTGACTTCTACTCGCTATCCAGCAGAGAAAAGCCAACTTTGGGATTGCTTTAGCTCTTTCTCAGATGAAAGGGATGGATTTTTCAGTTAGAAGTGTTTGAGTCTTTGAGCCAGAAAAAGGTTTTCAGGTCCAAGGTCAAATCACAACAAGCCCCCAGCTGTGCGAGAAGTGACATAGGCAAAATCCAATGCAGGAAGCTAAACATGCTGGTTTAGTAGCACTGGAGCCACTTCTGCGAAAGAACAAAAGGAACTTCCTCTCTGAGCTCACTAAAGCTGCCAGGCGCTCTCCAGCAGCCAGCTGTGTGCAAAGAAGGCTCCCACAGACACAAAAGCTGGACACGTTCCCAGCTGGCACAGCTCAGGGAGCGCACTTGCTGCACTGCACACCTGTACCATGGCCCTGGTTGTTACACTGGCAGCACTGAACAATGGCACCCAGTCCCACCTGCAGCTGCTGCCTGCACTGAGAAGCATTTCCCTGCCTCTCAGACAGAATGGGCTTGCACACAAATCTGACAGAGCACACAAGAAGGGAGGACAGACGGGGAAAAAAGGGATCCTTGCTATGTCCTTACCTCGCTGCACCATGCTTTGTCAGAGCAGCAAATTCAGTTATGTCCACATGCTACAAGCAACTCATGGGGAACAACACAGAGAGAATCTTTCATCCCTTTCCTCGTAAACTTCATGGTATACAATGCACCTGCTTGGCTAAAGGCATAGTCTGACCCGAGAATGTACCACAGGAGTACACAGATGAAGCTCATTGTCTTAGTTCCTGTTGTCTATGGGGTGGTTTCAAACACCCTTTGAGGATTCTAAATGGAATACTTTACAAAAAAGTACAGGGCATGACATACTTCACAAAAAAATGGCAGGCCAGGTTCTCAAGTCACTTCAGATAACTGTATTAGATTTGCCAACAGAAACCTCGTGGCCATGGTTCAAGCCACCTGGATACTGATACTTTCTACACTGGTCAACTTCTACACTTTTCTACATCTCTAAAGAAATGCCACTGGAAAATATATCATGAATGTGGTGAAAGAAGGTTTCCTTCAGATGATTCATATTAACAGTCTTAGAATTTCCACACCTCACCATAAAAGCTATGGAAAAAGAGTGAAATCTTAAGCTTTATTGTGGGATAGCCCATGTAGTAGAAGCAGGAACCAGAGCACTGCCCAAGGTGACTGACTTCCTTTCTCTGCCCAGATTCAGCTCTTCACGCCCACTGGAGGAGCAGGGAACTAAGCTACAGAATGCTGTGGGAGGGAACTATGGTTTGAGGTTTCCTTACAGAGAGAGCCTGCAGTTCACAGTCATATTCCAGAATGTGGGAAGACAAGTATTTGGCAGAAAGCAAAGGAAAGGTACTCCTGGTAAAAGACAGTGAGGGTTCAGGGCTGGGCAGACAGATGGAGGTTTGCATCAGTGAGAATACGCAGAAAATGAGAGTATCTTAGTAGCATATTTAATTTCTGTAAGCTTGTTCTTTTAGGCAACAACTTGAGCAGCTGCGTTCATTTCATGCACAGACATCTCTAAGGATCCTCTCATATATGGAAATCACTGAAATCACAAATGCATTGCAAAAGCCTTTTCACCAGGCACAGGTACTCAGTGCAGCACACTCAGAGAAAAAATAAGCAACAATGCACAGAAAAAATGCTCAGTTGTGTTCCTCTTGAGGCTCTAGGAAACCATAACTAATTACTGTTATTTACGGAGGAAATGTAATTAAACCACTTGGGGTGGACTGAGTTCTGATCTGATGGGAGGAGGGCGGTGCAGCCACAGCAAAGTGTGGTACATGAAAATAGATGTCTGCAGACCAGCTGATAGGTATTTTCTCTGCCCTCTTCTCACTTGTCAAGTGAACATGTTCCTGAAATTTGCCCCAGATATCATCATCACTTTCTGTTAATGCTCTCAAAGGTGTAAGAGGCTCGTCTAATGACCAAAGGCATTAAAATCTCACTCCTATTTTGTGTTCAGTGGACAGCAGGTGTGAAGGATCCCCCCTTCCTGCTGCCAGGAACCGGTGAGGGGAGGCAAGCCCATCCCAGACACCCAGCACCTCCCACCCCAATGTACTTGCACACCCCAGCTGACAAAAAACAGAGAGCACACATTGCCAGACAAGACAGATGCAGCCCACCTGCCTTTTTACTGTACTTGCACCAATAGCAGTGTTAGCTTTTCTACTTTTATTCCTTGCTACAATTTTTTTTTCTGCCTGTTTTGGGAGCTGGAAGATTTCAACCGCATTATTATGCTTCAGTCTTTGGTTCTCAGTCCCATCAGAAAATGCTTGATTCTCAGACAGAATATGAACCATTATAATGGACAAACTTAGCTTCCACTTCTACATACTAATGTGAGAATTAATGCAGCAAGTACCAACAATCTGAACAGACAATTTATGTTTGGACAAAAAGAGAATGACATATACAAAGTATTTGCCTTCTTTAAAGTGCTTCTGCACTTCTGTGAGCTTTGTTGATGTCATTTCATGACATTTCCCTTGCTGCTGGAAAGGCCACCTTTGCAAGCAACAATAATGCTGGACTTTGAAGATCTCAACCATAAGATAGTGACAGGAAAAAAAAGATAGTGTGTTTATCTAATGCTTGCACTTCCCATCTGACCTGGATTTGGAAATCAGGCACTTAGCAGCAGAGGATGGCAGTTCTGCAGATGTAGATGTGCAGGCAGTTTTATGGTTTACACAATAACCCCTAATCTTCCTTCAAGTTTGGATTTGTTTTTTTCCTTTCTTGCCTTCTTGACTTACTTGAATGTCTAAAAGCATTTCCATACTAATAATAATTGTATGGCATTTTCAGAAATGCTCATTAAGGTGAAGTGGTGAAACAGCTGAGTGATGAAACCTGAGAACATTCTCAGTGGGTAATTTCAAATGAACTATCAATTCCATTTTAGTTGCTGAACATTTTATATGCTGTTGCACTACTTGAAGGGTTAAATAATTATTAGATCTAAATGAAGCTGGTAAAATATGATGTCTGATTTTTCCTGAACATTTTCAGTGACATTTCACTGGCATTGGCAAGGAATTTCAGGCATCAGCTTCCAAAAATATACTTCTTACATACAATTTTCCTGTGAAAATTTTCCATAGAAGTATGAGTTGCCTTTTGAAACTGGCTTTCCAGGGCAGCTGTTAATATTGCTCACACATACTAACTAATTAAGAGACTGTGTCCAGCAGGTCAGGGACAGAGACAGACTTGGAAGGCAGAAAACGCTCCGTGCTTTTCAACACTACTGTGTTACTATTTATTCTCCACTGTGAAAAACAGCGTTTTACTCAAGAACCTGGAGTGGTGAGGCAGGCACTGTCCCCTCCATGCACCCTACTTGCATGTGCTGCCACCAAATTAATAAGACTAACAAAATAGTTACAAGCCAACACAGAAAAGAACAAGGAAAAACAATTTAAATGGTTTCTCTTTACTCATCTGAGCCCATATCACACTCAAGGGAACACAGTGAGATATTTGCCAGTCAAAAAGTTTAAAAAGTTTAACTGCGCAGCTATATCAACAAATATGCTAAATTTAAATTCTGAAATAATATTTTCAGTGGAGTAGTCTTTCCTGTATTTACAGTGGGAAGCTTAAAAATTTCAGGGAATATTTCTCAATTTAGATCTTCTGTATGAAATAACAATGAAAACATATGGCATGAAGCCCAGTTCAATGAAATTAGGATGAAGACTGAAAACAGACATACCATCTTCCAACATTGACTTTTACACGCAAATCTAGAGAAAGAATCTCAGTAACTTCCCCAGCTAACACAGAGCTCAAACTCAGTCACTACATTCAATTTATTAAACTGATATTTCACCCTAACTATGCATGGATGACTTACAGGGGCGGAATCACGAGCTCTGTTTCACCACTGTGGAAGCAGAGTTCTGTAGAAAACCAGTAGCAGTGGAAGTTGACTGGAAGGGGATCTTTTGAAATAAATGCCATTTTGCATTTATGGTTGGCCATAACATTACCTCCACTGCTGCTGAAGTTGCAGACGCCTTCTTATCAAAAGTCATTATTTTAAATAAAATTAAAACAAGCATTTTCTCTGAGACACAGAATATTAACTTGCCAGTTATATTCTGCCTCTATTTTGCACCTCTACAGGATAAACAAAGGTTTAACTCATAAAAAGAAATTGGCTTGGTTAGTACCTGAGAAATATTTTACTGCATTAAGAAAAAGCATTTGGCCATTTCTTGTGGTAACCTAAGACTGAGAGTACTGAAAATTAAGACATCTGAGACACTTTGTAATGAACCTTTTGCTCTAAAGCCAAATCTCATAACACAATAAAGCCAAAAGCTGCTGCCTGCTCACTGGCATTTTAAGAAGCCCTAAATTTTGCATTCACTGATATCCACTAGCTTTTTCTCTCCCCCAGCCAGGGAAGGCAAAAGAAAAGCAATCAAGACAAGAACCCCTCCAAGCCACAGCTCATGCCCAAGGCATTCTGTGTAACCAGCAGCTTTCTGAAAGTGGAAGGAGGAAAGGAGACAGCACAAAGGAAGTGCCAAAGCCTGCAGTGGTATACAAACCTTCTTGGCTTTTCATCATGACGCAGCTGGAGCAAACAGAAGGAAAGGCTAATGAGTATCAGCCCATGCAGCAGCACTGCCACTACCCACACTTACCCTGTACTTCCCTATCCCTCCATGTCTTCCAGTTCTAGTGAAGGAAGACCAGACCTGGGATGCAGCCCCTGGGCAGGATGAACAGAGGAGGTGCTTGTTGCTCTTGCAGTATTTGCCAGTTTATCAGTTTCATAAGATGTAACAAGAAGAGCACATGATTAGTCATCAATTTATTAGCAGGGGAAGTGAGCTGCCTCCAGAAAAACCTGGAGAAAGAGAAGTCAGGTCCTATTTACCAACCTTTGGTGTCATACTCCATGTAAGACCTAAAAAGTCCAAGAATACATAACAGTCCAATTATCAACTCTAAAGCTGATAAAGCTGTGCCTTTTTGCATTAAAGAAGCTCAGGGCCATTGACTTAAAAAGATACCCAGTCACATGAACAAGGTTTCTTTCAGAAAGCTCTGTTGCCTTTGAACAAACTATTTTTTCCACAGAAACTTAGGTAGGAAGCATGAGGAAGGCAGAGCTGCTTAGGTGTATTCATAGTCATGTAACCTAGAGGGAAGTAGCTTCAGAACCTCAGCCAACTCAGGAGAGTTCTTCCAAAACAAAGTCAGCCGCTCCATCCTTGTTAAGGGGAGGACTTGACAGAGGGAAGGGGGGGCGGGTCCTGAGAGGTCTTCACTTCCAGGCCATTGCACAGAGGTCTAAGAAGAGAGATTCAGATGAAGGACTGTGCACTTTCCCAACTTTCCCACAAATCTAAAACTTTCCTGGACTCTGTGAGGGGAAAAAGTGAGTGTGAAAAAGGAAAAGAAGCAAAAAAAACTCTGCTAAGTTTCCATTTCAGTATGTGACATCACATGATGTATGAAACAAAACCAGACCTTATGCAAGCTGGTGGTGAATGAGTCTAAGATGCTGTTCCTTGAGCCAAATAATCCAAAGTCACCAAATCACAGGATGTGCTGAGCTGGATGGCACCCATAGGGATCCTCGCAATCCAACAGCTGGCCCAGCTTTCACAGCTGGAGGGGAGCCAGATGCAGGACCAGACCTGGGCACTGGCTACATGACCAGTCCCTACCCAGTTTAGTGGTACTTAGCAGAGAAAGATACCAGCGGCAGAACCTTCTTGCAACAGGTCAGGCTGCAAATTGATTCCCATTTGGGCAGTAAAATACAGCTTATCTATTCTGTGGCTGCAGCGGGTAAGGTCTCACCTCCACTGCTGTGGTAACAGTAACACAACAGAAATTCATTCCGAACACAAGCCTTTCTGCAGGAATATAAAGACACCCTAATTACAGAGCGGCACTGCATTTGGAGTCTAGCTATCCTAAATTATATTTTTAGGTCTAATTCATGTCCTGTTCATGTAAAATGAGAACACAGTCTTTTGAAGAAACTGTAATTACATCTGGTCAGACTGCTACAACAAGAAAATCAAGACATTATGAATACAGGCTGGAGCCTGGGTAGACACTCAGCAAGCACAGACCAGAGCAGATTCACTGCCCTGCTGTATTTACAAAACACCAGAGATAATATTTTAAATTAAAGTGAAGCTGATTCAAAATAATTTTGTTAGGAGGTAATAAGCTACACTGGAGCCATTGTCTAGGGGATGAAACTGCAATTATAAAATTTATTTTTCTAATTTCAAATCTTAAAGGTAAGATTGGAAGGACAGAATAAACATCAATATATCATCATGCATACCATGTATGACATTCCATAACTACGGTTATGCTTACAAATTTATGGTACGAGTATTTCGGAAAAAAACATTACATGAATCCCACTGTGGCATAATGAAAAATAAAGAGGGTCAGGGATGTTACTGAAAAGCATTAAAGCTTCTTTCCAAGTACAAATCTATGAACCTACAGATCTTTCATGTTTTATAGACCCTGGATGTGATTCTTCTCTTCCTGAAAACAACTTTACATGACAGGAATTAGCTAAGTTACTCCTGTCTCACATGAAAGAGAAGTCATAGTTTGGACATTCAGAAAATGCTGTGAGATCCTCTGATCCTCTCAAACAGCTCACCTGAAGTGTTAGGAGAACAAACCATCTTCATTTCCTGCTCTGTGTGGGTGCAAAGGTTTCTCTTACTGCAATAGTCCCTGTGTATCCCAGCCCAAAGAGGGCACTTCACAGGCTTCCATCTTAGTGAACTGCTTTTAAAGCACTCCCATAACAAAACCCTTACTGATTTTAATGGTTATACCTGTGTGGGTTTTTTAAACAAGAAAAAAGGAGTGCTTTTTCTGTATGTTTCCATAAAGAAAGGAAAGATCTGTTTGCTCTTGTTCTCTTCAGCTACTCAGAACGAGCTTGGTCAGGCCCACAGGGATTAAAAATGCACAGTATCTAGAGAGACACTTTTTAGGCAGAGACAAATAATGAACAAGCAAAAAATAAACTATTACGTTCAAGGCTGAGGTTCATTTAAAAATGCAGACTTCTCTTTAACAGTTTAGTTTCTAAAGCCAAAAGGCACAAATTTCAGCACTACAAATAGTAAAGGAGAGGGAGAAAAAAAGATGTCTGAGCCTCTAAAGGATCCTGTCTGCCTAAATTCCTATTTGTTTAGGACACCACCAGTACCTTGTATGCTTCAGCAATCCAGGGAAAGTGACAGGAGACCAGCTTCAAATGAATAGGACTCTGTAGGCCAAGCTTTCTGCATGGAAGAGCTCTCCATGGATATTCTCCTCCATGGATAAAGGAAGCCTTCAGATCTAAAAATACCCACAGAAGGCACAAACAAACTCAAAAGCGGACAAAACTGATTAGCAGTTTTAGTATTCCATTTTAAAACCATCCTTTAAACTGGAAGTGACATTTTGTCACAAAGCCAGATTTGCAATTCCTTTTATTTCATTTTTTGTGACAAAACCTAGCAGTATGTCTTTTGCAGTTCTTCCTTATTTATTAATTCTATGAATAAAAGATTTTTCTGGTGACTAACTCATACTGACTTTTTGGCCACCAATCTTGCCCTTTTTATTCCTTTAGGGAATGGATTTCCTTGCAAATTTAAATGGCAGGCCTGAAGAACACTTTAATGATGGTGCTCTACACAAGTGGTACCATTCTTTCTTCAGCAGCTTTCTTCAGCCTCAGGAAAAAAAAAAAAAACAAAAAAAAAACCCCAAGAAACAGCGCTTCAATTAAGGACTTTAAATTATTCATAAAGAGAAAAAATTCCACATCCTGGTCAAATGTTTTCTTAGATGATTCATATAGGCACAACTAAACAATACCATTTTTAAACCAGTTAGCACTGAAGATGAGAAGAATCACTAGTCACAGCAAATCTGGAGCAAGCACAGTGAGAGTATTTACAGAACTTGGACAAAAGGCACTTGCTTAGCTTGAAACAACAGAAATCCACTTTGTATCACCCTAAGACAGGAAGAGACATCCTTCTACAGATCTCAGCTCTCAAGTTACTTTAATCACATCGAACTTTGCTTCTCATTTTAGCAATGTAATTATGCCAAATACCCCATGGCAAAACGAAGAAATCATGTCCCCAGGCAGTCAATGACAAACCACACATTCAAGAGACCCAAGATCTCAGCCCTGGTTTATTATCCTGAACTGGACAGTCAACTTTTCACATACTGTTACTCCGTAACAATGCAGAATTCAATTCAAACACCTGTAGCCAAGAGCAGCCCTTCAGATCAATGCACAGCCCTACAGATTGTGGAACAACCTGACCGTGTGAAAGTTCTTTAAAACCCAGCACCTTTATCAGCATTAAATAAGCTCTAGAATGAGTTATTATCTATTCTCAAAAGTCACAGGAACCAGTGCCAGAAAACACAAGCATAAAACATCTTCCTGTGCAATAAAATTGAAGTAAGGCATTTACCACCTTCATTCTCAACTGAAATTCAATGCACTCTCAGAGTCTTGTTTAAAAACACATTTCCTCCATGCTGGGCAAGAGAAAGACCACAGAGCTGCTGCCTGAGCAAATGAAGAGAACAGTCAACCAGGATTCCCAGCTGCTGGCATTCCCCAATGAATTCACCACTGGGGGATTTCTGCCAGTGACCCTGCCTGCAGTTGGTTCATAATTGCTCCAGGCAGCAGCTCAGCTCAGCTTTCCTCTACTCTTCTTTCCAAAGAGCAGGGTTAGCTCTGGACCAGGTACACATTGGTGGAGTAGGGAACAGACCAGAGCACCAAGTTCTCATCAAAGTATGCCTCTTTGCACAGTGATGTTTTAAATTTGTGCATCACATAAAATCAAAGGATGAAAACAAAGTAAAAATGCAAAGTCCATAAAGTAATCCTTGTCCTAAAGTAAATGACACAGCCACTAAATAAAGAAGTCAAACTAAAAAGAGGAAAACACACTGCAACAATGGCCACTGGACTGAAATGGAAACACATAACTTGATCACATCCATCCCTACAAGACATGCAAGCAAGCTCACAGCTTTCACCTCTGTCTGTATCATCAGAAAATTATAGGTTTGTACTTTATTTCTTTCATATTACCGGTGCAGAGAGAGAACTGAAGCAATCTTCAACATGATTCTGTGCAGTAACAGATTTGAAGGGATGTTGTGTGTGCATACTGCAGAAACCAAAGCCAAAAAAAGACCTTTCCGACTTCAGCCTTGACATGTTCTGTTTACACTTGGCATCACAAAATAATGAATGTGTGTGATAACAGCAATAGAAATGAGAGATGTCATTCCCTATAACCTCTGCTGGTGCATGCTGGAAGGCTTAGGTGAGATCCTGGCAAATGCAGCGCTGGTTTTAGACAACAGTGACATCAGTCCAGCTTCTCTTCAAAAATATTCAAAGATCCTCAGAATGCCACATTCCTTCAAAATAGTTCATCCAAGAATGTATCTATGTCACACTCAAGAGCCTCCCAAAAGAGCACATGAGAAGAGTACAGATCACTCCAAGAATATGGGACACTAGAAACATGGCCAAGAAAAGAGCAATTTACACAATTTCAGATTTCTTCTCATAGAATCATGGAATCATTTATGTTGGAAAAGGCCCTTAAGATTATTGAGTCCAACTGTAATCTACCACGAAACCCTAAGCACCCCTAAGCACCACATCTGCAAGCCTTTTAAATTCCCCCAGGGATGATGACTCCACTGCTTTCCTAGGCAGCCTATTCCAGTGCTTGACAACTCTTGTGGTAAAGAAATTTTCCCTACTATCCAATCTAAATCTCCACTGATGCTGTTCTTGTGACTTCACCTTTCTTTATATCTCAAAGCCAGACTCTCATGGTCCTATAGCTAGAGAAAGCAAGAGCGAGGGACTGATTCTCACAAGTACTGAAATTCAGGATTTGATGGCCAGCATCAGTTCAAGGCTCAGCTTGCACTAATCTAGTGACATCTGTGACTCTTGACAGGAGATTGCCACAACCCTTTCACAGAAAGATCTGGTCACTTTTGACTTCAGGTGCACTATTGCATTGCTAAAGAACACAGATCTAACACCATGAGCTGTTATTTTAACTCCAGGGAGCTAAATGAAAGATATGGCACCACATTTGTCATATCCTGTTTTTACACATGCTACTACAGGAACCTTTCTAACTAGGACAACGGCCAAAATGAAGTGAATGTGAGATAAATATTCACTGAGAGCACAACTAATAGGGTTTCATAGGGATTAAGCCAGGAAATTAGAAAACAGAGCATGAGAGAATATATTATTAAATTATGCATTTCACTCAGCTTATGAATAACATAAACTGAAATTGATAAACAAAACTCTAGGTACCACCAGCATTATGCAGAAAAAATTAAACTAATTGTAAACTGCACAATAATTTCGTTAATGATGGTAAAGACCATTCACCTCAATGCTTTAATTTTAATTTACCTATTGTGTAATCCGTAGGAGCAAAAATATGATTAAATTACACCCTACAAACCCTCCCAGAAGACAATGTATCAGCATAATTTAAAGGATGAGAATTGAAAATTAACATTTAGTTTTCCATTATCAGAGCTTTAACTGCTTTAGAAGAATAATGCCAGACACTGCAAGAGCATACACTAGTTACTATGGCTATCCTTACTGGGCCTAGCCATCAAGCAGTTCCCTGTAACAAGGATTAACCTCTGCTCCCATGCTCCTAAAGGCACACCCAGAAGTGGTGAAAGTATGAAACACCTTCTCACTTCTGGGGTAATTTTTCCTCCAGAGATTAACTGATGCGTAACAAGACAATGAAAAATTAAGTCCTCCAATGTAATGTCAATTCAAAAAAAGCTTCTAATAATCTCTCTATCACCTGTAATTAAGAATTATTGAATATTTGCAGCGCTTACTCACCTGTTCTTATCCTAACCCTGCGGATATATGGTCAGATGACTTTCAATGGGCCCACAGGGCACATTTTGAACAGTAAGTGTGAAAGAAATGAGTAAGCACTAATGGAATTTTCAGAGCAGGAGTTACATCCAACAAGATTCTGATAAAACTCACTCAGCACCTATCTGGAGTGTTAACTTCTTAAATTTTATAAAAAGACCCGCATTAACAAATTTTATATGATACCTGTGAAATACTTAGCACATGTATAAAATCCAGTGGAACCTACAACAATCAGACTATGTATTACTGATCAATTACAAAAGCCAGTGAACTGTGAGCCCTTTCCAAGCTGGAAAGGTATCTCATGGAAAAGGCTTGTGTATTTCTTTGCTCAGCCATGGTGTTTCAGGCACACCAAAGGGAAGACAGGACAGCAGTGCTGCTGTGGCCAGTTTTATGGCATGAAAACAAACTTTTGCAGATTTATCAATGCTTCCACATACTCGAGCTCCAAGTAGCTGTTTCATTATCCAGACTGTGACTCAAAGCAATGACAAAGCCATCAGCTGCGTCATTTCTGGCATTCACCAGCTCCTCGGTCTGAAAGGTTTTCTATGAGGTCCAGGCCTCTTCCTAAGCATTTATTTTGCTGCTACTGACAAAGAAAGTACACAATAACGTTTTAAGAGAAGATATCAGTTCACAGTTTCAACCATCTGCCTTTAAACAAACACTCAAAAAACAAAATCCCTGTTGGGTTATTAGCAAAATTGTGACTAACAAAAAAATGCAGCCCCTAACCAAGCCTAAGAGAGCATCAGCTTCAGGTGAGAGCTCAGAGTTCAACAGGAACTATTCCTGCTCTCGGTCCCTCTCTCATGCTTTGTATCAGCAGCATCATAAAGCTTTGCCTTCGGCCTGGATGTGTCTGGTCTCTGTTACTCTTACCTTATTTTGCCACTGAAGCCACTTCAGAAACACTGCATTTGTCTGGATAGGGACTAAAGTGATGTAAGAAAAAAGGGGTCAGGATGGGATTATATAAGAGAAGTATATAGTCAAGTAATTCCTAAGTCTTTTCACATCTCTTTTATGCTCCTCTGGCAGCCTCAGGCAGCTCCTGCCCTATTCAAAGTTACTCAATGCTATTAGGCTGTTGAGAAGGCATCTGTAATAGAAATCATTAATTGAGATCTACCATTTTCCTAGTTCCTGAAAACGAGCATGATGATAACTGCATTCTTCATTACAACACTTCAGCAGGAAATAAAGTAGTCACTGCAGCACACCTAAGGGTAATACACTTGTAACTCCCACTTCCAAAAATGGGCAAACATATTGATTTATCTACAAAGGAAAATGAGCTTCAGTTCTGCAAATATTTTCAAAGACCACCTACCTGCCTTGTGACACAGTGACCAGTGGCAGCACAAGCCAGCCTTGAGAACTGAGCAATAGCAGGAAGTTGAAGCACTTAGAAACCACAAGTGGCTTTATAGATCTTTGTGATATAAACATTCCCAATACCCACACAGGGGAGGATAGAAAATTAAAATGCAAAAAACAGCAGAGAAGTACTGGGGCCAAGACAACACCGAAGGTTCAGGAAAGTTCAGCAGAGTAAGAGTTCACTTCGCAGCACACGGCCTGTGCACTACAGGGCTTAAACAGCACAAGTCTCTTTTTGGGATCTCTGCACTCATTTGAGCCATCTCCTCCGTGGCATGGGTTTATAGTGTTCTGAAAAACATACTGTACCAGCACGGCAGCAGGGCCAGGGTGACCTCTGCAATATCCACTTCAGGGGCAGCAGTTAAGACACTCATATACATGTTTTGTTCAGAAGAGCACCTGCAATATATTTTGGCAGTATTCCAGAGCAACAACAACAACAAAGTTCTCCTTTTTTCACTCCTAAGAAAGCAGAGGTAAGCACCACAGAAGGGTCTTGCCAGTTTTCTTGGGCACTTGGAGCAATGAAGAAATGGTACATTGTCTCCTATTGCACAAACACCAGTCAGTTTTTGACAGTGTCAGTGCAGGTTCCAGCTCTCTAAGCAAGAAGAGGCTTTATCATCTGAAGCCTGAGAAGGTTGTCAGCATTCTGCTCATGACTAATGACTTCATGCTGTAATGCTTCAGGACTACACCTTGAGTTAAATAACTTCAGAAAATTAACTGAAGAATTACCCAAGCAAGAAGAGAGTGAAAAGCTTCAGGACTGCATCCTGCACTTTGAGATGGACATCAATATCTGCCTCAATATCTCCCTTCAGTTTGTAGGCACTGGTGATGTGAGGTGTGGATGCAGGGGGAGGGAGGGAGAGAAGGAAAGAAAAAAATTAAGGGGGAAAAAAAGAAAAGAGAACCACCTGAAAAGAGAGATAAGTGACTGGGGAAATCACAAAGCTGGCTTGTGCAGTAAAATGCTCAGTATATAGAATCGATTGAAGCTTTCAATAGGAGGGAACAAGGGTCTCATTCCAGCTGCTGATCAGTTTAGATTCACGGCCACAATAGGAAAGGCTATGTTCCATGGCTTCACCTCCTGATTATTAAGAACAATTTCTACTCAGGACTCTTTGTTTCCTTAAGATAGATTCACGCTTAGTGATTTCTCACCTGATGAGCACTATTCAGACAAAATTCACAATCAGAGCTCATAATAGCTTTCACAGATTATTAGACTTTTATGTCAACAATCCCCATGGCTCAGAAAACCTAATTCACACAGGAAAACTTTTCAAAAGCATACGGCCTCGAAAACAAGTCAAACAGAAGAAAATTCCCAACTAAAAAGAGAAAAGGAAAGTTTCAGGAAAGATCTATAGTTACAGGCACACACAGTTTACAAGACTAAAAGGAATACAAGCAAGTAGAAAGAACAGCAAGTGCTGGTATTGCTAGAACTGCAGCTTGTCTGTAACTACCCTACTCACCAAAAAGGCAAGAGTTGCTCATCTCTGATGCCTGGATACCATCAACAGCTGACACATAGCATTACCAAAGACTGCCTGTGTCAGGCGAGCTGTTTATCCTCTCTGCCATCATGAACCTGTTTGTGGCAGATCCCAAAACAAAAAGGAACAGATTTTTCCCCATTCTTTTGGACAAAAGCAGGCAGTAAATAACTGCTGAATTTTTAGGTAATAAAGGATAGTTATGTGCACAGCCTCCTCCTTCATTCAAAAAACCAAGGATTAGTTTCAGTTGCTCTTAAGCAAGAACACAAAATATGCAAATGCAAAATGTTTGTAGTAAGAATCTATGCAGAAAAGTGTCAAAATGGGCAGTACAGTATTTTCCTCAAACTCCATATGGCCAGCCGATTGTATCAGATCCTCATCAGATTTAAACTGCAGCACTGGTAACATGGAAAGTAGGAGCAGCAGCAATACACATCTTCCCACATGCTCCTTTCCTAACACATATGGCTAGCTCATTTACATGGAAGAAGCAAAAAAAAGGCTGCAGGCAGGTTTTGCTAACAGTAAGTTATTGAAAGGAGAATTTCTACTCTCTGGGGTGCAGAAATCACAGTTGCTCTTGATGCTGGGACCAAGACAGACATTGTCCCCCATAGCCATGGAGGAAGTAAGCTCTCCTGTACATGACTTCCTCATGGCAGTAAATGAACACCATCCCTGTAT
Organism: Sialia sialis; assembly: GCA_009812075.1. NCBI lineage: Eukaryota > Metazoa > Chordata > Aves > Passeriformes > Turdidae > Sialia > Sialia sialis. The sequence continues at coordinate 26,397,301 of VRYO01001366.1, forward strand.
TGCTGCCAGACACTGAAGCTAAAAAGCTGGCCACCAGTCCTGACAAAACCTTTACAGCTCTGTGATCACTGTGTGCATGCCTCAGTTGCTTCTTTTTGCGTTACACTGTTCGTAAGAGGCAGTGATGGACTTTGCTTGAGCTCAGAGCTTAGTGCATGTGTGGTGTGTAATAAACCATAAGCCATTGGAACGAATGGTGGTCCTTCATGCTTGGGAAACATCCTACAGTCTGCTATGATCAGTCAACCCACACTCCTTCCCCTTTTCTCCTGGAAAAAGGAACAAAGGACACATACAAAGCATACACTGCTTTTGAGGATGAAAACAAAAGGATGGATTTCAGCTGCAAAAATGCTACACTCTGGTCTCTTCTCTCAGGGCAAATGCCAAGAGTCCTGAACACTGACCAAAGACACACTCCTTTTATCATCAAACAGCCAACACGTGCTGGTGTATTCATGCAGAAAAAATACTCATCTAGCTGTAGGTTCCCTGTTGTGACCCCTGATCTTCTTAAGGGTAAGGGAAACCCACTCAGAGCTGATTTAGTTCTTCCTGGTGAAGCCCTAAGAGCAGACTGTGGTGAAACAGCAGAACTATCAAAAGAATTGGGCCTGACAGCAGAAGAGGGTAATTCACCTTCCAGCAAAAGCCACACGAGGTCAGATCTGTGGATCTTACTTAAAGAGACTTTAGGAGCAGAACTCTGATCAAGAAGTTGCAGAAAAAATTTAATATCCCTTCTCATCTTTGCACTCAGACCACATCTAAACATTGCAAGTTCTTCTTGCACAACACCTCTAAAATATCAACTTGCAAGATCCTGCAGTCCCAATCTCCAACCAAGCTCTCATTCAACACTCAGCAGCATACTGCAGACATCCTCTTCCTTGTCTGACACATGAAAAGCAGTGTCCTCACCTGTCACTGACTCCTATCACACTGTTTTCCTGCTTGTTCCCACTTCTCTAGCACAGACGTATGCTACTTGTTTTCAATGTCAAGGCCTTGACAAAGCTATCCTTTCCCTTGCCATCAGCTCTCACACAAACATCTCAGACTGCAACCAGCTCTTCAAACTCTCTTCAGTGGCCTGTTATGAGAAACTGGTGACCTTTTTGTTCATTGTTGGGGAAGTTGACGGGAGACTGACCATATCTATATCCTTGAGCATAATCTGTAGATAAAAAACTGCATACCATAGAGTCTGCCCAGCATCCCAAATATGAACTGTGACTAAAGGGGACGAGATCACTTGTATAACCGTTTTGAGCATGCCCTGTAGCCTGCAGTCAAGGAGGGGGCAACGAAGAAGACTACTGAAGCCTTCATCTACGACCACCAGATGGCAGATTACGACCCCCTAGCAACTGACAACGCAGCCGCAAATGCCCTCCGGAAACTGATGCAACTGTGATGCAATCAGGAAGCTCGGAAGACGTTAAAAACCGAAGGGGGAGACTGCCACGTTACGGCAGTTGGTAGAGCATTTTGACTCCCCTGTCGTCCAGCGCTGTTACTTTGCTTTCCCTCCCTGCTTTAATAAATTTAATATTGATTGGATAATTAAGCCTATTGTGCTCAATTTATAACAGCCTGGAGGCACAGCAGGGCCAGGAAGTGAGCACCCTGCTCAGACTGGCCAAAGCTGGGACAATCCCACAAACAAAGCACAGACGGAGTCAGCTGCTTCTAATGCCCCAAAGGGTCACTGGGTGATTGCTGGATCCCAGAATCTGGAGTTTTTGAGCTTTCTGTGCTTCCAAGCACAGACCTCCTGGAAAGCACTGCTTTGGACATGAGGCCTTGGAGACGGCTTCTGCATATGAATAATGAGCTAGAAATCATGAGTGTGTAGTAGATTAGAAGTGTGCATTTTCACAGGGTGATGGGTTTTAAATTTGATGTTTCTATCATACAGCGGTAGGGATGGAACAAGATGGAGGATTTGGGGTAGTGTCTCTTTATTCATTTTCCTTCTTTTTCTTTCTTCTTCGTGGGTTTCAGGTAGTAGTCTCTGGTTAGTCAGTGTCACTCCAAGACTCATGAGAATCTAGTTATAAGATCAAAAGTATAAACTGCATAGATGTAAATTCTCTATTGGACTGTTTAGCTTTAAAAGACCTTGAAGTAGCTGCAGTAGTGGCCACGTTTCCTTACTTTTAACCAAGGAGCTGGAAGTGCTGTCATGCTTTCTGTATTTTCTAATAAGGAATAATAAACAGCCAAGCCCAAACACAGAAAACTGTTTTAGTCGTGTTTCTGTTAATCCTGGCTCTGAGAGAAGGCAGACCAGACCAATAACAACCACTAATAAGTAGTGCACCACGTCCACAGGTAACAACTCGCAAATGGAGTGAGAAAGTATCAGGTCTGTCTTTGCCCTAACAACACTCCAGTTGTATTCCACTGTGGACATTCCTGCCCAAGGCAGGGTCCTTGCCATGCAGGACCACTACTAAAATCTCTTTTGCTCCGTCTGTAGCATTCCCTCAAGTTTTCATCCAATGTAGTCATAAATCTGTCTCATATTCCTCCCTGGGTAAGATGTTAATTGCTATGGCATTCTTCCAATAATTGACCTTGTTTCTTTGAGTTTGCAGAAATAGACCACAGAGCAAATTCACGTCTCACTTCACTGTAGCATACAGACCATTTACAAATATGCAGCTGTTAACTAAAAACTCAAGAGAGGCAAACACATTCAGCAATTCTGGATTTTACCTCTGGGGCAAAGAGGACAAGAGGGATGATAAGGCACCTCCCAGTAAAAGATGTTAATGTCTAAAATAACATTCAGATGCAAAATTCTGGGGAAAGTCAAAGTCACAGGTAACAGCAAGGCTGAATGTTATTTGAGCAAAGCTAGGTTCCATAATGATCGGCAATGATCAGATGCAAATCCCAGCATGTGGCATCAGAGCCAGGCAGCCAGCCCAGGGAGTCAGAGCATCACCCTCTGCCTCCCCAGACTACATCCCCATCTGCTGCGACTTGGCCATGAGCAGCAGCCTCTCCTGGGCACAGACCCATGTGAAACAAATGCTCACAGATCATGTTTTATTTCCAGCATCTCATTTTCCTTTTGGATGTTGTTCAGGTGCCAGGCAGAAAGGCTGGAGACAAATGTTGACAAGTGAGCTTGGGACAGATTACAACTCTAAAAAACTCAAAGATGTGTAGGTTATGTGCAATTCCCCCTGAAAATGTACAGGAAAACTGCTGACTTCTAATACATTCACTTGTAAGGGTAAAATTAATTAAAAAAAACCCAAAAAAACAAAAACAACACATAAAACTGCCTAGTCACTGTCTTTGTCAGCATTTGCCATAATACAGATAAGCAACCAGTATAAATGGCTTTCTTTGGGTTTAAGTTTGGAAGTCTAACATTCCTAGACAGGAAACTGATCTTGACCTGACGCAAAAGAGTTTTTGAGTAATCACTGACTTGAGAGCAACAATCACATCTGGAAAAAGACAAAATAAATGAAAAAAAAGATCGTGTTCATTTTCTCACTTGCATCATGGCCTGAGATAGTACCCTAATTTTCAAATTCATCCAAAAATTCCAACTTCTGTAAAATTCATCCACACAACTATCAATTTTTTGTGTTAAACTAAATGAAGCTTTTGAAAAAACATTAACTATTCCTTATTCAGAAAAGTAATATAATTTCAATTCTATTCTTCCCTTAATCCTGCAGAGAAAGTTTGAAAGGCTTACCATCAATAAAAAAATAAATGCCATGTAGCTCTTTTGCCTCAAATAATCTGTGCAGTCTGATCCCAATGCTGTATTTGCCAACATCTCTACAGCAATTTAGTATGAGCAGTGATCACAGCCAAGGCCTAAATGGTGGTTTTCTGGCAAATTTCCATTTCAGTGCAGAAAATGTAGAGGGCTCAAGTGAAGAACAACTGTTACACTTTGTGTGGATATGCTGATAATATTCTAATGTTTTAATTTTATTGTTTTAATAGGTTTTTCTACAGTTTTAGGAGGTGATAAAACAACTGCATAGCTTTGTAGCAGTCTAGACCCACACACCAGCCATAATACTGTCATCTAATATTCATTTCACTTACTGTAACAAGAGAAGGGTTAGACTTTTTTTTTAAATTAGGAAAACCAAAACCGCTAAACAACTTACATTAAGTTTCTGGTGTGGGAACTGCTGCAATAAAACTTAGCGGTGGGAAAAGAATTCTGTGAGACTCAACAAGAGAATGATTTTGTTTGAAGTAGCTGGATAAATTCATCTTTGTATTTCATAGCAAGATAATGAATGAGGAACAAAGCACATTTGTCAGGGTTTCCCAGCATGGAGAATGTCTCAGTGAGCAGCTGTATTATTGACAGCACTAGAAAATACGAATTTTAAAATGAAATGTCTTACTATCACATAACAGAGTAGATACCATAGCAGTGAAGACATTATCTCAACTGCACTGAAATCACAGATTTTACTGATACCCTACTCAGTCTCATCCATGAGCTGAACGCACAACGAAGTTTCTGAAAACCAAACAGCAATTCCATATCGTCTCACTGTTCAACAATTACAGACTAGGAGCTCAGGGGCACTTGTGTTGCTTTTCCACTCAGCTGAGAAGAGTCTAAAAGGGAACATGTCATGGTGTGTCACATGAAGAGCAGGAAATTCTGACCTGGCTCCCAGAAGAGAGCTGTCAGCTGTGCTGGTGAAGGGCAATGAAGATAAGCATTTCTGTGGCATGAAGTTCTCAGAGCTGTTAGTGCAGAAAGCTCCAGGGATTAAAAAATGCAAAGTTGCTTTGGACCTTGCAGTAATGCCCAAGAGTGGTACAACAGCCTAATTAACTGTATTTAAAATATAGCCAGTGTAGAGGTTTGCAAAGTCAAGTCAAACCTCACAGGACCCAGAAGGAAGAACTGTGCCAGCATTCACTGAATAACCTTCCTATTTTTGAGCAGATTAACAGGCACACCGGTGCTGCTCATTCCTCTTCCCCAGCTTGTGTTTCCAGGGCAAGAGCCAATTTTATCCCCCTTTACAAGGCAGTCACTTGCAGTCTCTGCAATGGTCCCTGTGAACGTGCTTCTCCACCATCCCACCAGCAGAAAGGGCACTCAAATTTGTCTGGGGACAGATGGGAGCAGCTGTGGCTATTAGTGTCCTTAGACAGCTCCAGCACTGCTCTGACTCCACATCGCATGAGATGCTGTAGGTAGACAGCACGAGTTTCTGTATGTGTGCTACATGCAAAAGTAGTTGTATTAACCTTCTCTTTTTATCATTCGATTGAATTCAGTGGCTCACAGAAAAACAGAGGAATTTACACATTCTTTTTTGTTCAGAGGCTGTCTTCTCTGAGCCACAATGCACAGGGTAATGTCTGTGGGGTAACCCAGAGTGAAGAGTGAGTGTAAAACAGTTTTTTTGTGAAGGTGTGTAACAACTTTGCATCCTCACCACAGCCAACAGGTCTGGCTGAAAAGTAGATAAAGAAGTACAGCAGCTGAGATGAAGGAAAAGATACAAGTGAGGGGTGGCAGACTGCATGTTGGACTACTCTGAATCTAGCTCTATCCAGACTCTCTCTGTTATTTTGGGCTAGAGAAAAGGAAGTTTCAAAGTTTCATATGCTCCAACCTTTCTGTTTGGTTAGCACTGTGCTCTGGCCAGTGCTCCCACATTTCTTAGGTACTCTCACGGCTCAGAAGAGTACAGCAGAATACAGGACACTTGCAGATGTATCTGGCTGTCACTCAATCCCATTTGTGCTCAACACCACAAGAAAACTTGCACCACACTAGAATTCCACACCAACACTAAACTGAGGTTTGCTTTTCTACACACAGCTTGTTTTGCCACGTGTTGCTTCTGTGGCCCTGTACAATTAGCAGTGTCTACAGCAAATAAAGCAGCAAGACAATGCATCCCTGCACTGGGAGACAGTCTCAGGACTCATGCAGACATCCCATAACTTTTCCTTACTGTGTTACCAGCATGACAGAGCGGATGACAGTCTGGGTCAGCTTTCCATTCCTGCTAAAAACCACAGGATAACATTTGGCATTTAAAATGCATTATAAACCTGAAGCAAAATGCTGCTGCTTACTTCTGTGCCTGCAGACAGTTCCAGCAGACTCCTGTTAAAGCTCTCAGCAATTGCTCTATGCTGCAATAAACAGCCATGAGGAACAAAAACGAAACCTTACAAAGATATCATCACGATGGACAGGCACAAAAGAGCATGAACAAAAATCAAAATATTATGAAGTCATACAACAAACCAAAACCAGACAGCATGTCATTTTACATGATTATTAATGAGACTTGATATCAACACTGTGATCTAAGAGAAGACTTTTTTCAAGGCTTCTAATATTTTCACATACAACTATTGATAAACTTCTGTGGGATTCTACTCTATACTACATGATCTGCTGCTGAAAATATGATTTTTTTAATATCTTGCTTTTAGTATTGCCAAAATCCGTGTCTGTTCCACTACTACATATAAAGATCAAAACAAAGGTAACATTTACAGAAGCAATAGAAGGATTGGTCTGTTGGCTGGTTTTCAGCTAGTTACAGATCATTTCTGTTGTCTCTATCTTCTACCAAAAGAAACTAATTGTAATGAAGAATTAATTGAGGAAGAAAGTAAAACAACAAAGCAGCCCTCCCACACATCCTCTAATCCACCCATCTGGCTTTGCAACACACTCGGCAGTGTTACACAGGAAACCATTCTGAACGAGTTTACTGATTTATTCTGGTCTTCAAAGAGAATTATACTTCTAAAGAAATACATGTAGAAACAGGCTTCTTTTTAATTTCTCAAACACAAACCAATCTGCCCAAGCACAAGAGAAAGATGCAGGAAATAGAGTTCAACATTTTTAGGTGAAAATCAGGCCTTTTTAATAACAGAGATACTCTTGTCTTCCACACTACAGCTGTCTGCAGATATTGTTCTTTTCTGGTTATTCATTAAGTTATTAAAGCTGCCACTTGCAGTCAGTGCAAAGGAATGTCTAAAAAAGGACATTAGTGCAAATACTGTGAAATACTGGTGTCCAGTCACTACTACCTAGATAAACTAAGGAGCAAAGGGTGGTTGTCTACCTCCCAAAGCTAAAACTAAAGCAGCTTTAAAATTTCAGTAACTATTCCCACTTCAAAAAAGCCTTACTTAAAAGTATTTTCTTATAGCACATCTCATTAAAACAGGAATATTTCCATTGTGAAGTGTGGCAGGAGTGTAGCACGAATTGGTATTAACTTAGATTTGATTCACCTCTTGGAGATGTCATTTCATTGATTTCAACTGAACTACTTCTGATTTGTGCTATTATAAGAAAGAGAAAAGAGGAAAAGGAAGCGTTTTCAACTTGATTTTGCACTAAAGAACTCAGTGGCATTTACGCCACTGACTGCAATAAGTGCCAGATTTAACTCAGCACCTGAAGAACATCATTTTTACAAAGTGCAGTAAATGTTATTACACCTCCCCAGAAGGAAAGACCCAGATGGCCAGTTTCTGACACATTTTTTGCTGTTCTCTACTTGGTCTGAAAACATTAACAAAGAAGGGTGAGTTTTAAAAAAAGAAAAATTATCTTGGAGATTTCTCTCCCAGTGAGCACATGCAGAGTAGCAGTGCTGATGTGGCTCTTTCAGCAAGCACTAAAGGCTGTGTGGGACTTGATCCTGTTAACACCACATGGGAGTTTTGCTTTTATCACCTACCAGGACAGTCATTTCATACGTGAGGGTGACTTGAGTAAGTACCAGTGTGAATCCTGGAATCCATGTGGTGAAAAGCAGAGACTTTGGGTAACAGTGCCAGGAAGAGTTACTAGCCTCCGTCCCAGACGTGACTGTGGCTGAAACAAGAGCCTACTTTTCATTTGGCTGCTTACTATGAAACTGTTAAATGTTGAACTATTTAGTATGTACGGGTATCTATCTTTCCCAAATAAACAGAAGAAAAAGCAGCATTTAAACAATCATAAAACAAATTGAATTACTCAACCCAGTGTGTTTGCTAGATTCTTAACAATTTGCTATGGCTAATGGTCCTTGCTTTCACCTCACACCATTAATTTTGGAAGTCATCATTAATCTCCAAAAAAAAGCATTGAGCTTTGATAATTACTGCTTAATTACATGGAAAAATAGACAGACTGTCAATATCAATTTTCTTTACAACAGCCCCACTAAGTTATCTTCAATTCTCAGCACATTCTACAGCTGTCATTTTATGCCAGGTAATGATCAATAAAATTATTGATTTAAACAAAGCCTTTTACTAGGGAGATAGAAAATCCTTATTTGAGCTCATGAACACTCATATTTTACTACCCAACTCCTATTGTATTTTGCTTACCATATGTCAGCCCCCAAGATAAAGCCATTGCAAGCTTTACTTTGACATTTCTATGTAAATTTCTTGAAGTTACGCATGGAAATCTCATAAGACAGGTTCTGTCTCTCAGGAAAATGGGAGAATGTTCTAAAGACTGAAAGGACAAATTTAAAATCAAGGTCATGAGAGTAAAGGTGAACTAAAATGTTTAAATCAGAGATGTCTAATTTCTCAGACACACAGGAAACTCTTTACATCTTTATGAACTTGTTTGGAAGTCTCTGCCAGGCCCTTAGACCTTAGATTCCACAAGCCCCAAGAGTAAAGCTTAGTAAAAGTGTCCTGTTTATTTTATCAGAAAAAAAAAAATCTTTTACTTTACTTTCCACAGCTAGTTACTGAATCACTAAGGGGCAAAAAAATTTCAGAATTATGAGAATAAAAGGCAGTTTTTGCATGTACTTGTCAGCTAAAGCATAGTAAATTTTGTTTCCATGTCATACCTCAATAACATCTTCATTTGCTCCTTCATCACTTCAAATACGGAAGATGTGAGGCTTGAAATGTGCAAAATTTCAATATTTAAAGAAATCTACAGGCTAAGCACATGAAGTAGAAAAGGAAGGAGGAAACAGAATGAACTCAACTGCACTGACTTGCATTTCTTCTACAGTATCAGCAGCAAGGCTCCCATGAAAGATAAGCATGGGTGCTCATTCAACAGACAGAGAGCAGGAGGGCATTAAATCAAAGTCCTTTCAAGAGTCAGAATTGGTTTTTATATCATTTCTATTTTTCCACCATTCATTTTATGTATAAACTGAATCACAGAAAAATGTACTGAAAATGACTTCTGGAGACTCCATCATTGATTCAGTATCAAATAAGCCGACATCACCAGACACCCATCTGCCATGCTCCTAAAACCCCTAAGGGCTCATGCAAGTTCCACAGATAACCTTACACCCTGTTAAATCTACCACTGCAATGAGGGCATTTTGCTATTTCCTAACTGAAACAAACTGAGCAGCACCACAAGTCCAATGCCTTGCTCCTCAGCCTAGCAGTAACACACCAAATTCTGTCTCCAACAACCACATAAGCATTGAGAAGCTGCCCCCTCAAACCTCTTCATTCCCTTCTCTTTAGCAGAAACCAACCCCATTCATTTATACTTCACAGGTCATGTTCTCTAAAATTCTTATAATTTCTCAGCTATCACTGCATTTGAACCATCTCTCAAGGTCAAGACTGATTTGTCAGCCTCAGTGAAGGCTGTGAGGCTGCCCTGGTGAGACACCATGAACATGCTGACCAACAGACTGCTGCCTTGGGCATTGATCTTCCAAGAGAAGCAATTGCACAACATTCTCCTCAAAGCCAGGCAGTGTTTATACCTAAGTAGCTGACAAAACAACTCACTTTAACATATAATAATGTCATCAATATATTATACGTTATCTCTTGCTTAGAAAATAAGATAGGATGAGGAATGCTACTGATGAAAGCTCTGCAGTGGAAGATGACAGACCAAGATTACAGAGGACCTTCTTTTTAATGAAAACATTCCTCTTATTTCTTTGAGGTTTCTTTCTTCAAATAGGGAGAAATTGCTCTTTCCTGCGACTGCTTTTTGTTCTCATATGAAGTACACTTTCCTCCCTCTCATTACTGAAAAGCACATTCAGTTCCATTTCCACTTTAACTTCCTTCAGAGGATAAAAGACAACAACGGCAACCAGAGAGCAAACACTACATCAAATCAGAAGCTAGCCGATTTAATTCAGCTCAGGAACATAGAGATTTGAAGTGAACAATTTTTGTGACACAGGGAGTAATGAAAAGCTGACAACATGAAATGGAATTCTTTTACCATTACAAGCAAGTGACAAGTTTTCGGGTCACATCCTATGATTTAGATCGACTTTCAGAGACAGAACCCCAAATCTTTGTCACTGAGGAAGAAAGGGTGTACTTCACCTTCACCCAAGTTCCCTAGCAGAAAAAAACCACAATAGTTAAACGTTCTTTGGCAAGATCTCTAAACCCAATCCCAACCACTGTTTTTTACTGTATAACTTCTAAATTGTTAATGTATAAGAGAAAAACTCAAGATCTAAGTGTCTGCACAGCATCATCTTTTAATATGTATTAGACATGGCAAGAGAGTAATTTCTTAAGTTATAGTATATAAAGCAAAGAGCCCCAAAGGAAAGCCAAAAGCATGCTGAGATCCTACTGATATATTAGTATTTCATGAGGAAAAGTGTGAAAGGAGAAAGATTCCCCTCTCCTTTAAGCTTACTCATGTATCATACAAAAATAAGAAGCACCAAATTGACTTTTATTCTAAGGAGAAAAAATTAGGTTATATTCACACATCAGACTGTCACTGGACTAGTATTCTGTAATTCTCCCCTGTACCTCCACTGCTGGACGCTCCTTTCTTTTCTTTCTCTACCACTATCCCACACCTCCCAATACTCTAAGCTTTACTACTCCTCTAAAGAAGCTATTTATCAGTTTCCAGAGCCACAGAATTTCACCCTTTAAATGGAAGAATTTGTCTCTCAAATGATTCTAAAATAAATACTTCTTTCTCCTGATTAAAATCCTTGACCTCTAATAACTATGTTTTGGCCAGTCAAACAGTGACAAGAGCTAGAGATTGTGAATACAATTTAAAAGACAAAGAGGAGAGTTAGCAAAGGGAGATGACCCAGTTTTGAACTCACCTCTGTTACAAGAGCCTTGATGATGCACATAAGCACGTATGTACCTCTGCTGAATCACTGCTATCCAGCACTCCTCTGCTGTTTGCTCCAGCAGCCTGCTACCCTCTGTCAGCCCCCAAGCCCAACTGGCAGAGGGAACACTGCTGCCAGTCCAGGGCTGGAGAACCAGAGCTGGCAAGCTGGGGAGGGGGAGCCACATCACCATCTAAATCCCTAAAAGATGATATTCCTGTATTTACAGTCAACACATCTTAAAAGTCACAGCAGATTTGCACACCACTGTCAGCCCATTTGCTCCTGTTCTATTTCACTGCAGTGTTTTTTTCATGCTGCCACTAAGACACTGCTGTTAGTCAGTCTCAAGCACAAGGGCACAGCTAGCTCTCTCCATTAGGTCAACAGTGACCATTTCCAGCTTCCTCAAGGCTCTGCCCCTTCACAGATCTCTCTGCACAAACCCCAGTGGGATTCTCATTTATTCTTCACTCCAGCAATGGCAATAGATGATTCTCCTTCTTAACCAGCAGCAGTCTGCAAAGGACTGAACAAGCTCTTCAACATTTTTTCTAACTGAAATAAATCAGCCAAGTGCTAAAAATAACAAGCACTTCCCTCAAGTGTCAAAGTAACACACACGTTTGCAGAGGCAGGAGGGACACCCAACCAAAAACAGTCTCTTGATTCACTGGCCTGTGCTACTCAGCACTTCCTAAAGACCATTGAAAAAAACTGAAAGAAAAAGAAAATAGAGCCTGATTTTTCATACTATTTTTTCTGTCATTTACTTCCTTAGATTGGTTACTTTCTCCTGATCCTTTCAGCATTGCCATGTGAAGTACAACAAGAAATTGATTCAAGTGATGCAAAACAAAGAACCAAACAGACATGGTAGGCCTTCTGCAGACTCCAAACCTAGGAAGCACTAAAACCTGAGGGGAAAAATCAAACTTTTTTTTTCCACTAGACTGGTTCATTTTACTATCCTGGACTTCTTCAGGGAAGATCTTTCCATCTGAATCCTTTCCAGATTGCAGCAGCAGAAAGTAAGAGCCCAAAGTGAAAGCATTTGTGACAGCAATCTGCAGAAAACAAAAATTTTTTGGACGCTATGCTCTAAGCTTGCCTGAAGAGCTACATGTGATGCGGCTCCAGAGATCAGCTGGACCTTGCACACAGTGCTCACCACGCTCTCTCTGCACAACAGAGCTGTGAAGTCAGCCCACCCCAGCACAGCTCTGGGCAGCAACACCTTCACCTGCCTGGGGCTTCCTTTATTCTCCCTGGCTGGTACATCTCAGCTCCTTTAGACAGAGCTAAATGTCACCCACTGCAAAGATGCTCTAAGGTACCGAATTTTTTACCTCTCCCTTCCAGTGAAAAAATCTGTCATGAAAATGAAAGAAGTAAGAAAATACAGCACTTACAACACTGGGTTCTGACATTTTGGGTAAGTTCTTTTCATGGTGCTGCTTACAAAACAGATCAAAAGAATATGCTCAATTTTGATCTTATCAACATAAACCCCGTTATACTGGATCATTTCCCCCTGAAAGATTTCAACATATATGAAACTGTCAAAAATTTCCATTATACACATAAAGGATGTTATGTTATTTATAAAAAATAAAGTTAAAAACCAGTAATATAAAACCAACAGAGAAGTGGGAAAAATAAATTAATATCTACTACAAAGCTGGGAAATTCCTAAATGGCAAAGGGTCAGGAAAAAAATCTTTAGGTTATATTGTGAGCATTTCTATTATCTTTGTGACTTAGTAGAGGATGAGGACTGCTATCAATAAATGTCCATATATGTTTTATTGTTTGGCTCACTACCAGCCTATTTCAATTTTCACTGACTCTTTCAAGAACAAAGGAAAAAACAAAACAAAACAAAACAAAACAAAACAAAAAAAAAACAACAACAACAAAAAAAAAAACAACCTGCCCCAAAAAGCAGGCATATCAACTACATAGGATGAGTCTACTAAACAGTAAGGTACTTTACCTTCAAAAAACCACAGAATTTAAACCTTCTGAATTGTATATGCACAGAAGTACCCCTATTTTCTTTCACCAACTAATAAAGAAACCTCAAGGAAACATAAACCATATGCTAAGTTAAGCACATGGTGGGATATGAGTTGTGACTTTGTGTTTCTTCTTAGAATTGCTTTCAAATATTCATGTCATATAATACATCTTGAATTGTAAAGAAGTTGAAAGGAAAAACAACAGATCCTAAAGAGTAAATTCTCCTGTTCCAAGTACCAGCCTGGATCCACTGGGGTCTGTGTTCTTCTGACAGGTCCAGTGGTCTTAGGCTGATCTGACTGCAGCAGTTACACTGAACAAGCACCAAGAGAACAGGATCTCTTACTGAACAGAACTGAAAGCCGGAGGATCAGACCATCTCTACAGTCAGCAGTGGACCTCAAACCAGTGAAAATGGTGAATTTACTTCTGCATTTTTCTGAGTCCTCCCGCATCCAAGATGTTTTTCACAACGTTTTCAGTATCAACCACTTAGGACAGTATATTCGCACATCTGCCCAGTCTCTGATTTTTGGTTGCCCACTAATAGCAATAAAGCAGACAGTTAATAAATCTTTATGGAAAAAGCCCTAGGGATTAAAAGGACGTTTTTGGACTATTCCAAAACAACACATTAAGTTGCAGTCTTTTTCCAATCCCACCATAGGAATTTGGAATTTTATTATTATTTTGTGGCAAACATTTGCCTTCTGTGCCATTTTTTTATGGCATAGCTGAGACACAGCTGTATCTGCAGTGTTGTCAAAAAGCTCATAAAGAAATTCAGTGGATGCAAACAGGCTTCAGAGTTAACACATACACTAACAATTCCCCTGGTACTCCTCTCTGTCTCGAAAGTCAGTGCAGCAATACACAGGGGAAAATATTACTTTTTCTTTACAAAAGAAAACCATCATCTTTTTTTGTTTTTAATCCAGTGAAACACATACATAAAAATAGAAACCCTTGAGACAGAGCAAAGTCCACATTATGATAGCTAAATTTAAAAAAAAATTAAGAAAAATACACAAAAAGAAATGTAGGCTTGATAATGCAAAGTTACAAGCATTCCATCCTTGCACTAACATGCCATCTCTGTCTCTTCTTGGTCTTTAAATTCATGAGTATTCCTCATACAGAACTAGGTAAATGCTTAGAGGTATGTATGTTCTTAAGTGCTGTGCTGGGTAGGAATTATAGCATTTTGAGCTCTGGAGAATCAAGGATTTGCTTAAATCTGTGTCTGATTTTATGCCAAAGTGCTAGTGGTTTACCTGAATGTCTTGTTCTTCCCTCATTCATTTCTGATAAATCCAAAATGGAAATAGGTATATTTAAGACTAAGTATTTGCTCTTACGTATCACAATTAGAGACTTGACAATAAAGGAGAAAGAACCTTTTATAGGGCTCAGAAGTGCACACATCTTGACCTGATTTCTAGTACCAAAAGCAGATAACTTTTCTCCATAATAGACTGATAGAATTAGTGCACAATACCTCTATGATTTTAGTTTTCTAGCAGAACACTTTTATAAAGGAGGAGTAAAAATTATTCTATTTCTAAAGATGAGATAGGACCAATTCATATGGTAATTCCTTTTCCCACTTTTACTTTGTTTCATGCTATAGTGATGCTGAAGCTGTAGCAAGCCCATGAAACACCAAATTTCCACAGAAGTCATCCATGTAAAAAGAAATGGAAATAGATGTTTTCCACTGCACAACGAGGATGGATCAGATGGTTGTTTGATAGCTACACAGCTGAAGCACTTTCATCTCAGAAGAAAGTATTCCACAGGCAACAGAACTACTGAAGGCACCACTCTACTTAGCAGTGCACGAACAAGCCGTATGCAAGCAAGGAAAAAGCCACAAGTGATAAATGAATCACAGTCAATAAATCACATGAACAAAATCGGGCAAAGGAAGCCACAAAGTCGTTCTCAGTCTGACACTGCCCTTCCATTGTCTGTCCATATTCACTTTTCATACATGGCTTTCCTCTGAAGCCTCAAGTCTCTGCTCATTGGGAGGTAGGGAGATCTAGAAAAAATTCATCTTATTTTACCTTAACATCAAATAAACCTGCAGGCAAGAGAAAAATGAGCTTATGGCCACGCCATCAGCCTCCAAATTTCCTGTGTGTTGAAAAAGTCAGGAACAGGGGTATTTTGGATGGGAGGGTTTATATATGTGGACTTTTAACAAACGAGTTAACTTGTTTTATAGAAGAAGCTCTCCATTTTCAATACCTGTAAAGATACACTTACAAGACAAAATAAGCCCAAGAAAGTAAAATGTAAATTCAGGTGAGTTTGAGCCTTTAGGTGCTTAATGGGTAAAAAACCCAAACATTTACACAGAAAAACAAATTCACTCCACATTACAATTTTTTGGCATCATGAGGAATGAAAGCAATGCAGTCAGACGGTGTCCATTTTGTTAAAAATGCAAACTTGTCATGTTTCCCTGGGGGTGGGGGAAATAAATTTACTGAAAGTATGTCAGGCTGGTGGCAAAATCCTCTCTTTAAGCACAAGGTTTGAACACGAATTTGAGCAAAAGGCCCAGATGTGTGAAGCTGGCCAAAACATCATGGGAATTTCCATAAAATATATGCGCACTTAGAAAGGATGCCAACATTAACCTGCATAGGTATCTGAAAACACTGAGGGACTGAGAATGTTTAAAGCCTCTTTTACTTACAGTATTCCACAATGTTTTAATTCTCAAGCAAAACAGCTGTTCAAAATGTCTCTGTAGCCTGTTTTCCATGAGCAGCTCCTGCAGAGCCAAAGATGCTTCGTTCTTTGACGGGATTACAAGTTTGGCTGATAAAGACAAAAGCAGAAATGCTTAGACTTTTGTAAGGTTTTTAAGGCCCTAAAGTACAAATCTAATTGAACGGATTAAAAACTGACTAAATTAACTAAGTGTTGAAAATAAGAAGAAAAGAAATAGTAAAATAAATTTGCTAGATGTCATCATGACACAACAGGAGCCAGTCCCACCGATGATACAGTACTTAGTTTGGAGGTAAATACTGCTAAAAGGAAACACAGAACCATGAACAACAAAGGAGAGGGTACTCAATCAAAACAGACCCATATGGTTGATAAAAGCCTACACAAGAAAACCCCAGAAGCTGTAGTACACTCCGATATGTATGTATAGCAACGAATAAAGATTGACATCCATGCCAACAGAGTGCCTTGCACAGCAGCAACTCTAAAATCAGGGCCGAGTTCCAGTCTGATCCCTGGCTGCACAGCAGAGAAGCAACAAGACATCAGGAAGTTGGCCTGCCCACCTCTGAAGCACTGTTGAGACCCATAATAAAATACTGCAGACAGGACTTTGGATGTTTTAAGGACACTGAACAATTGAGAAAGATACAGAGAATAGGTTTTTGAATCAAATCAAGAGACAAAGAATAGAAACTAAAAAATCTGCCTTGATTACAATTCTTTAAAGCGAAAATACCTGTAATCATGGCTGCTAAATCCTGCAGAGTAAGTCTAATGAAACCAAATGACAAAAAAAAAAGCCCCAAAGTGAGGCAAACTGAAATTAGATAAAGCTTTTAATAGTAAAAATTATAAACTGCTGAAATAAGAAAAGAAACAGCATGTTCCCTGTTTCTAATATCTTCAAATGACTGGATGCCTTTCTCCTAATGATGAAGGATCACTAGGTGAAATCATGGCCTGTATTCCAAGGAGGCTGGAAAACCAATCTATGGACCTTGGCATGAGAAGCAATTTTAGCAGTTTACAGCCTGCAACATGAACTTTCGTGTTTATGCCATCTCTATGGGCAATTAGAAAAAGCCACCCAAAACTGGGGTCTGAACCAAGTCAAAATCTTCTCTACTTACTTCCATGGTAACAGTTTCTCAATGCTCTCCAAACCACCAATCCACAACTAGATTAGAATAGTTACAGATTCTGATGGATAGAAGTACATTAAGTGCATTAGATCAAGTCTAAAACTGAAAATTCAAACTGAAAATTCAAAATGTGTAGAACAGGTGAAGTCTGTGAGAAAAATAACATATTATTTGTTACAATATACTCAGACTTGTACCACAAAGGTATCTCCCAATGCTCCATAAACAAATGTCCAGTTTTGCATACCCCTATTCCAAATATTCCCTTTTAGGACAGCCAAGACCAAAGCTGTCTCAATCCAGTCAATCCTCACAGAATTCGTATTGTGCTGCCTTGGTTTTTCCCCACAAATGCACACCAATAAGCCAGACCTAATACTAATAACAACCTGGATAACAGAACTTGACTTGAGAGCTTATTGTAGAGAAAGAAATGCCTCTTTTCAACACAGCATTTACAACAGTGACTGTACAAAAAGAAGTTCAATTGTATGATTGTGGCCATCAGGACCTAAAAGGATTTATTTTCCCTCCTGGAGGCATCCACCAGGTTAGGTAAATCCAGAGGAAAAAAATTACTTTGACACAAAGTGTCTGACTAAGAGTTTTTCTGAAAATCTCATCTGACTTCCCATGACACTCCCCAGGTATTAGACAAGACTGTATGTCTCAGAGTAAAGATGAGTTTATTTCCTGCCTGGTTTCAGCTCATATTATTTATTGAGATTGTGCATGCAGTGACTGCATTTTAGACTTCTCCAGGGGAGACGGGAGAAGCAGGTGGCACCCAGAGCAAGTGACAGTGCACTGCCAGAAAACAACATTAAAGAATTCCCCAGGGAGCAGCAGGGCATCATCTTCCCCCATCCCACTGGGACTTTTGCCATCTCTTCCTCTTGGAAAATGGTAGTGAGGCAGCACTTGCACTGCAAGAGCTCTCAGATTTCACAAGTGTTTACAAACTAAATTTTATTCCAGGCAAGGAATAAAATGTTACATTGTCCAAACAGATGGGTTATTCTTTCATGCTACCCAGAGGAGTATATGTAGCTTCATCACACAGCCTTTCAAAAGCAATACTTTCCAATACCTGTGAGGCAGAATAAACAAGCAACCAGGCAAAACCTTCAGGTTTTGCACCTGTTTGGGAAAAGCCTTCAAGGGCAGTCCCACATACAAGCAAATCCAGACTAGGCCAGTCCCAAGGGGATAAACCCTACAAGGAATCAATTATAAATCAGGTGCCAAGCAAAAAAGGGAAGGCACTGTAGTTAACATGGCACTTGGCTTTTTGGGAGTATTCAAGATAGCCACGTTCATCTCCCACACACTACAAGCGAGTTTGACTCTCCCAGGACAATACCACACCCAGTACCATTCCTCACCTGAAATTTTCTTCACTCATTTCTTTCCTATTCATTGTACCTCTTCTCATGCTGTTACCCATTCCCATCTTCTTCCTTCCAGCAGCCTCCTGAACTTGTGCCTTTCCTCCTCCTCTCTCTTCACTTACTGAAGCATCACACTTTATTCTCTCTGCTCTTCTCAGGGATTTCTTCCTCCTTGCACATTCAAAGGGTTTTCACACTGCTCAATCAAAGCTGTTAATAAAATAAGGATGCACAGTTACTTGTTTACAACTTTTTTGTGCGATTAAAATTTGGATTAAAGCATGGATAAATGATACAGTATCTTCATCCAACTAAATGCCTGTTTATCTTCACAGATCAAGACTCATAAG
The DNA here is from genome assembly GCA_009812075.1 of Sialia sialis. Classification (NCBI taxonomy): domain Eukaryota; kingdom Metazoa; phylum Chordata; class Aves; order Passeriformes; family Turdidae; genus Sialia; species Sialia sialis. Next base: position 26,416,062 of record VRYO01001366.1, read on the forward strand.
ATATATTTGTAAAAAGCAGTATTTCCAAACCATAATCCAGTGGTTTTTTTTCCAAAGTTGTATTTAATTTGGCATACTTTATTCTCAATGGCTTCACTTCCCATTCCTTTGTAAATGATGTCATTATTTTACTATTACGAGGTGATCCTTTGAGAATCCTCTTGGTTCTCTACTAACCAAGCCTGTTAGAAAAACAGAACAAATATTTAGAGTACTCATTTTCCCTTGCAGCATTTAGTGGCTTGGGTGACTACTAGTAGTGGTGGAACTGGAACAACATAATGTTGAGCTTTTGGCAGAGCTAGACCTCAAGGTACAAGAACAGCAGAGCCACCACCACAGCCCTCCCTATGAAGCTTCATAATTTCCCAACATCAGTCACTCCAGGCCAGCACTTTCCTATGGCTGCTCCCCCAGGGCTGCCTTCTGCTTGCATATATGCTGGGTCAGAGAGCAGCACAGAGCTGCCTCTTGCTGTCCTGGTCGCCTCTTGTCACCAATTTCCTGCTCCCAGCTGTGGGCAGCGCTGTTTCTCTGTCACCACGCCCAGGTCACAGCCTGCAGGACACACTGTCCCCTCAGGGATGAGACCAGCACGTCAGCGACCTCTGGAAAATGGCCGCTGCACAGGAGGCGCCTCGGGCAAACAGCCCCCTCACGGCCACCACACACGAAGAGCCTCTGGGAAAGGCTGCTGGGGCAAATGGCCACCTCGTGTGAGGAGCCCCAGCAAACACCTGCCTCAGTTCAGTGGCCACCCCACACGACGCTCTGCAAGCCAATGGCTGCCTCGGGCAAGCAGGCGCCACACGGGGGCACCACCGGCAAATGGCGGCCCCAGCACTCCTCTGGCTGTGGGCCTTGCAGTACGTAGGGCTGCGGGTACACGGAGCAGCCAGCCCAAAGAAGACAAATTCACTTTTCATACATCTAAAGCAGGCCTTGGAGCCTACAGTGGGCCCAGAGAACTGCCCTCTTCCCCCGGTGCAGGGCCACGATGATCCCCAGGCCAGCTCTGGGCTCACTGCCCCGTTTGGTCTCTCCACAGCTGCTCCTCACGCGCTGGCGCTCCAGCTAAGGGTACAGCACATTTCCTCGCCTTCCTCACGACTGCCCTCACGCATTCATCACCGGAGAGCTTGTGGTAAACCATCCCTGTCCAGGAACTGCGCCCAGCAAGTTTGCAGTGTGAAACTGGAAATGGAGAAATAAATAGTGGAGGTACATGCTGCTCCTAGAGGCTAAGCCCACTGCCGCAGCAATCACGGAGAAGCACAGCCCACACCTGCTCGGAGAAGGGGAGCAGAGCTGCAGATTCCAATGCTGCTCCACACAACTCACCATGGGCAGCACATCCGCTGGGCTGCAGGACTGGGGAGCAGGGAGGGGAAATCACATTCCCTTCTCACACCATTTCAGTTAACACCTGCTGTGACCATATGTTTGCTCGTATAAACAATCTCTGCATCAAATATTAAAGCTTTGCCAGGGAAGTGTCTAAGCTCTGTTCTTAAAGGCTCTCAATCTTTTTGTTAATTCCATCAGTCCTTATTAAATAATAACGGAGACCAAAATGATCTTTCACAAGTATACAATTCCTACTGCTGTTAAAAGAGGAGCTCTATCTGATGCCTGTCAGCCACATCGGCCCAAGTGAAGCCCAGTGCCGATTTACAATTTAATTTTTTGAGCTAAAAGGCAATTCTTTTCCCTTGAGTACACCTCAGATTTTTCCTGAGTGTGCTTTTCAGGGACCTCTCTACCACAGAGACCGCTCCTGGAAAGCCATGGGCATCCCAGCTGCCCTGGGCCCTCTGTCACGAGACACAGCTGGCTCCTGAGCCTTTGTATTTAAATATTTGTACTTAAATTCAGTTACAGAAGTTAATATGAAGGAATAAACCAATTTTTTTCAGCATAAGTATAAATAATATTTTTTCATTTCTTGATTAAAATGTCACAGTACTGAAGAAAACGTTATTCTCGAGAAAATAATGCTAATCCTGTGCTCCAAGCGGAATCATACATAACGCAATAGGAAAGATGGTGAGAAGTAATTCATATATCCATTACAATTCACTGATGGGTGCTTTTTTTTTAACCAATATAGTATCTAATGGGCACAGTAACTGCAATAGGAACAAAAAGCCATTTTCACATCAAATACACTTTACAGTAATGCTTTTGAAATTTAAGTCTCATTCTTAATCCATTTTCACAGGCCTTTACCTTAATGCAACAAAATGAAAGTGACCTCAGGGACATTATCCCTTCTCCATCAAAAAATACAGGCAAGCTACATGAACTCCAAAATATGTAGATTTTTACTCTTAAAAGGGACTATTCTCAGTGAGAGCACAGAGGATCTTTACAGCTACTATATATTTACTTCCCCAGCAGTTAATTTGCTACACTATGATTGGTGCTGCAACCATGGTTTACAAAATCATACAACAATAATTCAATGCAGTTCAGTTTTCAAAACCCTGCCTGGCAATTGGCCGACAGTGATTGACTCAATCCAAGCAAAGCATGCTCAGTATTTAATTTCATAATATTTTCTTTCAATTACTTCACAGTTAAGTACTAATTTCTTATCTCTGAGCAGCTCACTTGAACTTACTTAAACACCTTTGCCAGTTATAAAATAACATGAGGTTTTCATTCTCTTACAGTGAAGCAGCAATTTCCACTGTGACATAAGAAAGAAATCTAATAGGCATTTAAATGGGAGACACTGTCAAGAGGAAGTAGTTTTTTAAAATTTTCATCTAACAACTGTCATCGAAAAGCAATATCATATTCCATCATGCAGGAAAAAAAAAAACCATTTACTTTTCTTCAATTAAAACTACGTATTTCAGTCATACAAAACAACAAGTGAGTTTGTGAAGCTGTTTTACCTCACAAAGACTACAGCAAAAAAGAGAATGCAGAAATAAAAATTTAAAATATTATATTTATATATATATAATATCTAATTTCAGAAACATACTTTTGGTTTATATAAGTACGTGGTTATGTTGACATAACTCCTGCAACACTGAAAGAACATTTTATCAAGTAATTATGTATATTCTCCTATCTTAATTAGAAAAAGCAAAAGCAGCTGTTACAGGTTGAACTCTTTTCAAGGTGTTTGTTATCTGCTTAAAAAAAATAATGTTACTCAAAAGACATATTTTGATCTTTAAAGAAAACCTTAATACTTTTTTTCCCCTCTTATTTTTTCTTTTCATACGACTGCCCTTTGAAAGGACTGCAGCTGAGCTCAGGAGTTTCATACTCCTATCTACTATCTAGAAATAATTAAGTAATTATCGTGATCCAAGAGCTTCCTGGGAAAAAGGAGTTGGTTTGTGAGCTCTGATTAGAGAAGCACGTGCCGTTTACATTCCTATCTCTTCCAGAATTGTTCAAAACCTTTCACTTAAACAAATTACCCTTGACCACCAAACCTGAAGTGCCAAGGTCCATTTCAGTAAAAGCTGAATGGCAAAGCCCTACACAAGTGCTGTGAGGGGGCAGGACAGAGAGGAGAGTACCAAAATCATGGCATGTATCAGGAGAATGTTAGAGTGTACAGGCTCACCCCATCTGTGCTTTTGGGACAAAGATCACCCCCCAAGGACTCAGTGAAACATCTTCCCTCAACCTCAGAGGCAGTAAGATTATGTCCTGCTTCTCACACTGGGGTTCTGGATACTAAAAATAAAGAATGTATGCAGCCTGTTGGCAATCACAACAGAGGTGCTAACGGATGAATTAACATGCACAGACTATACTCCCATTTAGCTTTTAAAAATCATCACACTCCCATCTCTACATCTTTGTCTCTGTGCTTGTCTGCCATTTGTTACACTGAAGTTAGCAAGTTAAGATGAGCCGTGGTACAAAAGCAGGCCTAAAAATACGCTTCAGGTTGGTTCCTGGTTAATGTTCTGACAAAGGTTATCAAATAGGTCGGGTCATTTTCATGGCCAGAGTGTTTTCATCATGATAAGCAATGTGATGGAAACGGTGACACAGGGGAAAAAAAAGAAATCATTCTCTTGTCACCCTGGATAATGTTGGAGCCATCCTTGTGTAGTTTTACTGTCATGGGATAAGTGATAAATTATGTATATAGCACAACATCATGCTGATTTTGGGGAGGGCACTGTGAAGGTGAAATGAATACCTTCTGATCATGAATGTCAATCTAACTGAAGTCTTGGAAGCAGATACTGCTGTCAGACTGCTACAAAACAAAAAGGACAGGAGACAGGTTGTCTGGGTGCTTGCCATGGATAACAACTGAAAAGAAACTTCACTTTTGGAAAAAGCAACCATCAGAGACCCCCAAAAAATCTCTTTGTGGGCTAACAGAATTGATTTTAAAATGTTTTGTTTCAGGGCTGTGAAATAAAATTCTACAACCTATGGAAAGAAAAAAGAAATCGTCACTAGCTAGACCCTGATGTTAAAATCAGTAAGAGCAAATACACTGTTGGACCTGTTTCCTCTGGATATTCTGTCTTTTCCACATTTTTTGAGCCCCAGGGTTTGACACAGCTCCTCGAACCAGCACTATGCTCTTTCTTGCTTGGTGAAGATCAGTTGTATTTCACACACACTGAGACATGACAAATGTTCTGCAGTTGTGTAAAATGTAATTAATTAGCAGGTGTCATGGCACAACATACAGAACAAACATAAGCAACTCTATAAAGAAGTTTATCTTGACATATGGATGAGCATTTTCATGCACACATCTTTCCCCCAAATATCAATAAACACTAAGTCCCAACTGTATTTCGTAAGAATGTTTGTTCTTTGATTTGATTCTAGTTCCAAGATCATTTCTCACATACCAATAGCTGTCACTATATGATTTATCAGTAAATCAGTTTGGCCTTTCCAGTATTTTTAAGCAACTTTACAGATTCTGTGCTGAAAAGTAAAATATTTCATCACAGAGAAGCTGCAGACAGATGACACAAATGCAGATGCTGACACCTGCTTATGGTACAGAGGAGAACACAAATGTCAATATAATCCCAGTATGGGCGGCCTCAGGTACTGCCTGTGAGTGACAGCTGTAACAGAAACCCAAAAGTCAGCTCTGAATGTGACTCTTGGTCAGGCTGAGGTCAGCGTGGGACCCAAATACAGAGCTTTACAATTTAATAGTACATTGACTACACAACTTGATGATACACATCCAAAGAATGAAGCTAGATGAAAAAAATATGTAAAAAAGAAGAGGAACCAAAGACAGGATGTCACAGAATGACAGCTTTAGAAAGTCTGTAAAAAGCTGGGCTTGAATTTAGCTCCTGACAATAACAGGAGCTGCGGGCATAATTTGATACTTTATTCTGAGCAATCAAACATGTAATTGTTGTGTGTATGATGCCAGAGAGCCCCTAAGAGCTTCATCTGACATGTGTCACTCATACAACAGAATTTCATAAAGGCATTTCATATTGAGCTGTGCAAACAGACCCATGAATGCATTATCATTGGCAAAAGGTCATTTTCCCTTCATTTTATTCTCTATGCTATATGCAAAAGAGCAGAACAACCACGTTACCTATGTGAGGACTTGTTCTACATCTAAGTCTTGCTATCAGAAAAAAAATATTTTATTCCTTTTATCCCTTGCTACAAACAAAAATACTTTACCCCTTGCTCAGATTACTTGTGGCACACAGGCCTTTGAACATAACAGCATTTTTAAAATCACCTTCTCAAAACACCTATCAGCCCTGGTTTTGGCATGAGAAGTATAAAACAAGATACATCCAGAGTTGGAAAATCCACCACCATCTGATTAGTCACTGAACAACAGTGTTATAGCTCATGGCAGAGGAGAAAGTGTCGGTTCATGATACAAGCTGATATGCCCACGAGACACTGGCTGTAAAAGACTGAGCAGTAGAACTGAAGCTCGGACAAAACACATAAAAATATAACTGTGATATCAAATGAGATAAATCTTCCTGCTTCTTCCTTTATAAGAATATTTCTCTTTGCTATAGGAGAAAAACAGCCCCCCTCCCCCCAAAATAAAAATATCTACACAAAAAACCCAAACAAACAAGCAAACCAGTTTCAAAGCAAATGGCTTCCAATGTACTTCCAAGATTTAAAGTTTGTATTGTCTGAGCTTTGTGCTCCTCTATTGCAGTCCTCTGTAGGATTGAAAGAATCTCAGTTTTCTGCTTCTTGGTTTGTTGGGAGTAGAAGTGAAGCTGAATTAGGATTTAGATTTTCAGCCAACAATTGCCATGTCTCTTCTGCCTTACTTGTGTAAGATCACTGAGTGAGGAAAGAACAGTGGGTTGCTCATTTGTTTGGAGCATGCTGCCTGAGAAAGAAAAACTACTTTCATCTCCATGAGGGAGGGATGATGATCTCAGCTAACTTTTATTTCTCCAAAGAGTGCTTCTTTTGATGCAGGTTTTATAACACACATTTTTTTCCTCAATTTACCAAAATTCAGGATCCTGAATGTTGTTTTAACGAGAAGGATAACGTGATGGAGCCAAGTAATTTTTGGCAGAAGATGTGTTTAACTAAACTGTATGCATGAAGTTCTACTTCCACAATCAGAGGATCCAACACTATAGGCTGCCATTACTGACAGCCTTGCCCAGCCCACAAATAGAGAACACAGAATTTTTCTTCAGTAGCACAAACCCAATGAGTTATCCCTCTACTTTTTGCTGTCATGCTCCAGATCCATGATTTACCTGGCTTTCCTCACAGGTTTTTTCAGTCCAACACCTCCCTTCCTCTTGTGCTAACATGAAAACAGCAGCTCTTTTCACTGCATGGCTACAGCTTTGCACATCCTTTCATTTTGGGTGAAGTCTGCTGAGGCTTTTTGTCACTTGCTCCTGTAAAGCAAGTATCTCCCATGCCTATATTTTACACCTATATTTTACAGTTGCTTTGCCTTAGCTTGTAAGTTTAAAATTTTAACAGATATCATATGAGATCAAACACTTCAAATTGTCTCCTGAAGCACTTTTCCAGTGTTTCAGCAGGAACAGCCATCCCACAGATAAAAGAACTCAGATGAGAAAGATTTCAGACAGAATACAGAAAAGGCTATCAGAGCACCACACAAACAGCCTTTCCTTGCTGGAAAGGAAAACACTAACATAATTCAGATAGGGATTTCAGTTTTATCTTTTTACCCTCACCTCTTCTTTAAATTCTATTCAAAAGATGGGGGCAACAAAAAACCAAACACTAATTTACTTGGGGATAACAGTTATAGAAAAGTGGAGTCAAAACTGTACATTTTAGTTCTGTGTATTAATAGAAGGGTTGGGTACATCTCAATTCTCATTCCCAAAAAATATCTGGTCAGTCTTCTCAACACCTGCACAGGTGTCCAGAGGCCTTCCATTTTACATTATCACTAAACTCCAATCTGAATTTCATTCTCCCACATGGAACCAATGTGCTACAGCTTTGTGTAAAGTGTGAAAGCAGAACAAATAGCTGCCACCCTCTGTGCAAAACTTGTTGCAAACCAAGATACTGTTTTCCTGTCTAGTTTCTTTATATTAAAACAGACCCACTTTTTTCATTCTTCTTTCTGTGCTTTCTAAACTCTCCCTTGAGCTACCTCCAATTTATCCACATCCTTATTAAACAGTGAAATAGGTGTTTTTGCAATAATACAAATTCTGCTGTTGTCCAGTCCAGTATCTTTTCCTGCCATGCACCCTCCTGGGCAATTACTACTCTCCATTTTCCACACCAGCTTGTCCCTTATCTTCCTTACATATGAAAAAGCTGAACCTGGTCCTGTTGGTTTAAACTTTTCTGTTGAAGTAAGGAGGTCCTTTGCATTCTAGTTTGGTCTTCCATCCTTACAGCTTAACAGCGTGATATCTTCTGTGCATTTGACCAATTGAACCCCGACTCCATTACCTGAGTCCTCAATAAAAATACTGAATAGAAACCAGCTGGTTCAGCCCCACTTTAAATGCCCTCTTACTCTGGCAGTGAAACACAAGCTTTGAATGGTCTCCACTCCACTGTGGGCAGTGTTTTCAGGCTGTATGTAATTTCTGGTGTTCTATATAAATACCCCACGAGAAAAACGTCAAAAGCTTAATAGAATATACCCCCACTTCTGTGTCTTTATCCTGCCCAAGAAAGAAATTGGATCCGTTCAAAATTACTTGCTTTTCACAAACCTATAGGGATTTTTTAACCGCTTTGTCATCTGCAGCATTTATTAAATTGACAATTTAATGCTTTGACCCAGAACCTTTCCTGGGGCTGAAGCCAGGCTAACTGCTCCTGGAATTTCTCCAGATTTCTACATTTTTCCTCCTTTTTCCCCACCTGAAATGTGCCCTATTAATAAGGCCTATTCTACAACAAAGAAACATAACAGTCTCGGCAAGCAATATGCATAATAAAAATATATTGAGTGAACCCAAGAGTTTCACAAAGGACCATGAAATCCAGTGAAATCGCCAGAAAACAGGAACAACTGGGACTACTTATTTTAGTAAGAATATAGTTGGACAGGGTGAAAGGACACATGAGTGCGCATCGCAAAGACGCTAAGCCAAATGCTCCAGTTAATCCTCCTGTGATGCAGAACAAGCAAGCAACAAAACTGAAATACACACTTTTAATTATAAAACCCCCATGTTCTTATTTTGGAAGGGCAGTTTATGGATTCATGTAAGCACTGCCAACAGTCAATAGTGAGGGAAAATGCCTAGCAGACAGGGTAAGACAATTCTGAAGATAAGAGCCAGAAGCAAATGCTGTCCCCTCCACAGAGGATCAGCAAAGCACCAGTTTGCCTTCTTGAGTCTAAACCTCGAGCACAGACACAGGAAATTGCTGCAGTGATGAATTCCTCTGTCTCAGCTCTGCCTTTTGCCCAAGCACTGACTGTGCCCATCACCAACCCACTCTCCCAGCACATTCCTACACTTGTGCTTCTGCTGGCTACATTCTTCATCCCCTCTCCCCGTTTTCCAAGAGTTTCTTGATTATTATACAGGTGTGCAGCACCTGATCAAGTTTCCTCACTCTGTATCTGGTCTGGTATTTACTTTTCCATGTGTTCATTCCCTCAGCTCACTCGGCCTTTTGACCCCCTTGAAAATTATCCTCTTAAATGAAATGAAACCTTCCTTTAGGTGAAGGACTCATCTGGCCTGGAACCACAGATCAATTACCATACTGCTCACCTCCCTCTTTCTCCACAGTAGCCCACTTATATTTTGTTTGATTAAACCCAACCAACTTAATAGCCTTGTGTTATAACATCTGTGCAAAGTCCACCTCAGCCCAGATTTTGTTTGTATTCCCACTTAGAGTATATCCCTTGCTCACTGATATATTTACAGCACACTGTTCAAAGCTTCCTCTGACAAAAGAATTATTAATTTTAAATGCCTTAGGGCTTTTTATATTATCTGACAGGATAATATTAGGACTTGATAAACATTAGGCGTGTTATGAAATAAATTCCATTTATTTGAGGCGAGAGGATTTCCCCCCCTACAGAGACTTCGGGCACGACTGTAGACAAAGAGAAAACAATGCCAATATTACAAAGGAATTTTCTGTGCCCAAATGAGATGCCCCATGCCTGACTTTTTGAACCAGCTAATACAACACTGTGGTTATCGGTTCAAAGCACATCTACTTGATGTGCAGCTGCAAGTCAGCACTTGTGCAAATTGGGCCCCTCGGTCTGTAACAATGAATCACAGAAGAGCTGCACACTGACAAGGTAAGAACACGCTGAACAAAGGCACTGAGCAAATCCAGCTCTCCACGGCACCATCCAGGTGAGTCTTCACTAGAAAAGGATGATTTTGTCCCCTGCAATCTCCAGCCATATACAACTCAGATCATGGGTCCACTCAGCATGCCCTTGCCTCTTTCTCTGGACAGCACCTTCATTCCTCAACTTCCTTTTTCATACCTGCCCCAAGAAAAAGCTCTCAACTCACGCACCTGATTCATTCCTCCCACTCTGATTCCTCCCTCCTGTTTGCAGTTGGTTAGACAAAGGCCACTTCCTAGCCACAGAAACAGGGCTGCATCAAAGCTTGCAGAAGTTCTCAGCACCTTACAAATTTAATGTCTTTTGCAAGTCTGTGGTCACATGCCCATAGTAGAACAGAATTAATAAATAATCATGCTTTTCACTTTTTATTTATTGCCTTAATAAGAGCCACAAGAAGAACCGTGCACATCCCTCTTACCTTTTGCTTTGCCTGTGCACATCCCCAGATCACAGAGACTGCAATCTAAGAAAGAGAAGACAGAGCACAAGACTGCCATGGAGCAGCACAGCCTCCGCAGGTAGGACTGAAACTCAGATACTTGCTCTCCACACTTCTCTTCCCATGCTCAGCCATGACAATTCTTTTTTTCTCCCTTTCTCTCCAGACCAGAGTAAGCTATAGCATTTTAACCTTGAGTTTCTTCTTCTGCTAAATTTACCACACTATCCCTTTCCTCCAGCTCACTGCTGCAGATTCCCAAATCAGCTATTGAAACTAGAACACCTCTAGGTCACACAGAAAATGAAGTACCATTTCTACAGCACCACAATGTACAGTGATACCTGCATGGAAACTAGGAAACTACTTACCTGTATGGAAAATACTCTTCACAATTCACTACAATGAACTCTTTTCTACTACTGTCAAATCCTAATCCAGCATGGAGAAAGAATAAAAGGAATTTTTTTAAAAGGCAGGGGGGAATTAATAGCAGAAGAGTTTGGGGATAAAAAAAGACTTAAACTTGCATAGCTCTCATTTTATACCAAAGCTGTTAGTGCAAAAAAACCCCAAACAAACTGCACTGTGTCAAGTGCAAAGAGTCATTACTAAGACTGTACATTGCTGGGAGCTGCACTGGGAAATGCAAGAGGCAGTCTGGGCTTTGGCTGGAGTCAAACACACCCATTAGTGATCTGCAATTCAGATCATTTTGTCCAATAAACATCCCTGGGTTTCTGCCGAAGACAGACACTGCAGTTTGCTGTGTCGTTTTCAGTACATTGACTTAACATCAATGTATTGCAGACAGGATATTTAGATAGTTGCAGAATGATGAGATTTATTCTTTTTAGTGCTAATTCTAGCTAGAAAGGAATCTGTAGAAGCAAATGGCTTTTCCAAAACACAACACAGAATGTGTTATTAAAGTCTAAGTGAAGAGTTTAGTTATCCTAAGTGGACTTACTCTGCTAGAGAAAGGGGATTTCTCTGCTTGGCTGCCAGAGTGTGTGCCCTTGAAAGATCAGTGGTTGCCCAAGGAATGTGCACAGTCACTCATCCAGCTCAGGGTTTGTGGTACATGGCAGTGCAGCCAGGCCCCCACACTCCCAGCAAATGCAGAGGATTTGGTCTCCATCAAGGTCACGCTCACCATGCCCTCGCTGGGCAGTGCAACCTGTCAGGACTGGCACTGGGCACTATGGCGCTGTAGTGTTCCTCTCTGGGATCAAGTTTTCCAATTCAGGTGGTCTCACAAAATCCCTGCTGTCAGCAAAGCTCATACTGGTAAACCCAGTGAGGATTTTTCTCCAATAAGCTGACCTGCTAACAACTGTGGTGGTAAATAGTATTTCCCAACACTGTCCTTAAAACGCTAATTAAATGGGCTGTTTGTTTTGGGAAAGTACAAAAACTACATATACACTACTGCTGGATGATGAGCACCTGCCTTCTATTTAGGCTTTGTGAAAAAAATTAGACAAACCTCTTCAGCAAGCAAGAGAGATCACCCTATCAAGACGGCAATAATTGTCAAGTTACTAAAAACATCGCAATACAAGTAATAATCTCTCATCCAGTGATCTGAAGGATCTCATGAACTGTGTGCTTTAGATGAGAAACCAAGGAGTCTGAGCTAGGCAGACTATCTGAAGTGACATGGTAATTGCAGCCTAGTGCTGAACACCCAGGAGGCAGATTTACTTTGAAGTTTATTGGACCTTCTCTGTGGTTTGCTCTTGAACATAGCATTTAGTTAGCAAAAAGGTATTTACTGCTCACTGGAAGGACATGATTACTCAGCAACTTGCATCACTTCATGTTTTTATTGTTTCAGTTGAGCAATTCACAGAAGCCATTGCTTTTGGCAAGTCAATAAAAAAGCTCTCATCTTTACAGGTAGAGCGCCAGCATTTGTCAAATCTATTAGAAGATAGATTCTGTCATTTATAACACTTTTCATCATGTGTAGCTCTAAACACCAGCAGCTGGATTGAGATTGCCTTTTCAAAGTTCACAAGGGACTTTTACTGCTGTCAGATCTAAGCAAGACTTAAAAACTATTTCTCAAAGCTATATATATTGGAGGGCTAGCATCTGGTGACAAATGTTGAAGGAATTACAAAAGCCTTTGTATTGTGGTGCTTCTTGACCTGCCTGTTTATTAATGTTCATCTTTCCTCATAACTCAAAAGGCACAGCTTTGTGCTTCTGATGCATTCTTATGGAAACAAATAAAATGCTGCTGCTTCTCCACACCAGAAAATCAGCTTGTTAAATGTTAGCATGAAAGTTGTCAACAACTACATTGCATTGCTTTCCCTGCTCTCCCTATTCCAACTTAAATAGCAAATCTCTTCATGCTCCACAAAAGAACTGACATGTCTTGCAGGAATTAAAAGATGACGTCCAATTTTTTCTTAATTGTCCATTTAAAAGCTCAGACTTCTGTCGTGGCTGCAATGCACAAGTTGGTAATTACTGCCATTTTAGTATGACTCCAAAATGCAAGTGAAGGACTCTGGTCAACCATATGTGCTGGGCGTTTACTACTGCTAACAGTTCCAGGTTTTCCCTGAATCTTTTCCAGCTTCAGTGTGCCATAAGAAAAACTGCAAGTGACACTTGCTGGCTGCCCTTATTCAGGTGAAAGTTGCAAAGCATTTAGGAGGGGTTTCTGCAGAATCATGTATTTGGCATTTAAAAGCAATTAAATCTGCTCCCTTGCTTGCATTTACCCTACACACATTCAGATATTTCCATGTGGTTTCCAATGCACAAGGACTGAACTAATGGGACAAAGGCACAGAGGAAGCAGAGGACTAGAGGGACAGTCCTTTGGGGAGCCTGCCCTCTTCCCAACAGGCGGCTTGCTGCCTGGACACAGCCTGAGCAGACATTTCCACCCTCCAAGACTCCAATGACTGCATTTAGAAGACAAAGCTAAATCAGCTCTTCTCCAGCCAGCTAATAGGATTGCTGTGCTTCACCAATCTTCAAGGCCCTCTTGTTCTGTGAATACCTTACTGGGAATAATTTATCAAAATAACGCCCTACATCAAATCACAATTAATCCCTTTGTATAACACAGGCACACAGTGAAAGCTTTCATTATCTCTGTGTTCTTACATCAACATTAGCCAGAATTGTATCACTGCAGCACCTCAGTTCTGACTGCACTGCTTACAGTCTCTTAATGTGGCTGCAATATTGCTGCAGGTTTCCAGTCTGCATGGGAACCAGATATTTCTATCAGTATGTTAGAAGTAATATTCCTCTATCAGTCTCTTCAGTGATACAGTTACAGACTCCAGTCCATTTCAGATGCAAGTATCACTATTTAAAACAACAACCAACCAACCTCCCTCCCAAACATTAATCAAAACTGTCTGGCATTCCCACATGTTCTATGTTGATGGCTACCAGTCATACAGCATCATCAGATCATACAGCATCTCCCAAAGTAATCTTCTGGTTGGAACCATCTTTGAAGCAGCTAATTTTAAAGTAAGTCACATAAAATACTTTGGGACATAAAACTTACATTGCAACCGGAACCTGATTTGAGAAAATAATATTACTTCCCCTCAGGAACTGAGAAGAGCAGACATGTATCAGGAGAAATGAACATAACCTGAATTTTAAAACCTTGTTACATGTAAATTCAGGCAACCTTCTCCACAAATATCTGCAGGTCTACCTAATTTATGTCCCAAATTATGCCCATTGTTTTGAAAAGATGATCCTGTGGCACCAGAGCCCTCTTCTGGGCCAGTTTTCACACTGAGTGTGCAGGGGGATTCATTACAAAACTTAGCCCTAGTGCTAAAGCTAGCCCTAGTGCAATTCCTTACCCTGTGGAATCAGGTGTGTGGTTTAGGGCAGCAGCACCATACACGGGGGTCTGTGGATGCTCTCATGCAAATCTCAATGTAAGGAGCCCTAATCTGTCCTAAACAGTCGTGATCTGTGTGGGAAAGAAGCAGATCTCCATTCAGAAGTAAGACTGGATGCTATGCTGGGCCATGAGTTGGACTCAATGATCCCCGGGGGGCTCTTCCAACTCAGCTTATTTAATGATTCAGCTCCTTAACTGTGTAGCAATACAAGCAAGCCTTTTTCAACACACTTTTAGAACCCCAGTAATAACGGAGTTGAATTATTTATAGTAGTTTTTGAGCAATTCATTATGAGCTAGCAAATAAGCTTAAAAAGTCAACCTCATTGGCCACTGTCAGGAAATTTGTCAACACAAAGAAATAAATGAATCAAAAATTATCCCATGTGAATTATCTGGGTAGCCCAGGTAAATATATAACCTCTTTCCAATTTTAAGAACTGCTGCCCAGCTCTCTCACATAAAATGCCAGTGATTGCATGTGCAATAAATATTAATGGTTCATAAATTAAACAGCATTATTCTTTTTGACATAACACCATTTTGCAAGGCCCCATGGAAAAGGTACAGGTAGTTTGTTAAGTAAGCTCTGATAGAAGAAAAATATGCCTTGGCTTTCACTTTTGAAAGCACTTGTTGGAATTTGCAGGGTATATCCACAGAAGGCAATTAAGGCAACATCTTACAGAAAGCTACTATATGCCCCCAAATAACAAAGAGCAATAACAGGGAAGTGTGACCTGTGAAAACGATTTGTAGAATTACATGTAAAAAGTGCAGATACTTTCAGCCTAAACAGTTTGTACAGGAGGAGCTTATGTGACACAGATAACCCAGAACCTTCCCAAGCAAACTGACTGTCCATATTTTAGCAGTACATCGCTACCAAGTCTTCATTTCTGGGTGATTAAAGCCAGGCAAGCTCACCCCTCAAATGCCACTTCCTAGAAGACATCACCACAGACACAAGCCAGGCCAGGGTGACACAGTGGCTGCCACCTGGCACACTGGCATTCCTGATGGGAGGAATTTCAGTGCTAGCCTAGGAGGCAACCCAGAGGAGCTCCCCTGCCGGGATTACAGGGAAATTCGACCATTCCAGGCAAGAAACATAAAAGGTAAATACCACCAGCTTCATAGCCTCATTGGGCAGGCCTGGAAGGGGCTTAAAAATGTAGAATGACTGTGGATAGAAGGGAATAAAACACCAGTGAAGACTAACAAAAAGTGATGAAGTGCTTAAATCAACAAGGCAGCAATTAACAGTAATTAATTAATAGCAGTAGCAGCATTTTTTAACAAATAAGAGGGGAGTGTGAGCATCCCCTATGTAATTCCAAGAAAGATGAAACCTGAGCCAGAACTGTAACTGTGCACAGAAATGTAGCAGCAAAGTATGGCTGTCCTTGAATTAGGAAGTGAGAATGAGGGACACACTGAAACAACAGTCCCATTTATACGCTGGGCTATGGCAAAGACATTGAGTGGTCTTCTCTTCAGTGCCTGGGTAAAAAAAGGGGAAAGAAAGGAGTCTCTAGCAAGGAAATATAAAGGACTGAATTGTGTTAACTGTATTACCAGACAGTTGTCCAAAGTGCCACAATCTTAGCTTGCATCTACTAAGTGTTCAAAATATCCTGAGTCTGAGTTCATGCATGAGATTTCCAGAGATGGTACATAACAACAAAAAATGTAAATGTAGTCAGATCTCCGGCAAAGGTGTGTTACTGCTGAAGGTATTTCAGTTCAGGAACAAGGATGAACTGGAAAGAATCTATCTGAAGACACTAGAAAGTAGTTCATTACACTTTAAGGTGAAAGACAGCAGGATGGAGTAAGGGAAATTGACTGAAGGCTGGCTGATTTATTTTAAGGTATAAGAGATGACAGTGAGATCATATTTTCCATTACAAAACCTGCAAAATTATACTTGTTAGGAAAATGGGTAGGGAAAAAATTGCTGCTGGAGTAGCCTGAGGGACTGAGGAGCATATAAAACATGCTAAAGTGGGCGTTTTAGTCACTCAAAAAATAAGCTTAGATTTCCTAAAGTAGAGAGGATGGACATTTCTGATGGTGCAGGTAGACAAAAACTCAATCAAGGAAAATGTTCTTTTATGCAAGCGTCTGTTGCCAGGAAGGACCAAACCAGGTGCACAGGAAAGGACCAAGTCAACAGCAAGTAAGTTTATAAGCTGTCCATTCCTTATTAGATATGGGACTTGAACTGGTCAAGAAGGCTGTGGTTTCAGTTAATATAGAGTAAACAGCCAGGTAGATACTTCTCTTTTCTCTCTTGAATGTACACCTAATAGAGGGTGGCATATGTTTTTTCTCTCAGCAATACTGATTCGCTACAGACAAGCTGAGCTGGGCATGAGCACACATGAGAATGTGTAAGGGAAGGCATTTTCTCACCTTGGGGAAACAGAGGGGGTGTTAGGTGCAGAAAACAGACACAGAGAACAGGCAGAGGTACAGACATGAAGGACACCCCATATCCAAACTGAACTCACAAGCACATACCAGATACTTATGGAGAACATTCTTCCCAGCATTTGAAAGATTCTGGATGCTCCAGGTGCTGGAGTTCAAGTCCTCATCCTTTCCTGGGGGTTAATTAGAGGGTTTTGGCTAAGAAGGTATCTGTTGAGATGCTAAGGAGCAGAAGAGTCCTGTGCAGATAGTAATGCAAAACTAAATGATACTCACACTTTCAGTTTTTACAAAGCTACTTTTTCCGCGGACCTAACTCCTTTATAGTATTTCAGAAATATGAAAGACTCGAAAAGACAGTGTCACATCTGATAAAGGAAAGTATTAAGCAACCCTAAATGTTAGTTAGTTGGACTTTTAGCTTCAGGTTCTTGACAGTGTCAGAGCTCTCCTGGGGGCTCTGGTTTTGCAGCTTTGCCATGACCCCAAACCAAGGCAGCAGTAGTGCTATTTTAGCATTTATTCCTTTATAAATAGAGTATTTCCTTCTGAATTATCTACTTCATCAAAACAGTCATGTATTCAGCATCCAAAGAACCCCTGTCATTTTTTACAGTCAGCAGAAAATACAATCTCTAAGTTGAAAGTAAAGAACACAGAAGTGGAGAACACCTGCATGCTACAAACTCAACAACAGTCTGGCTCCGAATTGCTGAAATGTGGCAATATTCAGTAATTTATAGAGCAACAAAAGACAAAACAGTAGGAGGTTGCACTTTCACGACCAGCAAGCCAATAAAACAAAAGTAGGGGGGAAACATGATTTGAAGTATTCAGACCAAGCAACACAGATATTTTTGCTTCCTGCAGTAAATAAAACATGCTGTGTCAGCTGGAAAAAACCCACTCCAGCAATGCTGCCCATCTTGAAAGAAAGGCAGTGGAGTGGAGTGGAGGTGATCTGCCACAGCTCCAGCATGTTTGATGTGGAGTTTGTTCCTCAAAAAGAGCTAGTAAGGAGACAGGAGCACTCCTTGTAGGCAGGCAGGGCAGAGCTTGAGGCTAGACTGGAGAGAAACAAAACTCTTGTTGGTCAAACTATGAGACTTACTTCTCGTATCACAGCATCATATTTGCAAAGACTGAAAAAGAATATAATTAACTTTTCCTAATGTATCCATGTTGCCCCAGTAATTTCACTGTCTTTTTCTCTACACATGCCCTGCAAAGGAAAGGAAATTTTTTTCTCTACACTAATCATTGCTGTTTTTACAAGTAGAAATGCTTCCATCCCACAGCCCAGGGAAAAGGCTATTGAGTTCAGGGTGATTGGCCAATACAAAAAGCTGGACAAGCCACAAAGGAAAAACTTCAACAGCAGTCCATGAAATTTTAGCACAAAGGTAAAAACAGATAAATATAGCAAACTCCTTATTGTTTCTTCCAGGCAACTTAAGAGAGCTTGAGCCACATGGCCTGCTCCTCCACATCAGCCATAAAGGCGCTCATTTCTCACAGCCAAGGAATATTTAATACCAGGGAACAACATCTGGCATCTGGAACTGCCCAGCCTTTCCTACAGCCAGGACCTTTACCACTCCGCATTTGAAATATATTGACCAAACTATCAAAGGGTTCAACCAGACTAACCTTTTTCTAGCCAGTGACTTACAGGCAGTGAGAAACAAACAAGCAAACAAATAATGAGATCATAAATTTCCTGTAGCTATGAGAAAAGTAGGTATTGTTTGCATAGTAATTACCCTGGTTCAATTACACTATGAACGGTCTTCAAAGAAAAGTTGGTCTCCTTTCCCTGAGGGCAAAAATTAATAAGAAACTATCATTACTTTCCCTACTTATTTCCATGAGAGTTTAATTATTTCCTGTAGGGGATGAAAAAGACAGTACTTATGAAAAGAAGACATTTATTTTCAAGATATATAGGAAATTCTACACACTACACCTCTAAAACCTCCTGTTCATTGCCCCTTATGTTCAATAATTTTTATCCAAAAGTAGTACTTCTTAGACTATCAACTGCTCTCCAGTCACATTCTATATGTCAGGCATGCTAATATAAACCTGCAGTCATTCTGCTGAGGTCCATGTTCTAAAAGCAGTCTTGATTAGTTTTCCATACTACCCCAAAGTAGTTTCATAGATGACACTGAAAGTCCCCATTTACACAGTGGGAATAAATCCCAAAGATCATAACACTGCATTTTGAAACCCACAGATGACTTTCCCCAAGAAATTGCAGAAATAAATCACTTGAAAGCAATAACAGTGTAGGAAAATGATACAGCTCCAGACAATGTGCAATCAGCCAACGCACACTGTATATATTCCCATGCCTTTATCACGCCTGACAAGCCCATGGTTAGAGACTGACAACAGAGACTGCCTGTTCATCAGGAACAGGGCACAATTTACAGAAATACCGCTTGAAAGAAGGCACTCCATATGGAGTGCCAAATCTCCACGTCAGCTCCAGACTGGTAATAATTTGTGCTCTATCTTCCTATAAAGCAACTTTTTCTTACAGGAATACTCAAAAGGGCTTTTGAAGCTGAGTGTAAATGCTTCAGCTACAGTACTTCTATTAAAATGACAGTGCAACTACGAGGAGAACAAGCACAGATGATTCGAGATATGCCAAAGTACACAGAATTTGCCTCTTGCCTCTAAATAACCATGTTATAAATGGTTTAGGTCAATTCAATGGCTGCCTAGCAAATCTGCTGCTGAAATTGTCCAATTTCTGATTCAGAGGAGACAGATTCTGAACACAAGCATGTTGAGGTGGACTAAGAAAATATTAACGACAACAGAGAAAGTAGTCTGAGGTTTTTATTGAACCCAGGGTACAAGAAATGACAGTCAGAGGCACAAACCCACAATTTTTACTATTGCTGCCAGCTGTGGAACAAAAAATTCAGCAGTTCACTAGAGAGGCCAAAGACTACACTGCACTTTCAGTCATTGCAGCAGTATCTCCCAGGTGTTATCTGTACACCACACTACCCTGGAGGGATGCACACTGGAGCGTGCATTATAGTTACAACATTTGCCAGTGACAGCTTTCCCAACAGGGGATGCAAAAGCGCATCTAAGCTGCTGAGGATGTTTGTTCTCAGAGCATATAGGAAGGTCTACCACCCTGTCTTCATGTGCCCACGCCACTGTGTGTGGAGACCTTTTAAATCTGGGTCTTTCCAGATTTGCAAAAAGGCAGAAGGCTTTTTACTTGGCAATACTACATGTGGGAGCACAAGTGGGATTTGCCCTTTTGCAATGCCAGCAGCATTGGCAAGCAGGAAAGGACACTCAGCTCCACCAGCTTTGCACCATACCATAAGGACTTTCTGTGGCAAATCTTCACCTGTGCTGCTCTGAGGATGAGCAGCAAGCTGTGCTTCACTGAATTTGAACAGGAGATGTCAAGAGAAGAATAAATATACATGCTTTGGATTAAATGCTGAGAAGTCACCACACTAGGAGCAGTAGAGGGGAATATGTTATCCTGCCATTTAAGGAAATTACATACTAGGCAAACCAAAGACCCAAACTGTTTGCAGACATACTGCAGGGAAGGATGGATGGCATTTGCAGGCAGCAGCAGGAACAGCCTCTGCAGCTGTAACTGTGGGAACAGAGGGAAGGAAGCATCCTAGGGCATACAGCACAGCCCCCCCACACCCACCACCATTGTCCCTGTGAGCAGCTGCCCCAAAGGCTGTGTCTGTGTGGCTACGGACACTGACAGACTGCAGAGCAGGCAATGATTTGCCTCAGGACCTGAGCTCAGAGTGACACATGAGAAACGTCCACAGAAAATCATCGTACACAGCTGGAACGGGAATCTGAAACTTATCAACACTACAGAGAAGAAGGGGAAAATCCCAGTTCTCTGTGATCTGGTGGTTCTGCTTACTAGCTAGGGCCATTCTGTAGCAGTCAATATTTTTGCAAACTAGATGTTATTCATGCACAAGTACAATATGGATTGAGAGTGGCTGAGGAGAAAGGGAGATAACAGAACAAAACCTATGCCTGGACAGTCCTGGGATTTGAGGACATTACAAAGCCCCTCCATCAGCTGACACAATTTCTCTGTCTGAGGCAGCCCTGAAAAAGAATTGGGTGTCACACAGACACCATGACTTGTGCTCCCAAAGGGAAGGATTGATAACATCACTGGTAATTGAGGAGAGACTACAAGAATATTAAGTTCTGCCGTATGTGTTGGCAGTTGTTATTATAGCTTCCCAATATGTCATTCTATTTCCATAAGCAAGAATTGCATGAGGTCTGTTTTGAGAAGAAATTTTCCAGCATGCTTCAAAAGCACAAAATTCAGAAAGAATTGTTTTTTAAAGGACATAGAATCTGAAAACTGTTCCATTTACAGTCTACAGGAAAAATACAAATAACTTATCAACCTTTAAATTGCATACCATTTGATGCACCAGTACCAAGTTAAAAATTAATAATCCTGTGCCTAAAGGAACCAACTCTCTTTCACTTCACGTTGATGATCATTTATGTGAGTTGTGCATATTCATCCAGAAGAGAAGAGTACAAGAGACAACTGTGTGGGGAAAAAAAATTTCTGTTTTTGTAGTTGTACTGAGTTTTCATATAGCCACACAGACAAACTGTATTCCTGAGCCATGCTGCATTATGCCAGGGGAGGAAGGTACATCCCTGCTTCACTAAACTGTGGAGGAGTACACTGAGTGGGATGAAAAAAGAAAAAAAAAAAAAAAGAATTGATGAAAACAATCCATTCTCATCTGGATTTGTGGGTGGGCTCAGGTTATTTTGGTACTCACTTGCACAGTATATTGCTGCAGTGTGCAAAAAGCTCATGTAATCAGCTTGCAACCACGCAGAGTGGAAATAAAGGTAAGGAACTAGCACATCCCTCATAGTAGTGATGGAAAAATGAGGCCAGGGCTACTGCAGCCCCCATGCATCTATTTGTGTGTCATTGTCCTTGAAATTCTTTGCACATTTGGCCCTACACTGCTTAACTAGGTCACAATGGGCACCATGGTTTGCTGCTGTCTGTTCTCAGACCCTATCTCTTTTCTCCTCTGGGAGCCTTTAGACAAGGAAATGGATTCTAAGGCAAATATGAGATCTGACACCTGCATTCATGCAAGGGGCCTCTTCTCCCTTCAGCTGAACCAGTTAAAAGAGAATTTATCTGGCTGGTGATATCAAGTTCTGCTAAGCTGTGCGGGTTTCTCTTCATTTTGGCATTTGAGGCTTGTAACAATTGGATTCAATTTAATACAAGTATGTCTAAGCACAGATATATGGCATTTTTTCAAAGTAATTTTCTTCTATTATTATTTGAGTAACTTCTTATGTGTGTGACTAAGTCTCTGTGTCAGCACAAGACTAAACCTTACCAGGAAAGGACTGTTCAGAATTAGGTCTTTCATATCAAATGCATCTTCGACAGACTCAAATAAATGAGGAATGATAGTTTAACATGAAACTAAGCACACTTGTCAGCTGCTCCTTTTTCAAATAAGCCATCTAGCACACTCACTCTTGGAAAAGCAGAGATAGAGTATCAGAGAAAGCATGTGTATCCCAAGGGCTTGGAATGAACACAAAAAAGAAAAAGTAATGCAGTGATGTGATAATTCCTATATAGAGATTCAAGAAAGCAGCAGTGAAAATTATTAAAGACTTGTTTGGGGAAATTTCTCCAAACAGACTACATAGAAGACAGCTCAAACCACTGAAAATTATTAACATAATAAAAATGAGAGCATATATGGTGCACTCAGTTAACAATAAAATTTGCAATTACACCGCCATGGCTGCTCCCAGCACACATCGGCTCCAGTCTCACCAAGAGGGTTCTTCTTACTTCCCACAGACTCAAACATGGCTACTCAGATGAATTTATCTATTTATCTATCCAAAGTTCACATAAATTTGGAATAAAAAGCAAACAAAGAAGTGAACACAGAAACCCAGCCGTGATCTGCAGGATCACAGATTCAGATTAGAGCCCAAGGGTGTCCCACAGCCTCTGTCTCCAGGCTCCCCCAGAGCCACTCTCAGTAAGAGCATTGCATTAAATGTCATGGCTCCTGAGAGGGGTGCCAGTGGTGGGGCAGAGGAGAAGGCCATCTGTACCTGCCTTCAGGCTTCCCTCTGTTCCAGGCACCTCACTACATGCAGCATAGACATGCATGGTGTGAAAAGGAAAGCCCTGCATAACAGAGTGCCTGGGTGGATAGAGCTTAACAGCTGGCCATGACAACAAAGGAAGAAAAAAGCCAGACTGTATTTGAGAAATGCCCTTTTGTCAAGTTAATTCCTATCATACAGTCAGATCAGTCAACTGCAAGCACAGTTACAGATCTCTGTAATAAAATATTAATGGTTCTTGTGTACTGCTTCCACAAGGTACTGTAGTAAAAAATGAATGCTGCTCACACATTTCCACATTTTCCCTTTTGTTACTGCTGAAACTGACATCTGAGAAAGCCAGTTTACTGTAGTAGTAGTATTATTCTCTTTTTTCCCCAGCTGTACTTTTCCTTTAAACCTTAGAGGATAATTAAAATTCCTTGCACAGGACAATGGTAAATAAGATTTGAGTATGCATTTCAAATGTAGCATACTAATGGCATTCTTGGATTCTGTAATAAAACATCTCTCTTCTCTGCCAGCAGCAGAATAAATGGACAAAAATCTCTGAAATATACATCTCCATTTACAAGTCTCATACCTTCACTCTGATCTCATCTATCCACATCTCTGGAACCTTGGTATTGTAAATACAGTATTAGCTTTTTTTAATACATCACGAACAACCCAATAATCTCATTAACTGCAAATACTGCAGGAATACAGAGGCCTGCTGATACCCATCAAACCATTGCAGCCCTCAGCAGGGCCAGTTGTCAGCAATAAGCAGCCAAACACACATTGCTCCATCTGATTTACTTTATCACTTGATTTTGCAATTTCTGTCCAGGACTGAACTGGCAGAAGGGGAATGTTTTAGCATTCCAAGTGAGGACTGCTTACTTCAACACACTGAAGCTTTGTTTTTGTACCTAACCTCCAGGTAATCTCATCTCTCCCCTGGGTTTCTGACATTTGCGTTTGTTCCGAGGAGCTGCAGTTTACCCTGCTGCAAACAGGGAGATCATGACTGGGTATTTCTGTTATCTGATAGTCTTGCAGTTTACTTTTCTTCCTCCCACATGACATTAGCACAAACCACTGCTTGTGATTTCCATCTCCCCTTCACTATTTCACTCTATCTACTGAGACAACTACAAATTATGCTTTCTGGTAGAGACAAATCCAGCTAATTCAGCTTTGACTTCGGGTAAATTCCAGCCCTCTGTTCAACCCACCAAGGGTCAAACGACCAGGCCTACACTGTGTCTTATAAACCCCATCCTAGTTTGCTGCAAGACCTACTAGTGTTGCACAACAGACATTTCTTAACTTTTTTACTCTAGGAAGTCCTTTTGGCTAACAAGGATAACAATTTTCTGTTCTCCAGTTTTTGCAACTGCTAGAAATCAAAAAGAGATAAAAGATTATAAAAGACTATAGGATTATAGAGTGTGGGTGCATTTATTTTCAGAAAATTCCATCCATCAATACAACTGAACTTTCTTCTACAACAAATGCCCTTTGCGTTTAATTTTCTGCTCAACTTCCTGGTTTTAGCTCATAAAATCAATATCTATCAGAAAATTGTTACCTCTTAAATGCTAACTTACACATTTTCTTTCTTCAGTAACTTCAGGATAGAGCAGGTACTCCTCACATGGGTTGGTGTTTGGGGCCTTCACAAGGATGAAATCTTTACTATGGACCGTTAGTCTCTACTATTGACCCTCATGTTCCTGTGGCAGTGGAAGGGCTGCCACTTCAGGGCCAGCCTTCAGAAAACTTGAGCTTATTTGCAGCAGCAGGAGCTGAGCATGCCAGCTGACTCTCAATTTTGGTTTTTCAGCACCAGCAGCACCCTGAGCATCACAGCAACCACCACAGCCCGAGGGCAGGTGCAGACCTGTTGGGGCCCAGTGCTGGCTCAGATCCCTAAAGCTAGTGCCAAGAAGGCAGCTGGAAGCTGTGAAGTTTAGTCAGAAATTCTGAGAGAAGTTGCCAGAAAAATAACTAAAAGCTGCTGTGGCTTTTCTTACACCAGGGACTCAGAAGTTGCACTTGAGGAAAGCTTGGGAGTGAGATCAGCAATTCAGGGAGCTGGAGAATTTGATAAATAAGGCAGTTGAGTTATTGTGATTGCAGTGGCAACTCCATCTGAGGCTAGGGCCACTTCCTAGGTCATTCTCAACTGTTCAGGATGTCTAGTCTGCAAGATCTTGTTTAAAAGTAGCTGTTAACTCTTTTGCAGAGGATTTTTACAGCAAGCCAGCAATGTCTGTGACACACTATTACCAAAACTCACCCACATACAAGTCCAGTTAGAGAAATAAATGTCCAATGCTGCACCGCTGGGGGTTGCCCCACTCCACTGCCTGCAGTGCTGCACATCCCAGGCTGCCCACAAGCTCTTTCACACACATCAAACCCCACACACCCCTTCTGCAGCAACTCAGCGTTTCTTTCTGACCCAAAACAATGACATTATTCTTGAAGTATCCAGCTCTCCAGAAGCACTTTAAAAACAGCAACACGACAACAAAAAACCCTCCACACTTTCAGTTTCTCCCATTTGTAACCCAGCCTTACTCATCATCTAGCTAGAGCATGTCTTGACAGGTATAATCCATTTAACCACAAAATATGGGTACGTACTTCCAATTTTCCTCCTCATAAAAAAGCCTTCTCATTTAACTCTCTTCACAGCTTATCCGCTGACAACATACCCATACAGAAGGAGCAGAAAAGACAAGAATTAATTAAAATATAGGCAGAAATAACTTTTTAGAAACAAATGCTTTCATTTGTTCCAGAAATTTCATGTTATCATTCAGTTACTGCTCGACATCCTGCTGACCTCCCCCTGCACGCCAGTGTGAGCAGCAGTTAGGGTACAGGTCTCAGAGGTACTGCACACAGGGCTTTGGAGCTGTCATTGCTGATTAATATCTGCATGTGGATCCCACTCCAGCAAGGCTGGATCTGTCTCAGGACTGCCACCAGTCTGCGTAAGACCTACCCATAAAACAAAAAGAAAATTAAATGCTGCAGCTATTTTTGCTCACCTGGCTCAGCAATGAATATTTAGATATAAAAATGTTTGTTATCACTTAAGGTGAGCTCTCTGCCCCAAGCAAATGAGTTGGCATCCTGCAAAGCCAGGTATATATTTCCAATTGTTGCCATGCAATAGTTTGCATTGTTATAAACAAGATTTAAGGGCTACACTCAGCATCTCTTACCTACTTAAATTACTCTTCCAGTATGTGAATATTAAACACTGCAAGAGGCAGATGAATGTCTGTACAAAACTACTGTAGGAAAAGATTAAAATGAACATTGTTCTAACAAGATGTTTATAGGAAATAAGTAGCACCCTGACTCCAGTGATGTCTCACTCTTGTTCCAAATTTGTTATCCCAGTAAATAAAAATTTCTATCTTTATTATTGTCCCATTTGAATTTTGATTTATAAGACCTAAATTGTGCACATGAAAGCATTTTAAAGAAAATTCTACAAATTGGTTCCTCTGATGTAAACAGCAACAGCAAAATAAAAAGGCAACACCAAGCTACTTCTGGTAACTTTTTTCCTGTAAAAAGTGTCCTGCAAACCAGATGTTCTTCTGTGTTCATTTTCAAAGCTTTCTTCAATCTCTCAAACTTAAGAGGAGAATCAGTACCTTGAGCATGACTTCAAGTGCCATGTAGAATTATTGCCCTGGGAAGAAAGGTCTTGACCCTTAAATCTCAGGGTTTTTTTTTTAATCTGATGCCCAGGACACTGTCATCTTTCTATAGATTACTTCTAAAGCTTCATGCTTGGACAAGTCCCATCATTGGGGCACTGCAGCAATGTTCACTTCATTCTGCAACACAACAGTCTAGCATCACAAAATGCTCCTGAGAAACTCTGAAGAAAAAACCCTTCTATTTTGACTTTAAAAGACACCACTGTCAGGTTCAATTAACATTGTCTCATCATTCTTTTCATACCTGGTAATTTAAAGTCACTGACATAACTGCAAACCAGTCTGTAATCATCTCTCGCTTTCCTCATTCCCTTTTCTGCTCCTGGGAAGGAGACATCCAGCTGTAGCTGTGCAACTTCCTCCCCAGCGTGACACCCCATTTCTTGCTGCAGCTCTGGGGAGCGACCTGGCAGCAGAGGAACGGCCAGGCCATCGAGAACAAGCCCAGATCTCCCTGCCAAGAGACACTGGAAGGACACTGGGCTGCCACAGTTGGCCCACACACACGAGGAAGAAAAACAACCCAAAAGCACAGCACTATTTGAGATTCCCCTGAAGACAGGGAAGAGGCTGAAAACAATGCAAAGTTAATTGTGCAAGGGTGTGTGTACAAGGGGTCAGCATGACAAGAGAACGACTGTCCCCTGCTACAAGCCCTGAGTATAGATGTTCTTCACAGGAACAGGGTTGGAGGGAAGTGTCATCAGTCAAGCTCATCCCTCTGCAGATCATTTAAACTGTGCCCCTGTTCCCTACCTGAACTGCCCACCCGGATTTCCACAGCATCTCTCCATGCCCCTCCTTGGCCTCCTCCCAGCCAGGCTCCCCAGCTCTTGCAGGGCTGGCTGGCAGCAAGTGCCACAGGACCGCCTGCTGCTTTCCAAAGCAATAATCCCTATAAAATGTAATGGGGTAGGGAAGAACCAAACAAACTCAAAAGCTTTCTAGCAGAAACAACTGGAAAAGATCCCTTGAGTCACCAGATCTTCTCAGGTTCCCACAGTCAGTTCTAAACTACCTTAAAAAAAAAAAAAAAAACAAAAAAAAAACAAAGAAAAGCAACACAAAAGAAAAAGAGAACAAAACCCCCCAACAGTGAACCAATATTCTCACATTCAGCCTTTAGTGGGACAGTCAGGCACCAAATGACAGTAATTTCCCTTCTCAGTAACTAATTGAAGTTGCCATTTTTCTCCTGAACCATCAATTCTTGCAGCATGAGCACTGCTGTAAAAATCTCAGAGCATCCCATAGCAGCCTGATTATTTTGAGCTCTTATTTCCCATAATGTCCTTCAGGTGGGGTCCACTGATAACCCCCCCCCCCTCCATGAGGCAAATACCAGAGACATCCAAGGAAGCAGATTCCCCCCAGGTCAATGGGGAAGTCAGGGCTCATTCTGGTAGTCTCATACAGAGCTATTTTAGTCTTCAGCCTTTCCAAAAGAAAGTAAACAAATACTAAAAAAAATTTAAAACCACAAACAATTAGCTGAGGGGTGAGCTTTCAATTCCCCTAATTTGATAGTATCACCTAAAAATACTCCACAACTACCATACCCTAATGACCATGATAAAGAAAACTTGTATTTACTTTACAGCCTCTCAGAACTAAGTTCCAATCAGATAGTTCAGAAATGCAAGTTAAAAATAGATGGAACTCCACCTTTTGTTCTGGAACAAATGCAATCATCTCAACTCCTGCTAATAATATGCCATTGCCAGGTAGTTGTCCTCACAAGCTACCTGACACCTAATCTATCACCATCAACTTATATTCAACTACAAATGAGTTGCAACAGCATTTAAAGCTCTATAGAGCTCTTCCAGCTGGATTTAAAAAAAAAAAAAAAAAAAACCACAAAAAAACCCCAACCAACCAAACAAAAAACAAACAAACAAACAAACAAAAAAAAACCAAAAAAACAAAACCCTGGGACAGCAGTGAGTCAGTACAGCAGTGCTACCCACCCTCCCAGCAGGAAAGCCTTTTTTGGCTCCCCTGAAAAATTAAGCCAGACGTACCAAGAGATGAAAACAAGGATGTGGAGACACTATTCCCTGCAAATCAGAGATACCTTCAGAGGGAAAGCTCCCATCTACCCACCTGCACAGGGATGCACCTGGGACAGAGCAGAAGACACAAGTTCACATCTCGGGGACAGAAGAAACCACCTTCCCTGCCTGCTACTGGTGTCTAGCACAACAACAAGGCAATTGAGAGCCAGGAAATACCTGCCTGGATCAGCTCTGATAACAACTGTCTTTACTAGCACCCTAGGACCAGCAAGCTGTGGGCTCTTTCAGCACCCAGACAATTTGCTGGAACTTTATAATCCTAAGCCTTTACCTTCAATTCAAATACTGCCTTTAAACACAGCAAATAATACTAAAGTGCTGTTAGTACTTGGCAGGAAACATGCAGTAACTTTAGAAAAGAGGCAACAAGCTGCAGGAAATAGGCACCACTTCTGATGCCTTGTATAATTTTCACCTTATACATTATCATAAGCCCACAGTGTGTGCACTATTTCACTTGTAACTTGTTTCTTCTCACAGCTGTGTCTGGGAAAAAAATTTCTCTTGGAAGCTGTTTTTCTATCAGTGGACAATCAGAGAAGTATTTTCTGGGAGGACAATTTTCTTTCCTCCATCATCCTGAGCTCTGGCTTAGAGAAGGTTTTATACCTAACCTCTTGTTTCCAGTTCTTATACCTGCCTGTATTTGCAATGTACCTAATTAATACCAAAGCCCAGACATCACATACTTGCAGTCTTGGCAAGATTTGTGGGATCTGACAAACATGAAGCTGAATTTCACTAACTGCACCCAAATTAAAATCTCAATGAAAACAAAGAAATATGGTTTTGGACTTATAAGCAAGTGTATCATCAAAATAATGTCCTTACGAAGTCTTTAAGCCTCAAAAATGAATTTTGGGAAATTTACTCTTTTTTCCCTCCCTCTAAACGTTGCCTTCTTTCCACATTTTCCCCTTTACCACAGGATCATAAGCCTAAGAGATGCTCATACTCCAACATCCTCAGATTCATCAGATTTTCCCAGGAGCAGTGTTATCAGCTAATGATATATAATGATATATCAGCTAATGATCAACTAAATGCTGCAATGCTAGTAAACAATCAGCAAAACCAATAAGCACTGGGCATCCCTTAAATAAGCTTTCCCCAGCACCCTGAACTCCCTTCTGCACAGAAAATGCACCGAGGCTACTGCAGAAGCTTTCACACTTCTCATAATCACAGAGTCTGTTTTACAGGAGAGTGGTGTGAGAATGATGCTCCCTGGAGGTGTTTCCAGGTCACTGTGCTGCTGTTCTTGCTTTAAATTCAGGTTTTTTAGGCCACATGCATAAAAGACAGTGTCATCCTCATTAAAAACTAGATATAGCTCTGAAATTTCTGATCCATAAGGATCTTGGAAACACTGGGAATACACACCTGCCAGTTCAAAAAGTATATTGGAAAAACTATTCATTACTGTGGAGTTTTTTCTTGTTTGTGGTTCTTTTCCAAGAACTGCTGTATGTTTGCAAAGGTTTAAGGCCAAAGTACTGTATGGAACAGAATTTAATTCTGAAGCACAAGACAAATATAAAGAACATGAGGAAATGCTAAGGCCCAGCATTTTTCTCAGTGTGCTAAGAGAAAACTTTGTTCCAAAACAACCCTCATGTCCTTCCTTCAAAGCCAGTCAGTCCAGAGAATTAAAATCTCAATTCTGTTCCTAAAGCATGCTTTTGCTTCCAAGATGCCCTAGCTAAGCTCATCCCAGGCACCACTCCACACTTAGATAAGCTCTTGGCTGCTACCTGTTGTGCCCAGTGGATATGTCCTGACTCCTAAGGGACTCACACACACACCTGCAGCAAAGAGCCTGTCTCAGATCAAGTCACACTCATGTAACTTGACAGCTACATCTTCAGCCTGAGGTAAGAGCTCCTCAGGGGTGGTATTTCAGGCAGAAACAGTTCCTTGGCATGTCTTTATTCTGTGGAAAAGCATTTTTGGTTGGACTTCTGCTTCCCCATTTTCCAAACACTAATGCCCTCTGCTTAAAGCTGTTGTTTTTGTTTTCATGTTGCTCACTGCACCAATCCCAACCCTGCAGCTCAGGACTGCTCAGATGAGCCCAGCTGCTGGTGGGCAGCCCTAAAGATGACAAAGCCCTCAGGGGCAGCCCACGTTCACACGGGTTCATACCAACCGTACAAACAATGTGTTCCACTCTGCTGCTTTCTTCTTTAAACAGCTGTAAGAGGCTTTCAGCCATCAAATAATAGAGGCTGTGAGCTCCTTGCCAGCAGCCACAGCAAGAGCTTGTGCCTGCTACTTGAAGTCAAATTTCTGTCTTCAGCAGGGGTTCACCAACTTGCTCTGCTGCATCCTTTCCAAATAGCAGTAAATTGAGGTTATTTTAAGATACTTAAAACTTTCAAGTAGGAAAGCTGAGCTCTGCTGCTCTGACATTCACTCTAAGAGCCATAGATGAACACATAAGGCAGCTTATCACAGCTCTGTCCAAGCTCACTCCCAAACCAGGAAGCACCAAAGAAAGTTCTACTGTTAACTTCCTCAGGACACAGAAATGCACATAATTTTTCTAATCATTACAAGTCTAAAAGCCAACAGTTGCCTGATTTCTTGCTGTTTGAAACAGAAGGAATGACTGGAGAACTGTGTGTGTCCTTTACCTGTGTTCTGAATAAAGTTCTGTGAACAACTAAATACAGCAGCCGAGTTCAAGAGCACTCAGTCCCAGCACAGAGATCTGATCACCTGTTAGAGATTCTCTTATACTGCCATCTAGGCCATGAAATGGCCTTAAAATGGCTTAAGAGGTACACCTGAATTCACCCCTAATCTGGATGGACAGAGTTTATGGTTGGTGCAGATACCTCTTGAGTTACTCAAAACCTTCCTGTGACAGCAGTGCTGAGCACACACATCACACAAAACTTCTTGGGGAGCAGCCAAGCATAGTCCAGGCCGCTAAGACCAAAGAGCCAGACAACCATAGAATTTGACAATTTTGGATGGCTGACCAGGCACCTTGCTTTAGCTGGAACAGCCTGCAAAACCAAAAATGTTAAGCGCATTCAAATGCATCATATCTAACATGCGGCTATCAGAGCTCTTTACTTTTATGCTCTCTAATCCACACTAAGAGCAACAAGGACTGAGGTGGCTTTGAAAAAAAACCACACTGTTCTGTGATGCTACCCACAAACAGCACAAACCCCTAAATACAGCACTTATTCCTAATACTCCCTGCAAATCCTTGTCTGATTGCCTGTTGTCTCCATGATCATAAAAGCAGAGTAAAGAAGAAAAGAGATTCCGTTGAAATGAGAGAAAGGATGACCTGGCAAACACTTTCTCATTCATCATACCGTTTGTTGATTTTTCAATTAACAGCTCTTGCCACTGTTGTATTTAAGTCTTTAACCTCTTTTTCCCCTAAGGGCTTTTCCAAGCAACCAATGGATGTGTCATTATCTGGGCCCAGAGTTACACCATCAACAACTGGGCTATGCTACACCCAGTGACGAGCTGAAAGGATTTAGGTTTGAACAGTGAAATCCTGCAGGCTCTTTCCTCTAAGCATTTGTAGTTCTGTAACTCATTCTCCATGCTACAGCCGTCAGCCACCTGGGTGGGAAGCAGTGCCTGATACTTCTCTGCTTTCTCAGCTGCTTTAACGAAATGGATTATGAGGATGTAGTGGTGCTTCCTTTCTGGCCCTGACAGAGAGAAATCACAGCCACACAGCTCCTGGTCTGATGATCAGGTCTGCTGCTGGGTCCCTCCTGCAAAAAGGGCTTCCAGAGAGCACAGACAGACTGCTGACTGAGAAGTGGAACTGTTTTTTCCCTGTGAATTCATACTGGTCTTTATTTTGCTGCCTGAAACCTGGCAAACTTCATCTCCTGTGCTGCAGCTGCCATCTGCAGGTAGCCAAGCTTCTCGCTGGGGAACAGCCTCTCCTAGGAATGGAAAAGGGGATGTGTCTGGCAGAAAGGCTTTTACTCCCGTTCCACCTCTCTCACTATTTCTCTATCTCCCATCTGTTAATCCCTCCCTCACCTCCAGCCCTCTCTGCTTTCTCCATATGCTTGCCCTGCTAACATCTATATTCTTCCTCACCTTCACATATGTCCATCTGCTGATGTGATGGGAGTTGCAGTCTAAGCTTTCAGCTACCACCAAGCATCAGAAAGAAATGGAATCCCTAATCCTTCCTTAGATCTCGCCCTCCTTCAACAGCAGCAATGAAACCAACCACCTGTGGTGCCTCTTTAATGCTTCACTGGGATACAAAACCACCAGAAAGATGAAAATCCCCTAAACTAACATTCCCTCCCATCCTCAGAGCCTTCTTCAAGCACCTGCTCCCCAGAGCTGGCACTCCAGCCAGCAGCACTGTTTCAGCACAGAGTTCACTGGCAGCCTCAAAAGCCTCAAACTGTCCCACTCCTGAGGTCAAACAGAATGGGACACCCAGAAATCCAGCTTTCATATCCTGTCTACCCTCTGAACCACTCCTGGTTAAACATCAATACATCTCCCCCTGTATCAGCATGTTAAGGCCTCACCACTCAGTCCCCTCCTGCTCAAGCAGAACATTGTTTGAACTACCTATCTACCTTTGGAAGTAAGGCACTATTTACCAAGGCACACACATCTTGTGTGCCTTTTAACATCTTGTCAGCAAGCTAAGAGTGAAAACAGCAGAACACGATTCTGTTAGAGGGAAGAGCTGATTGTCACAGCCCAAAATGTTTTTCAATTACCTTCCCTCACTACCACAAAACCCTCCTAATGAAACATGCAGACCCCAAAGGAAAAGCAGATACCTTAGCAGATCATGAAACCAAAAAGGCAAATCTTGGCTCTACTTCATTTCTAACCATCCCCCTTCACAACCAGACACATTGGCTGTGTTTTCATCACACAACCAGCCTCCCCCTCCCCAGCAAGTGGTTCAGCATGAGACAGTTCTACAAACATGCACTGACAACATTTCTCATTTTCTAACAGCACCTCATGACAGCTGTCCTCACAATAAATACCTCAGATGGGTACCTCAAATGTGGCAGATGGCACCTAAACTCAGTTATCTCAGTTTGCCTATAGGAACACCTCTGCTCATCTTCTGGCTTTGAACTGCATTAAGAGCAAAGACTCCTGAACTAAGAACTGGCAAAGAACAAGAATGAACATTTTGAAGTGCCTGGTTTTGTACCCAAAGCACCACATAACTTGTGTTTTCATTTTTTCTGCCTACTACCTAAAAACCCATTGCTGTAGAGTAACAGGGCTGTTGGTTATTTCTATCAATACAAGCTACCAAAAAGTATTTTAACTCCAGAAAACAAAGTTGTGATCTTTGATTACAATGAATATTCAATAGAGGTAATGTAAAACCATACTCAGCAGTAGCTCTGCTGCTCACACCTTACTCTTTGCATAATTCAAGACTTTCATTTGAGAGCAAAACAAGACACTGTGTGGGCACTGAGACAAACCTGATACAGCTTGTGAGAGCTAGAAAATCATTACCTAATCTAACACAGCAGCAGGAAATATTCTTTTTCCTCCTCCATTATCTTAACAATGCAAGAGTCACACAAGGCAAGATCATGCTGAACACAACCAGCAAGTAAACAGGCTATCAGAAAGTCACCTTCTCTACCATGTCCCCCAGAGGATCTCACAGATGAGCAATTCTGCTCACCCACGTGAGGATCCAGCAGGCTATAAAAATGAAACAGTGAAAACAACCACAGCAGAACAAGTTCCACAAATCAGCATAGGAAAATAAGAACCACATAGCTTCAACACCACCCTTTTAAAAGAAAAACATATCAACCATACTAAGTGCCTTGCCACTACACTGGGCAAAAGCACCAAAGCTTGGGGGGAACTCTTTAATGGAAGAAAGTAGAAATTAAGTAGAAAAGCATGCACACGTGCTTCCTTAAAACTTCTTTGTAATGCAATTCCTGGAGCTTAGCAGCAATGTGGTGAAACACAGAGATAATGAAAGAGGGATAGAATGAGCAGAAGTATGAATAGTGCCATGAAGGGTTGAATTAAAACAGAAAAGGCACTATATTAAAGAGTTAAGAGAACTGACGTTAAAGCAGGTCAAGTTTGGCAACTGGGTGCAGTTTTACATGATCATAGCACTTGTGCACCCATATCTGCATCCTTCAAAAAGCTTAGTTTTTCCATGGACAGTGCTCACAAACTGCAGGGAAGTCCTACAAGGAAGGGGGCGGACTCCCATCCTCCTGGCAAAGCACTCACCAGGAGGAAATCTCATAGCTGCATTCCCACATAAGCCCATCAAGTCGAGCACAACTAAATGAGCTCCTCAGGACAAAAGGCTGACCAAGCACAGGCTTGACAGAGTGCGGTACCTCTCACTTCACAGCCTTAAACGTGCAAGTCACTGCAGCCAGAGCTGCCAGGAGAGCACTAGAGACAAGTGTCTTCATACACCCACATCAGGTGAGCCATGCACAGCCTGAACTAACACTGAGAGAGCTTTAAATAACATGGTACAGAGCCGTAGCATAGCCAGACACAAGTACTGGGCTTTCACCGAGGAACTTCATCTCTGCCTCTGTGAGCAGGAGCTGGGGGCAGCTCAGCCCTCTGGACAGCCCTCCAGCAATGCCAGGAGTGCCAGCCAGAGCCTGACCCCTGCACCCACATCCACTGTGTCCCCTCCAACAATGCACAGGCAGCTCACCCACAGCCTGTCCTCAGCAGAGCTGTTACAACAGGGCTATGCCAGTTTAGTATTAAAGCCTAGATGACTATTTGCATAATTAAACATTGATCTGCTCTCTCTCTCCACATGTGCCTCTAAATTTGTGTGAAAGACATTAATCCAGCGGCTGCCTCAGGACAGAGGACCTGTAGACATGATGTGGTGCCAGCTCCCCATGGAAAATTCTGTCCATCTTTAGAAAAGCATGCAGAACTTACTTTAAAATATAAAGCCAAGGTGACAGGCCAGGGGCATTTTCCTTTTTATCAGGGAACACAGAAGAGAAACAAAGGGACAAAAGGATTAGTTTCCAGGCTGGCACAGGAAAGGGGATATAATTGCTAGGCTTTGCTACTGCAATGCCATAATCTTCAACTGTGGTTGTTTGGACAAAATAGCACACCCAGAATAAGCGACCAAATAGAACTGCCAAGCAAAGCTATTTTTCAAAATTTACTGCAAACTCCTACCAATGGGCATCAGTGAACCCACTTTTTGTCCAACAGTTAATTCAAAAAGCGTAATGCTCAAGCAATCCAAAGTAATTTTTATTAGGAAGTATTTTTGAGAAGCGAGAGGATCCTGCTTGACAAGAAGAGAGACCCTGAGACCTGTAACTCATATTGGGCTATTGCAGGTCAGCATGCTGTCCCTCACAGCACGCTGTCCCTCCATGACTAAGCCTCAATGAGAACATCAGGGTGAGTCCCCTGCAAAAGCAGAACAGGCAGGGCACCCAGAACTCTGATAGCACCACCAAAATGCAACTGATCACAGAGCAGAGTCTGCAAAATACCGTGGTGAACACATACAGTTTTGCACAGGCAGAGCTGGGACAGAGGCTGACCCTCATCCAAAGGAGATTCATCCTTAGTTTGTCCTTTGGGACAGAAATGACACCAGTGACAAGGCAGTTCCAGTGTTCCTGGTCAAAGCAGAGAAGAAATTACAGCCCACTACAAGTGGTGTGAGGAAAACAGCCTAAAAATAGTATTACAGTTAAAACCTGTATGACAGATCTACTGCCCAACCAAAAATGCTGGCTTTTGTGTCCATGCTATTAAAGCATTCCAAAGGGAACACACATGCACAGGATTCTTGCTGAAAAGATAATTGATGGAGGAAAATTAATAAGACCTCTCTCTAACACACATGGAGGCTCAGAGGGGGCAAAACAAAGCAAATCTCCATGACCAAATCAGCTGACAAGAACAGATGCAGGGGAGCACTTGTGCCAATACTGACACCTGGGCAAGTTTCTATTCCGGAATAGAGTCATCCCACCGCTGCTGAAGTTTGCCCATATCCATCCTCAGAGGAGCACTGCCGCCCCATGCAGCAAAACCCTGGCCTCAGCTCCAATGGAAAGCAGCAGAGATTTCTCCAGCTGCCCAAATTCCACAGGTTTCACCCTCAAACAGCACAAGCTGCCTCAAACCGGGAGTGAAGGGACTCCCAGCTGCAGTTCTGTGATGGGAAGAGAATTTTTGCTCATGCCAGGGAGTGGATGGGGCAGCCACTAGGCAGGGCAGAAATGCAGGGTTAACTTCAACAGGCAATGCCTGCAATGCCACTGGGGGAAAATTTCTTCAGTGTAGGAGGTGTAACTTCGAAATAAACACTTTCTCTAAGTAAATAGTATAAAACCATCCTGCTGAATACATGAAAATATCCAAGTGCTAAAATTAATTGCTTCCACAGGAGGCAACCTGTAGCTAAATAGCCAATATGAATATTTTGAGTTTCAATTTCTATCTTGTGCTACCATAAGTTATTCTCCTATTTAAGTAACAAACTTGTATGTAAGTTAATCAGGGTTTAACAGTTAAGCCACGATTGAAAAATACCAGGGGAATCCTAATTTTGCTGCAAGCACTGATTATTCTGTATTTTCCAAACTGTAATTGGAGGATTGCTCTTTTCCCCTTAGTTATCACAGAACAAAATTGCATTGGTTTTTTTTCTTTCCAAGTCACCTCAGCTGAAATTTTCACTAGGACATAGCAGAATATCTTTTGTCTTCATTAAGTCCTGCTTTCCTTGTAGGAATAAATACTGAGATCATGGCAAGTAGTTAAGGGTCTATCCAGCATAATATTTGTAAGTGCTGTTTTGCTTTTTGTTTTGGGTCCTTTTATAAAGGTCACCAAGCATCACACCTAATCTGACCTGTAATTACTCCAGTACACATGGCTAAATAGATAAATACTAGCACATTTAAGTATATAACATTAAATGCACCGCTTTTTGTTCCTAATGCACCAGATTAAAATTAAAAAAAGAAAAAAAAAAAAGAAAAAAAAAAAAGCAGAACTACAGAACTTTTCGAGAGATGATTTATAAGACAAGATGAAATGGAGTCAGCATGTCTTTCAGTAGACTAAGAGGCCCCTTTTTGCCTCAACAAAATACTCTGATTACTTCTTGTTCTTCAGGAAACACAGGACAGAATAAAACAGCAGTTCTGCAAGAATAAGGAAATAACCTAAGATGCATCAGGTCAGTCCATAATTTAAAACACCTCCTGTGTCAGCTTCAAGGGCCCACTTGAATTTCAGCTGCCATCTGTTACATTGATCAGGTTACCTGGTGACAGTAAAATCCAAAGAATGTGCACTTCAGAACCTTTGATGGGTGAAGAAAGCCTGGCAAGCCAAGGAAGTGACCAGCATCACATCCAGACAGTGTCACAAGGACCAATGAGCACAGCCTTACCCAAGAATAGGGTCGACCCCTCAGGGGAGTACAATACAAAATAAATTTACTTTGATTAATGACAATAAATAAAGCAGGGAGGAACAGAAGGTTGTGCGCAGGAAGCGTGGTGAGGCTGCAGAAAGTTTACCCCAGTACCACAGTAAGGCTGGGCTAGAGGTGAGAGCCAGCTCCAAAACAAAGGGGAAGCCATAGGGAGCTCATTTGGAGCCTGCTGGCTCCTGCTTTTGGGAAAAGCAGCCCTGAGCAAGACTCTCAGCCACCTCCCTCCTCAACTACTCAAGACACAGCCCCCTTGAGCTGAATGAGCTGCCCAGCATCTCAGCCAGCCCACATCCAAAATTCACATGCTGGCTGCTGCACATCCTGCACGTGCAGAGTGTGGTTTTCCCTCATCCCACCCAAAACCTCCACTAGGTCCTGCTGTCCCTGGGGTGTCTCCTACAGGACTGGACCACCAAAGCCCAGGCCAATAGTGGATCCATAGCTGCATGTCTCATCCAAGCTTCTGTGTGCTATTTCCTCAGCAGGAGGGCAACACAACGTAATTTCTATACTTCAAAATAAATCTGGCAAAAATCAGGCAAAGCTAACTTCCTCTGTTATGTTTTTTGGTATCTTTGTCTGTAACTAACATAAAACTTTTCAGCAGCATTTGCATTTCTCCTGTGACAATGCA
Source organism: Sialia sialis (assembly GCA_009812075.1). NCBI lineage: Eukaryota > Metazoa > Chordata > Aves > Passeriformes > Turdidae > Sialia > Sialia sialis. The sequence goes on from VRYO01001366.1 coordinate 26,454,774, forward strand.
GCATAAAAGCAATCCAAAACTAAAGAAGCCACAGGTTTCTGAGCAAAAACAAATAGCTGTCATTGCACTAAACCCCACAGCTACTGCAACTCATTCAATACAATATTTAATACAAATACCAGACTCCAGTCTCTGACTGCGTCATGATAAAGAATCTACTCTAAAAAATAACCACCACATACATCGCCCCACACATCAATGTTAAGTGAAATGAAATAACAAAAGAAAATCATAATTTTCCAGCCACAACTCTTCTCAGAGTACAGCCTAAGAAAATTGTCAGACAGCATGTGACTAATACTCACATTAATTTCATTGAGCCCACTTAAGACTGCTGTGAGACCATTAATATACCACACCAGAGCCACAAGCCAGGACAGAAATAACTAAATTAGATCAAGACTGATACTTTATAAGAAATTAAAATCTCCTGTCAGCCCCGGAAAGCACACACTACCTCTCCCCATGAATGTATCACCTATACAAAGCAGGCACAGCAGGACCAGAGGAGCATTAACTTCAATTTTAAACTCTCATTTCTGTGCTGTCATTTGTGTAGGCATGACACCACCATTCTGTTTGCTCAGTACAGCTGCAGTGACCCTGCACACCCTGATGGGCTGTGAGGGCTGACCAAACCACAGCCAAGGCCACAAGAGCTTGGTGCCAGCCCTCAACCCTCATCAAGCATCATTAAAATATATTTGCTTAGTCTCCCTTCAGCTGTGTGTGCACTACATCCAACTCACATTTTGTGGTAAGTTCGCACATACTGAATATGATATTTACAGATTATTTAGGTTTTTACATGTCCCTTAGAGCTGAAAAAATTAACACTTTGATTAATTAGCCATTTATTCACATGCAATTATTTTATAAAATTAATGCATTACTTAAATTTATTCAATTTATTCAAATAAAATAGCTTCTGGGGTGTTTCTTCTCTGTGTTTATTATAAGCTCTTAAGATTAAACATTCATTATTTGAACTGTGCAGCTTTGATTATAATTGTCAAGGTAAATTACAGGGCACTCTACTTCTCCCTGGTTTTGAAAAGTATGGGCACATTCCTGCACACAAGTTTGGCACTCAGGGCAGGCAATACAACCTTGGCATTTGCTCTCAGCAGACATTCCACCGAAAAAATTCAGACAGATGTTTGTGAAAAGGGAGTAGGAAGGGCACGTCCACATCTTGAGTTAATTACGTTTAAGCTGTGACTGTGTGCACAGAACACCTTTTTTCCTTCTGAGCCCCCTCCCCAACAGAAGCGCACTGACAGTAAAGCACTATATGCACACTCCAAGATTCCCCATGACACAGGAGCAGTTATTAAAAGGCATCTTGTTCTTTGCTTAATTTAGAAGGTGCTCTCCTTTCTAATGCCCTAAATAATCACTTGTTAATAGGTGATACAGTTGTACATCACAGTGTACACTGGTATTTCCACTGGGAGGCTGGGATGCACTCTCCAGCAGCACTGGCTCCTGTGCAGGCATTCCCTGACACTCCTGCTCTGACCAATGTACAGATATATGGTCTGCAATCAGCACTAAGGGAGAAGCATGAGGGGGGAAAACAGAGTGCTTTGTGCCAAGGAAGGCTCTCAAAACATGGATGAGCCTTCACAGCCCAAACTATCTGTTGTCCTTCTAGTGTACATCTGAAAAACTACCAACAAAAGCAATTAGCTCTGGAGAAGTATTTAATTCCCAGAAATACATCTAAGTACTTTGCTATTGCTTTTAATTGAGAAATATGCTACCAAGAACATTTAGTGCAAATTTTGAACTGACCCTGCCTTATCAGCATGAGTCTCTCTGGGAATTTTCCCTTATTATGTTAAAATTCTATCACTAGCAGCAGTTAGTTCCTTTTAAACACTGATTTGTCTGTACTACACCTCACCTTAGGACTTAGAAACAGCCGCTTTTAAAAAGGTTTTTCCATTTAATCTTAAGACAGAATAACTTTACTTAAAATATACTCATGCACATAACATACCCTGCCAGCTGATCCCAGCATACGGAGCACACTGTCATGTGTCTGTCCCTACAATGAGCTGCCTGAACCATACAAGCACACCTTTATTTCAGTGCTCTGCCTCTCAATCTCCCCATGGTGTGCAATAAACCTAAACAGTCTTAATTCTGACTGAACCAGACAAATCAACACACATGCTAAAGGAGAAAGCACTTGACAGGTAACTAACTCCTATGCCAATATGTAGAGCACAGGGGATAACAGTTTGATCATTAGTTCTTTGCTAATCGTTGAAATGAAGTCTTCCCAGTGACTAGAAACCAAACTGACACTGCTGAAATGCCCTGTATTTAAGTTCACTCAGATATTCAAGGTCTTTCTCTGTAACACATGACTTCAAAGTGCAACAGCTAACTCAGAGCAATTGACCCACTGCTTAAATTCAAATAGACAATTTTGATTGTGGTAAATGTAAGTAATATACCACATAAGTTACTCAGCTGGAATACAGTAAATCAAAGCATAGTTCAATGAATATCTACAGAGCATTGTAAATGCTGTGAAATAAACACTAGAGGCCCCTCCATGCTGAGGAAAAGCAATGCAGGACATCCCAAAGAGAGCAGGAATTGCCATTACACTCACTGAAAACACTGCACCTGAAAGGAACTGACAAGTCCTTGAAACCATGGAGTGCTGCCTTCAAGAGAAGGCTCTTGCAGAGATTCCTATTTCTGCCATGTGCCACGTTACTGCAGAGACTAAAAGCTGCAGAATTGTCCTCCCTACCATCATGCATCATTTTGGGTGCGAAGGAAATCAGTAATCACACTGCAGAACAAGGTGCGTAGTAGAAAGTCATCATGCCGAATACACAGCTTTTATGCAACTCAAAGGTGTTTTCAGTTTCTGCAAGGATACAGGATGAGCAGTGCCTGTGTTTTAATGAAAACATGTTTTATAGGAAGCTGTCTTTCTGAAAGCACTTCTGAAAGGTGATACTGAAGGGCACTGTTTGCTAACAACACAAAATGGCTTAAAGGAAGTGTTTTTATTCGATTAGAGACAGGGTTTTTTATAAATAATAGAACTAATTTCAACAAAACATAAATATGCAAATATGCAATAAATATATAGATATATAAAATACTAAATATAAATATATATGCATCTATGAGTGTGTATATATATACATACAAATATGTATAAACCATAAAGTATATATGTAGTATTTGTTAGAAGTCATATTGTATATATTATCATAGTATATCATAAACAGTATTGATAGATAAATATAAATTGCAGATGATACACATATTAAAAAAATACAAAAATATATTAAAATATAGTTGAAAAGAAAACGGTGTTTTTTTTTTTCAATTTGGTAAAAGGCAATGACTTTTAATAAATAATATTAAAAATA
>VRYO01001414.1:38567-49040 GCA_009812075.1 Sialia sialis
CCTGGAGCTTCTCTTTCCAGCCTGGCCCTGAATCCTCCCAGGGAACAATTCCTTCCTAATTTCCCACCTAGATTCCCCTTTCCTGGTTTAAATCCATTCCATGTGTCCTGTCCCTCCATCCCTCATCCCAAATCCCTCCCCAGCTCTCCTGGAGCCTGGAAACAGCTCCAAGGTTTTTCAGGACCCCCACGATTTCCATTTTTCAGGACCCCCAGGATTTGCATTTCTTTCAGGACCCTGAGGATTTCCATTTTTTTTAGCACCCCCAGGATGTCCATTTCTTTCAGGAAACCCATGATTTCCATTTTTCAGGACCCCCAGGATGTCCATTTCTTTGAGTCCCCCCAGGATGTGCATTTCTCTGAGGATTTACCTGCTTGGCTCCCAGCACCACGGGCACCATGCACTCGGGCTCGGTGGCCTGCGTGCTCTCGTCGATGAGGATGGAGCGGAACTGCATCTTGGCCAGACGGGGGTCCCCAGCACCCACACAGGTACAGCAGATGACATCTGCATTCTGGGGGGACAGGGGGACACAATGGGGACATGGGAGAATGGTCCCCAGCACCCACACAGGTACAGCAGATGACATTTGCATTCTGGGGGGACAGGGGACACTCTGGGGACACTGGGGTGACACTGGGGACATGAGGGTCACACAGGGGACACAGGGGTCCCTCTGGGGACTGGCAGATGGGATTTGGGGTGCAGCTCAGGGATTTGGGTGGGAGCAGGGATTTGGGGGCAGCTCAGTGATTTGGGGGCAGCTCTGGGATTTGGGGTGGCAGCAGATATTTGGGTGCATCTGTGGGATTTGGGGGCAGCTCTGGGATTTGGGTGACAGCAGGGATTTGGGTGACAGCAGGATTTGGGGACAGCTCTGGGATTTGGGGTGCAGCTCAGTGATTTGGGTGCAGCTCAGGGATTTGGGGGCAGCTCAGTGATTTGGGGTGGCAGCAGGATTTGGGGTGGCAGCAGATATTTGGGTGCATCTCTGGGATTTGGGGGCAGCTCTGGGATTTGGGGTGCAGCTCTGGGATCTGGGTACATCTGTGGGATCTGGGTGCATCTCTGGGTTTTGGGGTGCAGCTCTGGGATCTGGGGTGCAGCCCAGGCCTCACCATGAGCAGCTCTCTCTCAGCCGTGCGTTTCAGGGCCCGGTACCGTTTCTCATCCGCTGAGGAAAGCTCTCCAGTCTCATCCTTGAGCTGCTGCAGCTTCTGCAGCTCCGGCATGCTGAACAGAAACACAAATTCCCTTTTACAACCCAGCCAAGGACTGCGTGGGAGTGATTGTTAAAAACAAAACAATCCCACCAAGCTGTGGGGACAACACCCTGAGCTGTGCCCACCCCAAAAAACACACTGCAGGTTTAGGATTCACCTCTCTCACCTGTGCTCATCCCAAACACACTGCAGGTTTAGGATTTACCTGTCCAACACCCACCCCAAAAAACACACTGCAGTTTAGGATTCACCTCTCTCACCTGTGTCCACCCCAAAAAACACAGTGCAGGTTTCCTGAGCTGTGCCCACCCCAAAAAACACAGTGTGGGTTTAGGATTTACTTGTCCAACACTCTGAGCTGTGCCCATCCCAAAAAACACACTGAAGGTTTAGGATTTACCTCTCTCACCTGCGCCCACCCCAAAAAACACAGTGTGGGTTTTAGGATTCACCTGTCCAACACCCACCCCAAAAAACACACTGCAGGTTTCGGATTCATCTCTCTCACCTGTGCCCACCCCAAACCCCACACTGCAGGTTTTAGGATTCTCCTCACCTGTCCAACACCCCTCACCTCTGCCCATCCCAAAGAGCAAAATGTATTTTTTTTTAGGATTCCCCTCTCTGCTCACCTAACACTTTTTACCTGTGCCCATCCCAAATACCACAATGCAGATTTAGGATTCCCTTCTCTCACCTGTACCCATCCCAAACACCACAGTGCATTTTTTCAGGATTCCCCTCATGCTCACCTGTTCCCACCCCAAACCCAGTGCAGTTTTTAGAGCTCTCCTCACCTGTCCATGTTCCTGATCTGTTCCCATCCCAAACACCACAATGCAGATTTAGGATTTCTCTCTCTCACCTGTCCCCACCCCAAACAGCACAGTTTGAGGCTCTCCTCACCTGTCCATGTTCCTGATCTGGTTGTGCAGGGCCAGGAAGGACACGGGCGAGTCGATGGCCTCGCGGCTCTTGGCACACAGCCGAACCACCTTGAGGCCGGTCTGGTGGATCTTCTCTGTCAGCTGATCCACGGCGATGTTGCTGGGGGCACACACCAGCACGGGCCTGCAAAAATCACCAAAGTATCAGCAAAACGTCGGTAAAAAATCAGCAAAAAATCAGCAAAGTATCAGCAAAAAAATCAGCAAAACGTCAGTAAAAAATCAGCAAAAAAATCAGAAAAATATCAGAAAAAAATCAGCAAAATATCAGCAAAACGTCGGTAAAAAATCAGCAAAATATCAGCAAAACATCAGCCAAAAAGCCTAACAAAAATCAGCCAAACAGCAGCCAAACATCAGCCAAAAACTCAGCCAAGCAGCAGGCAAAAAGCAGGCAAAAAATCAGCCAAATATCTGCCAAAAAACAGCCAAATATCAGCCAAAAATCTGCCAAAAATCAGCCAAAAATAGCCAAAAACCAGCCAAAACCCAACCAAAAATCAACCAAACAGCAGGCAAAAAATCAGCCAAAATTCTGCCAAAAATAGCCAAAAACCAGCCAAAACCCAACCAAAAAATCTACCAAAAATCAGCCAAAAAATCTACCAAAATTCAACCAAAAATCTGCCAGAAATAGCCAAAAATCAGCCAAAACTCAACCAAACCTCAGCCAAACCTCAGCCAAAAGCTCAATAACCCCATTTTTTCCCCCAGCCCTGCAGTGGTGGCAGCTGTGACCCCCTGTTTCGTGGATTTGTGTCCCTCACCCGTTGCCCTGGCGCGCCAGGTGGTACACGATGGTGGCCGATGTCACCGTCTTGCCCGTGCCAGGGGGACCCTGGATGAGGCTCAGGGGACGCTGCAGCACCGTCTTGACAGCGTAAACCTAAAAAAAAATAGCAATTTCATCATTGTGTAGTGTTCCAAGAACGTTGATGGGGCTGTTTGAGCTGAAAAATCACAATTTTTGATCATTATTTAACATTCCAAGCACACTGATCATGCTGTTTCAGTTCTGTTTGCATTGAAAAATCAGAATTTTGATCACTATTTAACACTTTAAGCTGAAAAATCATCGTTTAATCACTATTTAACATTCCAAGCACATTGATTGTGCTGTTTGAGCTGTTTCAGCTGATAAATCACATTTTTTCTCACTACTGAACATTCCAAGCACCCTGATTTTGCTGTTCGAGCTGATAAACCCCATTTTTTCACACTATTTAACACTCCAAGCACCCTGATTTTTCTCTTTCAGCTGATAAATCCTATTTTTTGTCACTATTTAACACTCCAAGCACCCTGATTGCTCTATTTCAGCTGATAAATCCCATTTTTTCTCACTATTGAACATCCCAAGCACCCTGATTTTGCTGTTTGAGCTGATAAATCCCATTTTTCTCACTATTTAACATCCCAAGCACCCTGATTTTTCTCTTTCAGCCCTGTCTGAGCTGATAAATCCCAATTTTAATCCCCACAGAACACCCCAAGCACGCTGATTTTGCTGTTTGATCTGATAAATCCCATTTTTTCTCACTATTGAACACCCCAAGCACGCTGATTTTGCTGTTTGATCCCTGTCCAGGCTGGGTACCTGCGAGTGGTTGAGGTCAGGCAGGCCCTGGGCCGTGAAACGTTTTGGGAGCTGGCATTTGATGATGACATCTTCCACCTCGTGGCCCAGCAGCTTGTGGTAGATGTAGCCAGACACGGAGGTTTCATCCACTGCAAACGTTTTCAGAGCACTCTGCATCCTGGCACGGAGGAAAAGCAGGAAAATCATTCCTGAAGGTCAGGTGAACTACACCAACATCCAAGGTTTAATAACAGAATTAAAATCACAAAAATGACGCTCTGAGAACACTGATTTTGCTTTTTCCACATGTGGACATCACAAGGTGTTCCCAGAAAAATGTGGAGAGGAACATCAGCCTTTGGGGATAGAACATGTGATGGGAATTTGAGGTGGAAAAACCTGAGAGGAATTTGAGGAGACAGAACCTGTGAGAGAAATTTGAGGAGACAGAACCTGTGAAAGGAATTTGATGTGGAAAAACCTGTGATGGGAATTTGAGATACAAAAATCTGTGACAGAAATTTGAGGTGCAAGAATCTGTGAGAGGAATTTGAGGTGGAAAAACCTAACAGGAATTTGAAGCACAAGAATCTGTGAAAGGAATTTGAGGTGGAAGAATCTGTGCTGGGACTTTGAGGTGACAAAACCTGGGAGAGAAACTTGAGGTGGAAAATCCTGACAGGAATTTGAGGTGCAAGATCTGTAAGAGGAATTTGGGGTGCCAGAACCTGTGAGAGGAATTTGGGTTGCAAGAACCTGTGACTGAAATTTGAGGTGACAGAACCTGTCATGGGAATTTGAGGTGCCAGAACCTCTGACAGGAATTTTGGGTGCAAGAATCTCAGACAGGAATTTGAGGTACAGCAATCTGTGAGAGGGATTTGAGATGACAAAACCTGTGAGAGAAATTTGAGGTGGAATAACTTGTGATGGGAATTTGAAGTGCAAGAATCTGTGAGAGAAATCTGAGGTGTCAGAGTCTGTGATGGGAATTTGAGGTGCAAGAATCTGAGAGGAATGTGAGGTGGAAAAACCTGTGAGAGGAATTAGAGGTGCAAGAATCTGTGATGGGAATTTGAGGTGACAGAACCTCTGACAGGAATTTTGGGTGCAAGAATCTCAGACAGGAATTTGAGGTGCAAGAATCTGTGAAAGGAATTTGAGGTGGAAGAATGTGTGAAAGGAATGTGGAGTGCAAGAATCTGTGAGAGGAGTTTGAGGTGACAAAATCTGTGACAGAAATTTGAGGTGACAAAACCTGGGAGAGGAATTTGAGGTGCCAAAACCTCTGAGAGGAATTAGAGGTGCCAGAACCTGTGAGAGGAATTTGAGGAGACAAAACCTGTGATAGGAATTTGAGGTGCAAGAATCTGTGATGGGAATTTGAGGTGGAAAAACCTGTGACAGGAATTGGAGGTGCAAGAACCTGCGACAAGAATTTGAGGTGCAAGAATCCGTGAGAATAATTTAGGTGCAAGAATTGACAATAAATTTGCAGCCACACTGAAGAAAATAATGGGATAAGAGGAGATAATAATAAGAGGATATACTACTGACAGGAAATTCTAATAATAGGATAAGAATCCAGCTCCTGTCTTACCCAGCAGACTTGGACACGCAAATTTTAATATTTTAACTGTTTAAAGCCATTTCACAAAGCTGAAAATTGTTATAAAATTGTTTTTTCTTCTTATGCTTCAAGTATTACTAAAGGTAAATTTCTGTCTTTGATGTCTTTACAACAAACCTTTCAAAATGACAAAAAGTGGAAATTTAACGCCATTAATTCAATTTCTCTGAACCACCACACGCTGAGATTTCTGCCAAAGCAAGACAAACTTTTTGTGCTTCAAAAATCCCAAATGCCAGGGAGTGCACGCCTCAGTACCTGTCAAAGGAGGTGGATTTCCACACAAAATCCACCTGGAAGTTGTGGGTGACCTCCACAGGAGCTCCCAAGCTGCTCCTCAGCTCGATGGCGATCTCATCACCATAATCTGTAGAACCTCGTTAAGTAGTAATTGCCGGCAAAAATTGGAATTTTATTCTCCCCTAATTGTGATTTTTCATCAGCACAGCTTCTCCCCTCCCCATCTCAAGCAGATTAAATTATTTCAGGGTTTAATTAAGGGTTAGGTGCTTACTTATAGGTGGTATTTTTGCTTTGGTGGCTTGAGGTACTATGGGTTCATTGTGCTAGGAATAACTTTTTTTTTGTGTTTTTAATTAAGGTTTATTTTTGACACTCTTATTTTTGCAGCTTGATTTATTTGTTGATTGTTTTGTTGCTTTTTTATTAGTTTTATTTTTGGGGATATGGGTATTTACATGGCGAACTTTTACAGGTAGTTTTTTTAATTGGGTAGCGATGTTTTTTTACTTTTTAGCAGCTTAAATTTTTTTTTTTTTACATTGTTAGTTCGGGTTTTTTTTATTTTTTTAGCTATTTTTATAAAGCATTGGTTACTATTTAGGAATTAGTGTATAGATAAAGTTTTGGCTACTTTTTTTTTTTTTGCAATATTTAGGGCTAGCTGAATGGCTTTGAGAAGCACTCAGGGTGGGGATTTTAAGTAAAGGATACTATCAGGAACTTTGATGACATGGCCAATTCCTTTCCAGAGCGGGGCCAGGTCTCCCTTGTACCTCAGGCAGATCTCATCTCCCTGCATCAGCCGCATGTCTGCAAAAAAAAGGGAAAAAAAAAGCTGTGAACAAGCACAAAAACCTTCCCCAGAGTGCTCTGGTTTCATTCAGAGAGCAGAAATTGCTCACCTGAATCAGTCTTTGGCAAAGTGAAATAAGCAATTCTCTTCTTGTTCAAGCCCAGGTCCCACCTGACTGTGATGTTATCTTGGGTCTGAGGGGGGAAAAAATAACATTTATTATTTTTTGGAGCTGTCGGGTAACCACCACAGGCCTGTGCTTCCCAAGAGTGTAGAAATTCCAAACAAAAATCTGAATTTACTCAGCGCCTGCAGGAGCTGAACTCTGCTCTAAGAGCTCAGGGTGAGAAACCATGCCCTGCTGTGCAATTCTCCCCCAGCTCAAAATCCAGCAAATGTCCCCAAACTCCCAGCCAGGGAACTGCAGCAGCTGAGGGGACAAAAAGCTGAATTTCTGGGGAGGGTGTGCAAAGAAAAACTTTAACACAGCAAAGGTGACAAGTTCCCAAGTGTTTAAAACTCCTCACAGGGAGGATTTTGTTCACCTGTCTCTGGTGATATCAACTCAAATCTTTATTTATTTCACTCAAAAATTTCCTTCTGTGCTGTGATTCCATGTTACAGGATTTTGTTCTCCTCTCTCTGCTGATACCAATTGAAATATTTCTTTATTTCACTCACTTCCCCTCTGTGCTGATTCCATGTCACAGTGAGGATTTTGCTCTCCCCTCACTGCTGATATAAATAAATTCAAATCTTTATTTATTTCACTCCAAGTTTCCCTCTGAACTGTGATTCCGTGTCACAGTGAGGATTTTGCTCTCCCCTCACTGCTGATACAAATAAATTCAAATCTTTATTTATTTCAAAGTTTCCCTCTGTGCTGTGATTCCACGTTTAACCAGGCAAATCTCACACATTTTACCTGAGATTCCTTGAGTTTTTTGTCATAATCTGCCTCAAGCTTGACCAGAGGCCCAAATATATTTTGGTATTGATAAGCATCTTCATATCTGAGCAGGACATGCTGGGGCTCCTCATCAACACCAGGTTTCTCCAAGTCCTCCAGGGTTGCAGATGGATTCTCCTGGAAATTAAAGCAGAGGTGGTTTGGTTTCAAAGACTGACAGCAAGCTGCATTTTTTTATATATCAATGTATTTTATAAATATTTTTCTATTTTCTATTTTATAAATAGAAAAATATTTATATATCTATACATATTTTACAAATCTACATTTATATATTTACATATCTTATAAATATATAAATATTTTTATATTTATACATATTTATAAATATTTTCTAAATTATATATCTATATATTTATATATTTATATACTTATGGATACATATATTTATAGATAAATATATAGAGATATCAAGGTGGAACCATCCTTAAAACTACACCGAGGCATTACAAATCACATTTAAATTGAAATATAAGTTTAAATTTGAAAGGATGAACAAAAAAACCTCTCAAGGAACGAAGCAACAATTCCCTGCTCTGCTGGGCATCACTCAGAGCAGAAATATTTACAAATCTTGATTTTCAGCTTGGTGAAACTTCCAACAATTTCCTGAATCCTGTGCTCAGTTCCTTCAATGCAGGATTTAAACCTCGTGTGATTTCTCATCCCGCATTCCAAAAAAACCTCAATTCTAGTAAAATAAATGTTTAAAAAGTGCAGGCTGCACCTTCCAGAGCTCCTCCAGCTTGTTGATCTGCTGGGCTGTGATCTGGCGAGCGCGCAGCTGCTCCTGCTCCGAGGGAATCTTCACCAGCCACGAGAGGAAGCAGCGGTCCTGGATCAGCGGCTGCCACTGAGAACTGTCCCAGTTGATGTCCTTGAGGCTGCTCTGGCTGGCACAGGGCTGCCTGCAAACAAAATTCAAACAGGAATTGTTAAATTCAATAAATGGGAGGAGGAAAAGGTGTGGAAAGTGAAAATGGGGATGGTGGGATTCCTGAAATCAATCAAAAAGCAAAACACGAGAGGAAGCAGCGGTCCTGGATCAGGGGATGCCACTGGGAACTGCAAACTGCTCTGGCTGGCACAGGGCTGCCTGCAAAATAAAATTCAAACAGGAATTGTTAAATTCAATAAATGGGAGGAGGAAATTGTGTGGAGAGTGAAAATGGGGATGGTGGGTTCCTGAAATGGATCAAAAAGCAAAACACGAGAGGAATTAACGCTCCTGCATCAGGAACTGTCCCAGCTGATGCTCTGGCTGGCACAGGGCTGCCTGCAAACAAAATTCAGACAGGAATTGTTAAATTCAATAAATGTGAGGAGGAAAAGGTGTGGAGGGTGGAAATGGGGATGGTGGGTTCCTGAAATGGATCAAAAAGCAAAAAAAAAATCTGAGTAAAACAAGCCCAGCCTGCTGGGAAAAGCGTTGCTTGGGTGTTTGCAGGACTGAAAATTTACTTAGAATGTTAAATATTAATGTTAAAATATTAATTAAGATTAAATATTAAATCTTTGGAGGTGGTTATAATCCATAGATTGTGCACACACAGAAAAAGAGGGTATTTCTCCAACAGAAATATAATTTTTTTAAAAAGAGGGTATTTCCCCAAAAGAAATAAATTACTTTTTTAAAACAGGGTATTTCCCAAACAGAAATACAATTCTTTTTTAAAGAGAGTATTTCCCCAAAATAATTTTTTTTTTAAAGAAGGTATGTCCCCAACAGAAATACATTTTTTTTAAAAGAGGGTATTTCCCCAACAGAAATACAATTTTTTTTTTAAGAGGGTATTTCCCAATTTCTACTGGCAAGCACACAGTGCCAGCACTGAATTCCAACACAGACAGTTATAAATTTTCAGTTCTGTCAGAACAATTTCTGATTTATTGGGACCTCAAATGATTCTGTGAACTGAGATAAAAATCCCTGAGTGAGAGTTGCTGCTCCAGAGCCACTTCCTGAACTGAGTGTGGCTCTGTCAAGCTCAAAAAAAAGAGAGAAAAACACCTTTATTCAATTAAGAAATGCAGAATTTAGGAAAAATCCTTTTCTGCAGAACTAAGAGAATTTCCTTTGCTGCTTTATCCATTTAAACTCCAAATTCTGCACAACAACCTGAAGGAAAAAACGCGAAACGTAAAACCTGTGTTGATCAAAATTAAACCAAAAAATTAAATTAAAAATTAAAAATTAAAATTAATTTAATTTTCTGACATGAAACCCAAAGGAAAGGGGTCAGAAAGGCACAATCTCACCTGCACAGCAGAACCACCACGGAATCAGCCTTGGCTGGGATGAAGCCCAGCAGGAAAACGTTGCGGCAGCCGCAGTTGTAGCACTCCAGCACGGTCTCTCCCAGGGGCCCATCCTTGTGCAGAGTCACCTCCTTGCACTTGGCTCTCACCAGGTGGTTCACAATGTGGCTGCCAGCAAGGAGAACACATTTAGAGCAGATCCAGAGTCAAATTACAGTTAATTGGTATTTAATTAATGTTGAGGAGATCTGATAAATCTATTTGTCGTGGGAGAGTTGGAGTGTGGAAACAGAGGACTGAGTTCCTCAGAGAGAATAGAATTTGAATTAAAACATTCAGAAAAATTAAAATATATCAAGCATATATTAATATATGAAACAGAGGTGCAAGCTTTAATTCAAGTAAGTAAATTTAAGTAAGTAACAACATGTTTTAAGTGCCTTGAAGAGCCTTAGTGTAAAAAACAAGGCTCAAAAACAAACTGCAGTGAGAGCTCAAAAACAGTTCTAGACATTGGTGTAGAAAACAAGATTTAAAAAGCAGCTGCAGTGAGAGCTCAACACCAGCTCCAGACACAATAAAAATGTACTAAGAATATTGCTTATATTTTTCAGACAGAACAGATAGGTGTGGAAATTATACACAATTTTTTTTATATAGAATCAGAATTCTAAAAGGTTTAGAAGAAACCTTCAGTGTTTTTTTAGGAAATTTGTAAATAAAAATCTTTGTTGGAGTGGGAGCTCTCCTCCTCCAGCATCATCTTCATCACTATCACAACATGAAAGAAAGAGGAGGAGGAGGAGGAGGAGGAGGAGGAGGAGGA
>VRYO01001414.1:132135-149435 GCA_009812075.1 Sialia sialis
GCTCGTTCGCTCGTGTGAACGCGGCAAAGGCGGCTCGTTCGCTCATGCGAAGGCAGTGAAGCCGGGCTGGCCTCGCCAATCCAGCAGCGGCTCGCTCGCCAGCGGCTCCGGCTCACCGCCCACCCGGCAGCGCTCTCCCCAGCTGGCTCGCACTTCCAGGTCGGCATTTCGTTGGGATTTGTCCGTAGATAAGCCGCACCTGAGTATAAGCCGCACCACTGGATTCTTCAATGGAAAAGGTGCGGCTTATATTCATGAAATTACTGTAATTTGTATTCTGGTGCAGATGGCAGGAACAAGAAAAATTCATTTGTGTTTGGGTGTACACGGGGGAGGAAATAGAAATTAATTAATGTTTCAGTTTGGATGGAGGGAAAAATAGAAATTCGTTTGTGTTTGGGGATGCAGGGGGGAAAAGAAAAATTAATTAATGTTGCAGACTGGATGGGGGAAAAGAATTAATTCATGTTTGGGTCTAGAAATTAATTCATGTTTGGTCTACATGGGAAAAAAATAGAAATTAATTCATGTTCGGATGTGGACGGGGGAAAAATAAAAATTCATGTTTCAGTTTGCATGGGGGAAAAATAGAAATTAATTAATGTTTGAGGCTGCACGGGGGAAGAAAATAATTTGTGTTCTGGTCTGGATGGGGGAAACATAGAAATTAATTCACGTTTCAGACTGGATGGAGCTTTGTAGCATGTGTTTAACAAGAAAATTTCATTTAAAAATATTTTTGAGATTTTTAATTCTATTTAACAACAAAATTTCATCAAGAAGATATTTTGGAGATTTTTAAATGCATTTCAAAAGAAAATTTCATTAAGAAAATATTTTTGAGCTTTTAAACTGAATTCCATACAAAAGATATATTTCGGCTTTAAAAAAATATTTTTAACAAGAAATTCCATAAATAAGATTTATTTTTTTGTATTTCTGCCACTCAAAGGCACCAGAACTTACCCAGAAAATACCAAAACATCAGGAAATTCCAGGAAATTCAACCCCCAAGTTTTCTTTAAGATCTTAATGCTCTTAAAAATTTAAAAAAATTAAACATTCAAAAATTCAAATTAAAAATAAAAAACTTGCTCAGACTCACTTGATTCCTGGAACCTCACAGGATTTAGGTCTCGATGACCCAGTCTGGAATAGGAAAAAAAAAGAGATTTAAAGAGATTTATTTCAAATAATAAATGTAATTTCATCACTTCTGGCTAAGATCTTAGAAGATTTTTATCTTTTTTCGCTTTATTGGCTCAATAAATCTTAAATTTCAGATTTTTCCTCATACAACCAAACCTGTGCATTCCCACATGAAATCTTTTCTGATCAAATATTTATTAATATTTATTAATATTTATTAATATTTATTATTTTTAATGCCCAATCTCCTCAAGGAGTTTATTACTGACAGTAACTAAAGAACTCATTTACCTAAATTTGTCCAAAAAATAAAATTTTATTATTTAAAAAGTGCAATTCTCACCTAAAAAATCCTTTCTGATCAAATATTTATTATTTATTTTTTAAATATAACATTTAATCTCCAATCTGCTCAAGTGATTTATGAATATTGACAATAACTAAAGCACTAATTTATCTAAATTTATTCAGAAAATCTAATTTTATTATTTGAAATGTGTAATTCTCACCTTTTTAGTGTCCCAGCCTTGCTTGGAGAGAGCTTTGTCTGCATCAGAGGTGGTTTCTTCCATTCCAGGGACAGTCAGCAATAAAACTAAAAATTAAATTAAAAAAAATAATAATTAATAATTAATAATCAATAATATGCAGCTCCTCACTGACACATTCTCAGATTGGAAATTTAACCTTTGGAGAAATTCTTATTTAAGTTTAAATCATCAAAGAGGATGAAATAGCTCCATTCTGTTGGTTCAAAAAAACAAAAATATTCCCAAAACCAGATAAAATAATTTATAAAAATATAAAATAAAATAGAATAGTAATAAATGATTAGATAAGTGAGACTTAAAAATAATATTTAAAAACATTCTGGATTCCAATTTATTGTTCTTAGATATGTCTGGAAGGTTTTTTTGGCACCTGGTTTTTGCAAATTGCACAAATGATGAAAACCCTGAACATCCAAAGGGATTCCAGTGGGGAAAATCCAAATTTTTTCCCCATCCTGGGATGGAGAAACACCACAAAGCTGGAATTTCATTCTCCACATCCCAACACATTGTTAAGGTGGCAAAGGAATTTTTTTTTAATAAATTAATTTTTTTAAATTAAAAAAAAAAAGCCCGGCCAGAAAGAGATGAATCAATAAAATAAAATAAAATAAAATAAAATAAAATTTAATTTAATTTAATTTTTAAAAAATTAAAATAAAATAAAATAAATAAAAATCTGCCAGCCACGAGTGAAAAATCTAGATTTCTGGGTGTTGCTTAAAGGGTGAAATTTGGGAGTTTTCTTTAGGATCAGGGAATTTTAAGGCTGGAAAAAATCTTTGGGATGAAAATTCCCAATTTTCCTGAGCTGGAGCTGGAGCAGGGCCCAGCAGAGGGCACCAGAAGGGAGGGGCAGAGCTGCTGCACTGTGGGGCTGTTGTTGTTGTGGGATTGTTGTGGGATTGTTGTTGTGGGGTTGTTGTTCTGGGGTTGTTGTGGGATTGTTGCTGTGGGGTTGTTGCTGTGGGGTTTTTATGGGGTTGTTGCGGGATTGTTCTGGGATTGTTGTTGTGGGGTTGTTGTTGTGGGATTGTTATTGTGGGATTGTTATAGGATTGTTTGGGGTTGTTCTGGAATTGTTCTGGGGTTCTTGTGGGGTTCTTGTGAAATTGTTCTGGGATTGTTGCGGGATTGATCTGGAACTGTTGCAGGATTTTTCTGGGATTGCTCTGGGATTGCTGTGGGATTGTTGTGGGGTTGTTGTGGGGATGTTGTGGGATTGCTGTGGGATTGTTGTAGGATTGTTGTGGGGTTGTTGTGGGGCGGTGGGATTGTTTGGGATTCTTCTGGGATTGATTGAAATTGTTCTGGGATTGTTTGGGATTGGTCTGGAGTTGTGGAATTGTGGGATTGTTGTGGGATTGTTCTGGAATTGTTGTGAAATTGTTGTGGGATTGTTCTGGAATTGTTGTGAAATTGTTCTGGGATTGCTGTTGGATTGTTGTGGGATTGATCTGGAATTGTTGCAGAATTTTTCTGAGATTGTTTGGGATTGTTCTGGGATTGTTGCTGTGAGATTACTGTGGGGTTTTTGTGGGATTTATCTGAGATTGTTTGGAATTTTTGTGGGACTGTTGCGAGATTGTTGTAGGATTGTTGTTGTGGGATTGTACTGGAATTTTTCTGGAATTATTGTCGTGGGATTGTTCTGGAATTGTTCTGGGATTGCTCTGGGGCTGTTCTGGATTGTTCTGGATTGTTCTGGGATTGCTCTGGGGTTGTTGGGGATGTTCCTGGGGATCCCCAGCAATGACCCCAGACTGCACATCTGCTCCTGCCCCTCCTGGGAACTCCAGCAGCCCAGGGCATCCTCCCCAGGGCAGGAATTACAAAATCTGGGGCTCAGGAAAACGTTCTCCCTTTGTTTTGTGTCATTTCTCCTGGATTTCAGCACCCAGAAATGGGAATGTGATCCAGCTGTGCTCAGCACTCCTGAATTTCACAAACCAATGGAGTCAGATCTGTGGGGATTCCTTTCTTATAAATCTTTTTATCCTTTATTTATTTCCTGCTCACCTCTTTTCTGCTGCATGTCCTGGGACCCTCCTGAAAAGGATTCCTGCTGAGCTGGAGTCATGGTGCTCTGGTGCAAGGCAGAATCAGAATTTGTCCTGAGAGAAAGCAAAACCCAATAAAAAACCCACAATATTTTTATTGCCAGCTTCACTAAATAAAAGAATTTTCCTCTTAGCAACAACTCAGTAAAACTTCAATACTAAAACCCAAAAAATTCTATATGGCAGAAACCAGGCAGAACTTCCTGGTGAAAAAAATCAATTTGCAGAACAAGTTAGTTCAAGTTTGAAGAGGAATTGTTTCAATAAAGGGATTGAGAGGAACACAGGATGGATTGGCTGCCCTTGTTAGAACAGAGTTTTATCTGCTTTGTTCAGATTAAACAAGAGCAAATAAAGCCATTTTTAAGCTGTTTAGCCACACTTGGGTGGCTGTGGTGGTTGAAAAACCAACACTCCTGGTTGGGAGGAGGAAAAGGAATGGTTGAGGATGTTGTGGAGATGGGAATTTTCATGGCAAATAAATCTCAGGATGAGCTTTGTGATTGTGGCCATTCTCAAAAAGTGAAACTCTGTGTTCCTTCCCACTGGAACATCCCCAGCACACAGAGAAATATCCAACTCTTGGGCTGTGCCTGGGAACTTCTGGATTTTTAATGATTTTTAAGGATGATGAAAGATGAAACTTTAAGGATTTACCTTTAAAAAGGTCTCATTAAATGAAAGTATCAAGGTCCCATTAAATGAATTTATCACTTGAACACCTTGACTTTGAAACTCATTTCAAACGAGTACTATTGAATTTAAAACTCCATTTCTGAATTTCAAAAGGCACAATTCCAACCTGCTGCAGCTGGAGGTGCTGCAGGGTCACGGAACACCCAAACCCCAGGGCGATGGCACCCAAACCCTTCAGGGTGGTGGCACCCAAACCCCAAGTGGTGGCACCCAAATCCCCAGAGTGGTGGCACCCAAACCCCCAGGGTGGCACCCAAATTCCCCAAGATTGTAGCACCCAAAACCTCAGGGTGCCACCAAAATTCCCCACAATGGTGGCACCCAAACCCCTCAGGGTGGCACCCAAACCCTCAGGGTGGCACCCAAATCTCAGGATGGTGGCACCCAGATCCCCCAGGTTGGTGGCACCCAAACCCGTAGGGTGGCACCCAAACACTCATGGTGGCACCAAAGGCCAGGCTGTGGCACCCAAACCTCAGGCTGGTGGCACCCAAAGGCCAGGCTGTGACACTCAGATCCCCCAGACTGGTGGCACCCAAGGCCAGGCTGTGACACCCAAACCCCAGGGTGGCACCCAAAGCCCAGGTTGGTGGCATCCAAACCCTCAGGCTGTGGCACCAAACCCCCAGGTTGGTGGCACCCAAAGCCCCAGGTTGGTGGCACCCAAGCCAGGCTGTGACACCCAGATCCCCCAGGTTGGTGGCACCCAAAGCCCAGGCTGGTGGCACCCAAGCCAGGCTGTGACACCCAGATCCCCCAGGGTGGTGGCACCCAAAAGCCAGGTTGTGACACCCACCTCCTCCAGCTGGTGTCTGAGGGGGGTGACAGGTACACGGTGCCGTAGGGACAGCTGTCCACGTGAGCAGGGTTAAGGCAGCAACACTTCCCACTGCACAGGAAATCTTTTCCCAGAATAATTCCAATTATCCTGTCAGAACCACTCAACTCTGATTCTCTACAGGGAAGTGAAAAAGGATCTCCACCCAGAGCACGATGTGGATTTTGGAGAATCTGAGCAGTAAATTCCTTCCTCATTTTGCACAGATTTCACTCCTGGTGTCCCCAGCCTGCTGTCACACATCCCCTCCAGCCCCATCAATCCTGATTTTTAACCTGCCAGGAATGATCAGCTCATCCCCATCCCCAAAAGATGAATCAAGGCACGAGGAGCTGCAAAGGAGAGTCCTGCTCTGGCTCTGCTCAGGAAACTCCAAATCCCCAGGACAGCTCCAGGGAATGCTTGAGGCTGGAATGAGAGGATCCAGAGTGAGGGTGCACCCAGTGCCACTGTCCCCAAACCACTCAGTGTCCCCAAACCAACACCACCTGGACACTGAGCCACATCACCCACATTCCTGACCCTCTGTCTTGGGTTCCAGCACAGGATGTAATCAGAGGAATCTGTTCTATCAGAGCTGTTGAGGGTGGGGCAGTGATCCTGATCTCTGTGGGAGCTTTTCTGCTAACGGGCCATCCATTGAAACCAGCTGGGGCAGTGATCCTGATATACATGGGATATCTCCTCCTAATGGGCATCCATTGAAACCAGCTGGGGCAGTGATCCTGATCTCCATGGGAGATACCTCCTGTTAATGGGCATCCATTGAAACCAGATGGGGCAGTCTTATTTCTAAATGGGATATTTCCTGTTAATGGGCCATTTGTTAAAACCAGGTGGGGCAGAGTTCTTTCTTTCCAGAGGGGACATCTCCTGTTAATGGTTCAGCAGTTAAAACCAGGTGGGGCAGTGTGGATCATTGTCCCCAAGGAAAGCTGAGGAAAGCTGAACTCTCACAAACAGGAGGGAATTTTGAATTAGAGCAGGGTTGGGAAGGGCAGTGACGCGGAGCTGGGAGGGGACTCCAGCGGGGTGAAGAGGGGAGGAGAAGGGAGCTGTGCCCACCCAGGCAGGGTGACAGCCCCAGGGAAGGAGCTGTGCCCACCCCTGACAGCCCCAGGGAAGGATGTATGCAGGAGCAGAAAGGAGCTGTGCCCACCACAGGCAGGTGCCAGCCAGGGAAGGAGCTGTCCTCACCCCAGGCAAGTGACAGCCCCAGGGAGGGAGCTGTCCCCAGCCCAGCCAGGCTGAGGGGCAGGAAAATGGAGCTGTCCCCAGCCCAGCCAGGTGCCAGCCAGGGAAGGAGCTGTCCCCAGACGAGGTGACAGCCCCAGGGAAGGATGTGTGCAGGAGCAGAAAGGAGCTGTGCCCATCACAGGCAGGTGACAGCCCAGGGAAGGAGCTGTCCCCAGGCGAGGTGACAGCCCAAGGAAGGCGCTGTCCCCAGGCGAGGTGACAGCCAGGAAGGATATCTGCCGGCCATGCTTGTCCACCGAGAGCGGGCGGCGGTGCGGCGAGCCCAGGCGGTTCCGTTCCCGGTACACCCGATCCACCAGCCCGTGGTGCCGCGTGGTCCTGCTCGTGTCCAGCGCCGACGACTGGAACGGGGTCTGCGAGAGACACGGGGATTATCCACAGGGAACAGCCCCAGCCTGCCAGAGCCTCCTTCCTCCTCCTCCTCCTCCTCCTCCTCCTCCTCCTGTGCCAGGCTGGGTGACTCTCAGCAATCACACCGAGACGTGGATGTCGCATCGTTGTGTTTTTTCCCTCCGCCAGCTTTTTTGGGCGAGCTGTCTCCTGCAGAAGGGGCCATGCTGGAGCTGCCCTGGCTCCTTGGCAGCCCTGCAGCCCCGGGGAGGGTGGCAGGAGCTGCCAGCTGCTGCCCACATGCCCTGGGTGCAGCATGCAGGGCACAGGCAGGAGGAACATGCTGCCATCCAGGGGAGGAGCTGCAGGCTGAGCTCAGTACTGCCCGGGACACCGCCTGCTCTCAGCCCTCCCTGAGTTGTTTGAAGGGTGCGAAAAACACGGTTTGTCATTCTGGGAGAATTAAAAGGTTGAATAAAAAGATAATAGGAGATAAACATAAAGCAAAGGGTTAAAATGGGTGCTTGGCAGGCTGCCAAGAGCACACTGGCTGCTTTGGGAATGCTCTTTTAAATCTACTTGACAATACATTTACTTGTTGCATATTTATAGTTTTTATGTATGATTACAGTAATTTCACGATTATAAGCCGTACCTTTTTCATTGAAGAATTCAGCCTACCCCAGCAGTGCGGCTTATATTCAGGTGTGGCTTATCTATGGACAAATCCCAGTGAAATGCCAACCCGGAAGTGAGAGCCCGGGGAGGGCGCCTGGGGCTGCCTTTAAAGGCTTCACTGGTCTGTGAAAACTGTTTGCAAATTGAGCACCTGACAGCAAACCCAGCTGGCAGTGATTCTGTTACTAATTTGTTACTTCATTACACATGGTCCCCCCTTTAAAAAAAAAAAAGTGCGGCTTATATTCAGGTGCAGCTTATAATTGTGAAATTACTGTAAATGTTTTTTGAGAATTATTTAGCATGGCTACTTTTTGGGTTTGCTTTTTTAGAGCATGCGTGTGTTTTAGCTCATGGTTTTAAATTTTTTTTATTTTTTAAAATCTGAGTGGTGGTTTTGGCTTTTTTTTGCTGGTGAGTGTTGATAATTGTTCATAGAGTTTTTATTATATGTTTATGGGCTGTTATTACAGTTAAGCAAGTAGTTTAAGCATACTATTTTTAAAAAACTTCAGTCTAACTTTCATTATTAACCTATATCCATATAGAAATGCTATTTTAACATTATACACACAGCATTTATCCCAATGCTTGCAGAGAGCCAACAACACGTCATGCATTCATGACAAGGGGACACTGAGAGGATGAAAAGCAAAAAGAAAAGCAGTTTCCTTCCTCCTCTGTCTGGTGCTTTGGAAGGGATTTGCAGCTCCTTGGGATGATCCCACCTGGGCTCTTATCAGCACTGACATCCTGAGCAGATGATTTCAGAGCAGGAGGATGGCAGGGCAAGGAAGGAAGGAAAGGGAAGATGAATTCCCAGGCTGAACTGGAAAACTTTCTCATTTTCCACAGTGCATACCTGGGGGTGAGGGGGGACAGAGGAAGTTCTGAGGGGTCAATCTCTGCTCCTACTCCACCAGCAATTTATGGCTCTGCAGGGAGAAAAATCCTCCCCAGCCCTGCACTCCCTGCCAATGTGAACAGCTTTACTGAGTCCCTCAACACCATCTGTTTGGAAATCCAAAATTTCCTCCTCCATTCAGGTGCTGCACGTGGCAAATGCACTGTCCTGTCTGCCAAGTCATGAAACCATCTGGCTTCCACATTCAGACCTTTTTCTCCTTATTTTTTTCTTATTTTTTTGCTTTTCTTTTTTTCCCAAGTGTCAGCTTTGGCTGTTGAAAAGATTATTTCTATAAAGCTTTGCATTTATTTTGAAAGGCTTTGTTTGTATGAACTTTTTAAAGAGCCCTGCCACTATTTTAAACTCTTTTTTCTTCAGCAAATATTGGGCTGCTCACCCTCTCTGCACACACTGCGTTAGCAGAGCTGCAGAGGGGCTGTGCTGTTTATTTTCTCATTTCAGGGCCAACATTTTTATATGCAGCAGAATATTTAAGGCAACAGGGGACCAGAAAGGAGCACACAGTGACTTTTTACAGGACTCTCAGCACTTCAGTTCATGAGGTTTGTGCTTCACTTCCTCACTTGGCTGAGAAATCTCAAATAGAATCTCAATTTTAAGGCTTTTAAAATTCAACCACGGCGCTTTAATCTCAGCTGCAAGCACTGAACAACGATCCCCACACACAAGGGGGAATATTCAGCATTCCAAAGTGACAAAAGGTCTCAAACTCCTCCCTTTTTTTTCTGTTCTTACAGCCCAAAAGGCAGCAAAAATTTGCAAATATGTGCTTGGAAGGTCAAGAGGAAAAGCAATTTCCTATGGCGGTGGTGTCAGCACAGTGCTGCTAAAAAAGGAGCAGAGCACAGGGAGTGCAGAGCTCACCTGGAATTTCAAGGGAGGCCAAAGCATAAAACTATAAACACAAAAAGTTTGATGCAAATAGCTATTTTTTTAAGGTTTTTATCTTTTTTTTGGCACAATTTCCTCATTAAAAACAGAATAAAAATCTTATTTGAGTGCAGCAGTGGCACAAATAAATGTGGAATATGTCCTAGCTCAGGGGTTTATAGGAAGGGGGATTTTGTGGCTTTCCAGGATCCCAGATCCCCAAAGAATCCTGAATTTAGGGAAACAGAAAACATCTGAGGAAATGGGTATCACCTCCAACAGGTCTGGCTTCTCTCAGCAACCTTCCTATAAAATTTATTTAGAGCCAAACACCAGGACAATGATTAAAATTCCCCATCTCTGCATGGCATATTTAACTATAGGGGAAAAAAAAAAGGATTAAAAAAATAATAATAATAGATGTGAGCATTGATTTTTATTTGGGAAAAAGAAGAATTAAAAGGGTTTCACTGCCCTGAAAAACACTCAGACCCTAAATTCCCCAAAGGATGAAAAGAGCCAGGAAGGAAAAAGCTCAGTGCTCTCCGCGTGTCCTTTCAGGATGGATCAGAAATGAAGCCAGGGAGGTGCATGGGGGGTTCCTGGTGCTGGTTGGGATTTTGGTGCCTCCAAGCAGGATTTGGGAATTCATTCTGCCCTTCCCCATGGATTGAAACATGCAGGCTGAGTGCACATGCTCAGAGATTGCTGAAACCACAGGCCAAGAGTGAAGAAATAATCCACTGTCTGCACCCAAAAAAAAAAAAAAAAAAAAACATAAAAATAAAAAATTAACCACATGACAGCAAGTCCAAGGGGAGTCTGCACAGGAATTATTGGCATGTTCCAGAAGTGGGATGCATGGCAAAAAACCTGGATTTGTGGGCCAGTCCTGTGGAGCTGGGGGTGACCCAAAGGAATGCAGAGCAGAGCAGGGTGTGCAGAAATACGTATCCACCTGGGCAAACAGGACCAGTCCTAAATACGTATTTGCACAAACCTAAAAACTTGTTTACCAAAGAGACAGGAACTGCTCCAAAGGTTTCAGCCAGAGCTCCGTTGTGCTGCAAATCAAAGAAGCAGAAGAGGCTCAGACATGGGGTGGGTTTGTTGCTTGTCACCATTTGTTATCTGCAACATCACCAGTTTGGGTTGGTATTTTTTGGGGTTTTTTTAGGGTTTTTTGGGGTTTTTTTGGTGTGAAAATCCGTTTAAGGATAGTTTGTTTCAGTCTCCTCTTCCAGTCATTCATAAATTTTTGGATATTCCCTTCTCAGCAGTCAGGGTTAAAACAGGTAAAAACCATCAGTGATCAAGCTGAGAAATATTATTATTTAAAAGGAATTTTTATCCTCCTTACCAAAAAGCTAAAGAGAAAAACTTGAGCAGAGCAGATATTGTGGAGTGACACTGAGGATTCCATCCACTACAAACCTCTGCTCTGTAATCCCCAAAGAATTCAAGATTAAAATAGATTTTTGCCTCTCCTCTTGCACGAGCTTCAAGCTTTGAACCTGCCCAAATTCATTTGTCTGCACCTATTTGAGGAAGCAGTTAGAGGTCAGCGAGAGTTTCTCCATTTTTATTAAGCAGCCTCCATCAGAAAACCACAAACTGCAAAATTTCCTTCCCACCACATCCTCGAGAGCCTCAACTGTAACTGTGACTGCTCAAAACAGAAAAAAAACCCCAGAAATGTTCATTATTTGGAGCACTCTAAATCAATTAAATGTGAAAATCAGGAGTCCACAAAGGATCCACCAACTAATCCTGACTTTTACTTATACAACACTTATTTCACAACATCCTCAGTCCAAACCTGGTTCAAACAGCAAAATATTCACTTGAAAGTCTGATTTTTCTGTTTTGAAACTCTGATTTTCTGTTTCAGCAAAATATTCACCTGAAAGTCTGATTTTTCTGTTTTGAAACTCTGATTTTCTGTTTAAGGTGCATCACCCCTGCAGTCACAAAATCCAGCCAGGACATTCTTACATTTCCTTTTCAGCCAGCCCAAAAATAAAGTGATTATTCTGCCATCACTTTGTGTCCCACTGCTCTTTTGCTCTACCAAAATTCCCATCAATTATCAATTCCAGCTCCCAACATCACCTTGATTTTTTTTGCTTTGAATTGACAGCACCTTCCCAAATTTCATCTCTCAGAGCATTCCTGACCCCAAATCCTCCAAACCAGGGATGGGTGATTTAAAATCCACCCCGATCAATATAAAATAATATCCACACATCCCAAACTCATCAGGAATTTTTTCAAGCAGGGTGCTGCCTCCTGGGATTTCACAGCAGCATCCAAGGAGAGAATTCATCAAGGAAAAAATCTGAGAGCTCACCTGGAAGGGGAGATCCATGGCACTGTTCCCAATCTGGTTCACATTTGGCAATGATCCCCCGTAGTACTGGCCACGACTCTGCCCCAGCTGCAAATATTGAGTTTTCTGCAGCTGTAGCTGAAAGAAAAAAAAAGCAGGAGGAAAATTAGAATTTAAAAAAATTGAATTTCAGCTGTTTCAAGCAGCACTGTGATCACTGAGAATGGAAATCAATTGAACTTTTCCAAAGGAGGCTCGAGCTTCTCCACAAGTTTCTGGAGAAAGGGCAAGGGAGAGATTTGAAAAGAAAAGGCAGAGCCAGGTTTTCAAACAAAAACCACAGAGATTTTCACAGAAATCCCTTCAGCCAAGGAAGAATCCACCCCAGCAGGAATTCCCTGTGGGACAGGGACGTGGAAATGAAGGGGATGCTCTGCAAAGTTTCACTGAATTCCAGGTGTTTCTCTCCAGTAAAATATTCCAGGGGTTTGCCCGGAGCTGGAGACGTTTCTGGGTGTTTATTTGGGATGCTCAGGGGTGTTCTGGGGTGCTCAGGAATGTTCAGGGATGTTCAGGAATATTCAGGAATGTTCAGGAATGCTCAGGGATGTTCTGGGATTTCTGGGATGCTCAAGGATGTTCAGGAATATTCAGGAATGTTCAGGGATGTTCTGGGATGCTCAAGGATGTTCAGGAATATTCAGGAATGTTCAGGGATGTTCTGGGATGCTCAAGGATGTTCAGGAATATTCAGGAATGCACAGGAATGTTCAGGAGAGCTCAGGGATTCATTCTCAGGGATGCTCAGAGGTTTTCAGGGATGCTGAGGGATTTTCAGGAATATTCAAGGATATTCTGGGATGTTCAGGAATGCTCAGGGGAGCTCAGGGATTCTCAGGGATGCTCAGGGGAACTCAGGGATGTTCAGGAATGTTTAAGGATGAATGCTCAGGAATATTCTAGGATGCTCAGGAATTCTCAGGAATGTTCAGGAGAGCTCAGGGATGTTCAGGAATATTCAGGAGAGCTCAGAGTTTTTCAGGAATGCTCAGGAATGTTCAGGAATTCTCAGGGATGTTCAGGAATCTTCAGGAATGCTCAGGGATATTGTGGGATGCTCAGGAATGTTCAGGGATGCTCAGAAAGGCTCAGGAATGTTCCGGAATGTTCAGGGATGCTCAGAAAGGCTCAGGAATGTTCCGGAATGTTCAGGGATGCTCAGAAAGGCTCAGGAATGTCCCCTCAGCACACCGGCAGGACGCAGAGAAATCTCCCAGCCTGTCCATCCCATTCCAGCACTCGGGGCAGTATCCAGGAACCCCAGAATTCCAGAGAGATTTGGGGTGGCAGTGACCTCAGGGATTGTCCTGTGTCACCCCAGGGTGCTCAGGTGGCAGTGACCTCAGGGATTGTCCTGTGTCACCCCAGGGTGCTCAGGTGGCAGTGACCTCAGGGATTGTCCTGTGTCACCCCAGGGTGCTCAGGTGGCAGTGACCTCAGGGATTGTCCTGTGGCACCCCAGGGTGCTCAGGTGGCAGTGACCTCAGGGATTGTCCTGTGTCACCCCAGGGTGCTCAGGTGGCAGTGACCTCAGGGATTGTCCCCTGGCACCCCAGGGTGCTCTGGGTGGCAGTGACCTCAGGGATTGTCCTGTGGCACCCCAGGGTGCTCAGGTGGCAGTTCCAGCCCAGGCAGAAATTCACATTCCAACAATCCCTGAATAAAAGCTCACATTTGTTATTCCAGACCCCCCAACAATTCCTGGAAATCTCCAATCTCTTTTATTCACAGAATTTTTCCCGCTCAGTTAAAATCTCTGCGCTGGTGCTGAGGGAACCAAACAATCCCTGAGTGAGGAGATGAAATCTGAGACAGGGAAACAAATCCGAGCTCTGCCAGGGGAAAATATCACCCACAAAGCAGCTGATAAATAGAATTCATAAATAAAAAATTAAAAATAAAAAATAATAAATAAATAAAAATAAAAAATAAAAAATTAATAATAAATATAAAAATAAATAATGGATAATAAATAATAAATATAATTAATAATAGAAATAATAAATCATAAGTAATAAATAATAAATAATAAATAAAGATTAAAACTTTAAAATGAATTATAAATATAATTAATAAATAATAAATAATGAGCAATAAATAATAAATATAATTAATGAATAAAAAATAATGAATAATAAATAATAGATACCAATAATAAATAAAAAATAATAAAATAAAATAATAAATAATGGATGTAATTAATAAATAAAAAGTAGAACATGAAATATAAAAATATTTTAAAATTAATAATAAATTATAAATAATACATAATAATCAATAAATAATAAATAATAATTAATATAAAAAGAATAATAAATAATGAATAATAGATAATAATAAATAATGAATATTAAATGATAAATCATAGATCATAAATCATAAATCATGAATCATTAATCATAAATCATAGATAATAAATAATGATTAATAAAGCAGCAGATCATCCCCTCAGGCTGAAATTCAGAAACCATCCCCAGTTTTCCTTTTCCAACATCTCAGAAAGATCCCATGCAGGGAGCAGGAAAGGAAATTGTTTTGGTTTTTTTGTGCAATATTTTGCCAGGCAATTCCCAAAACCAGAGAAACTTTGTGCTGCTGTCACCTCACGAGTCACAGAGAACAAAAAAGCAAAATATCAGAACGAGCTGTGCTTTTCCCTGGCCCCTGCACATGGTTTTGTTGTATTAAATTAAAACAAAAAAATTAAAAATAATTTGAAAAAGCTTTGTTTGGGATTTGGGCCAAAGACTGAAGTAATTAATTATTTCAACAGGTGTTGCTTTCCTCTCCAAAAGCACCAGGGAGGAGGGGGTGGCTTTGTGGTTTTTTAAGGATTTGGGTGGGTTTTTGTTGGTTTTTTGGGTGGTTTTTTGTTGGTTTTTTTTCCTCAGGATATTCCCAGCCCAGCACAGGGGAGATGAGGAAAATTTCTCTCCCATGGAAATGAGGGAACCCCAGAGCTGGGGAGCTGCAAAATTCATTTTTTATTTTTAAATTATTATTATTATTATTATTATTATTATTATTATTATTATTGTTGTTGTTGTTGTTGTTATTTAATTTTTATCTTTTTTAATTTCTTTTTTATTTTTTATTTTTCATGGTTTTTTTTTTTTTTCAGGATAAACACTGCTGGAAATGTGTGCCAAAAACAAAATAAAAATAAAAATAAAAAGGAGTGATTGCTGCTCCTTGGGAGAGCTGCTCTGCCCCCAGACCCCACATTTATTGCAGAGCAGGGGTTGTGGACTGGAAAAATAAAATTGGTTTGAATTTTAGGAGTTTGTTTCATTCCAGCAGGAAATCTGAGATGGTTTTTATCTTGTCAGTAAAAAAAAACCAAAAAAAACCCAAAAAAACCACCCCGGAAAAACCAAACAAAAGATAAAAAAAACCCCAAAAATCAAAAAAGCTGCAGATTTCTCAGTGCACCAAAATCCGGAATAAAAGTTTAGAAAGAATCTGAAATATGATTTAATTCCACACTTTCCACTTTCCCAGCCTGGCCCTGGATATTTGCAGGGAAATTCAAATTTCTGTCCCCACCCTTTAGGAAAACAGATGCTGTGCTTAAAATGAAATTTCATTTTCCTCTCCATCCACCCTGCACATGGCACTTCACTTTTTTTTTCCTTTAAAATTCCTCCCTGGAAAATTCTGAATATTTCACAAATTTGTGGGCAGAACTTATTCAAGTTCTACTAAAAAATAATAAATAAACACAGAAGCATAAATCCAGTTTTCCTCCAGACTTTCTAATATGCAGATGTGAATTAAATGAAGCTTTTATTAAGAATTTGATGTTTTAAGTTACTGAAATTCTTCTCTGGAAAATTCTGAATATTTCACAAAGTTGTGGGCAGAACTCACTGGGAAGTCTGGCGATTTTAGCTCTGTAAATCACCCCAAATTCACTGTAAATAATTTTTTATAAAATATCTTTTTTGGCAGAAGGATGACGAGAGGGTGGAGCGTCCGTTTGATCAGATTGCTCTGACTGCAGGAAACAAAGATTTCCTGATAAACTCTTTTAAAATCTCTTTTTTTTTCCCCCTTCCTCTGCCTAAAACCAGCATTAAATTCACCAGGATTAAAATTATAAAATCATGATTAAATCCTAATTGGGATTTCAGGATTTCGTGAGAGTTTATTATTTGGGAAATCCTTTGTGCTGAGCAGAGTTTGCTTGGACAGGGATGAAATTTTGGAGGAATTTTGGGAATTTTCACCCGCAGGATTTGAGATTTTGGATTTTTTTTTGGAGGAAGCAGAAGGAAAAGAGATTAAACACAAATTAAATGTTCAGCTCCTGCTGCCATCCCTCAAAGGGACATTGCTCCCCATCCACTGCCCTCCTGGAGATAAAAAAAACAAATAAAAGCTCAAAAAGAAAGAAAAGAAAAGAAAAGCTTAAAAAGAAAGAAAAGCAAATAAAAACTTAAAAAGAAAGAGAGACCTGAACAATTTAATGAGCCCAGTTCAGATTTAGTGGCAGAGTTACAAATCACCTCATTAACCTCTGAATTATTTAAAATTTCTCGAAGGTGCCAAAAAAACTCCTTGGCTCCTCTAGGGAATCCTTTTCTGGTCAAAAATCCCAAATTCACATTCAGATTTGAATTGGAAAAACTCAAATAATTACTAAAATGAATACATATTAAAATAATTTGTGAGGAAACCTTGAAAAGTGTCTGTGATTTCTTTAATTTAATGAGAAGGAATCACAACTAAAACAAGAAAAATCCTGGTAAAACAAGGAAAAGAGAATTTCTGTGCTGGCCACGATTTTGTTTTTTGGGGTTTTGTTTGTTTGTTTTTTGGTGGGTTTTTTTTGTTTGTTTTTTTTTGTTGTTGTTGTTGTTTGGTTGGTTTTTTGGTTTTTTGTTGTTGTTGTTGTTTTGGTTTGGTTTTGTTTTGTTTTTTGTTTTTTGTTTTTTATTTTGGTGCCTTCCCACATCCCCAACCTGAAAATTAAAACCAACACAAATGAATGAAGGTTGGGATGACTTTTGGACTTTTTAATCTCTGTGATCTTGGGAGAATAGTGATTGTTTTTATAATTTTATCACGTTTTGGATCATTTATTGCACATAATTCCAAATAATTCCATTATTTAGATGCTGCTGATATAAATTCAGCCCTGCTGTTATCAGATAGTTCAAGAGATGGATTTGCAAGTTGAGATTTTTATTTTTGATTTCCCATGTAATTAAAAATTACTATTAGGAAATCAAACAGCAGCAATATTTTCACCTCAGCAGGCAGCTGTAATGTGTAAATAATGGGAGCTTATCTGCCCTGAGAAATGAGGGAAATAAAATTTTCTGGCTCATTTTGGAGGAAAAGGTGTGATCACTGCAAAGCCCGGCTCAGGCTGTGTGATAAAACTCCCTGAGCATCCAGGAAAGAGAAAAGGAAATAAAAAATCAGAGACTGCAGCCAGGCGAGCAGGGCTGTCCCTGAGAGATGGAAATGGAATCTGAAATTGCAGAGTTCCTGGGAACACCCTGAGTGCCAGCCGGGATTCACGGGGATAATCTGCTTCTCAGAGAGA
>VRYO01001414.1:150282-161731 GCA_009812075.1 Sialia sialis
TCACAGATATCTCCTGTTAATGGATCAATGTCCTGATTGAATCACAGATATCTCCTGTTAATGGATCAATGCCCCATGAGTCACAGATAACTCCCTCCAGGAGACATTCCTGTTTCATGGGCCACCAAGGAGCCACCATGACTGACAAAATGACATCATCCTGTTGTGAGATGCTGTGCCCAGGGGAGGAGCCAAGCATTCCCACCTGGATATCATGTGGGGCTGGGAGACAGCAGGCAGCTCTCTTACCCACTGCTTTCCAGAGCACAGGAGCTACTGGAACTTTCTACAGGATTTCCACTTCATCAGGACTGCTGCCACCGCCCTCACCAGCAGGGTGCCAGGTTGTGTGCTGACTCTGTCAGTGCTTTCTTTTTTGGTACTACTGCATGTATTTTACCTTTTTCTCCCCTATTAAATTGTATTTCTGACTTGGAGTCTCGCAGGTTTTGCTTTCAAACTAGTACACGGATGTTATTGATAAGAGCTGGATGTTATTGATAACAGCTGGATGTTATTGATGCCATTGATAAGAGCTGGATGTTATTGATAACAGCTGGATGTTATTGATAAGAACTGCATGTTATTGATCAGCAGAGCCCAATCAATGCAATGATAAGAGCTAGATGTTATTGATAAGAGCTGCATGTTATTGATAAGAGCTAGATGTTATTGATGCCATTGATTAGAACTGGATGCTATTGATAACAGCTGGATGTTATTGCTCAGCATCTCAATCAATGCATTGATAAGAGCTGCATGTTATTGGTAGCGGCTGGATGTTATTGAAAACAGCTGGATGTTATTGATGCCATTGATAACAGCTGGATGTTATTGAAAACAGCTGGATGTTATTGATCAGCAGAGCCCAGCAGGAATCAGCTGAGCCCTGGCCAAGCCCCAGCTCTGCACTTTTCACACTCCACGAGAGCCAATTATTACTCATGAGTTCATGTTTTCTTCACCTTCCTGTTGAGGAGATTATTTAAGACCTCAAATCACTTCGCCGGATTGTTTTTTGTCCTCTCATGAGTCATCTCCAAATTCCAAGTCCCCGCTCATTCTCCTCCAGGAGCTGGGAGCAGCTCCCCAGCTTTGTCTGAGCTATAAAAACAGGAGGAAACGGGGTTGTAAAAACCACCTAGCCTTGGAGCTCTCCCCCAGCTCCTGTAAAAGTGGGGAGGTCTCACACCCCAACACTATTCACAGCCCTTAAAATCCACACTGCACTCAAATCCTTTTCTTAAAAAATATGTAAAATCATTTTTTTTCATGTGAACTCAAAGAAAGAGGGGAGAGAGGAGGTAACAGCACTTAATGCTGTAATAATTTTTTATTCTTTTTTATTCTTATTTCTGTTTTATTTCTTTTCTTATCTCTGAGCAGTGAAAACAGAGAAAAACTGTATAT
Organism: Sialia sialis; assembly: GCA_009812075.1. Classification (NCBI taxonomy): domain Eukaryota; kingdom Metazoa; phylum Chordata; class Aves; order Passeriformes; family Turdidae; genus Sialia; species Sialia sialis. The sequence continues at coordinate 151,693 of VRYO01001414.1, forward strand.
TTCTCCCCAAAATGAATGAAAATGAATCACTGGAGGGGCTGAGGGTAAAGATCCATTAGGAACACACCTTGCAGGATCTGAATAAACAAACCAACCCATCACCATAAAGAATAAATCTCAATGCACAGCCCGTGAGTAGCTGTTTAAAACCACTTCGCTATTTCTGGTGAAACAAAGGTTTACTGTTGAAAACTTCCCAGTCACAACTGAGCAGCAAAAAAAAAACAGGATACAGCGAAGTGGAGCCTTAAAATAGTGACAATTCTTCCTGAGTTGTGCTCTATCGCCGGGCAGGGAGCCAAGCAAAGCTCCAAACCTGATGTGAGAGCTCAGAAAATCCAAACCCAGCCTGTGGCAGCTCCGAGCTCCTTCCCTGAGCTGCTGGGAATTCTGGAGGAAGCTCCAGCTTGAAGCTCATCCACGATTTGATTCCCAGGAATTATTTGGTTTTCTTTAGGAGGAGCTCATCTCCGAATTTTGTTTCATTTTGGGAGGGTTGTTAAGAATTAATTAAAAATTAAGAATGAATTAAGAATGAATTGTGCACAGGGTTGGGAGGCAAGGATTGGGGTTTTTTTTTTCTTTGTTATCATTAAATTTTGGGTACTTGGGTGGCTGGTGGAGAGCAGGAGATAAAGCAAAGCCAGAAAGGACCCCCAAAAAAAAAACCCTAGAAAGCAGAAACACAGCCCTGCCTCACACAGCGCTCATTACTATAAACCAAACTAAAATTAATTTATGACCAAAAGGGCTGAGTTTAAAGGGACTTTTTCTTAAAAAAAAAAAATAAATATATATATATATATATAGTAGTAATAATAATAATAATAATAATAATAATAAACAGAGACACAGTCCTGCCCCACACACCACTAATTAATATAAACCAACCTAAAAAATAATTGATCACAGGAAAAGGCTGAGTTTAAAGTGACCTTCTTTTCTTAAAAAAAATAAATATATAAATAATAATTTAAAAAAACAGAGACACAGCCCTGCCCCACACAGCACTCATTACTATCAACCACCCTAAAATTAATTTATCACAGGGAAAGGCTGGATTTAAAGGGACCTTATTTTATTAAAAAAGAAAAATTAATAAGAATAAGAATAAGAATAATAAGAATAATAAGAATAATAAACAGAGACACAGCCCTGCCCCACACAGCACTAATTACTATAAACCAAACTAAAATTAATTTATCACAGGAAAAGGCTGAGTTTAAAGGGACTTAAAGCCAATATTCCTCCTGAGCAGGGAGCTGCTGGAGAACAATCACTCAGCTTCAAGAAAAAGTTTCCTCAGCCATCCCCATCCCTCCTATTGAAATGCCTCAGAAAAGCTGAAATAAAAGCAGAGATGCCCTCATTAAGGAAGATAAAAATAGCTTTTATGTTCCATTTTTTATTTTTAGCTAAAGAATGAAAATTCAGTTATGTAAGCCTAGGAGTTTGGGAAATGAGGAGCCAAGCAGGCTTCACTGTGCCCTCAGAGTGACCAAAAACTACAGAAAAATTATTTGTGGCATCAAAAATATCCCAAATAGCATCAGGGTCCAAATTCCTGGAATGCAAGGAGCTCGTTCAGCTCAATCATTTCCCTGAAGCAGAGGTAAATTTAAATTTAAATTTAAATTTAAAGCTCAATCAGACATTGGGAGCTGAGCTGGCTGCTGGAAACTTGTGCAATATTTAAGATATTAAATAAATCTTAAATCAGATCTTCTCCACTGCCAGGAATGCAATGTACACTGAGAGTGCAAGGAATCCAAAAGTGAAACAATCCCTGCCTTCCCTTCTCCCACTGAGGTTTTTTTATTCCTTTAATCCAGTTTACAGATGTTGAAATCTCACTTTGAGGCTGCAAAAAAAATTTTCTGCACAGTTTCACACCAGGTCTGAGGAGGCCCCATCCTGTCAGCACCAACTGCTGCTCTGGCTGAGGTGGGAGCAATCAGAAAATAAAATATAAAGAAATGGAAATTCAGATATTTGGGGGCTATCAACTCAAATTCCCTCCCTGCAGAGACCTCAGCCGTCCAAGGAAAATAATTTTCACATCAATAGTAAGAGCTGGGTACCAAAATGAACTGGAAACTCATCTGCCAGGGCTGCAGCGTGCAGTTAAAAAAAAACAAAAATTGAAGCAGCAGTGAGGTCACAGCCAGTCACTGTCACAAAACTCTGCTCCCAAAAATTCCACCTCATCTTGAATTTTTTTTTTTAATTTTTTTTCATTCCAGACCCTCAAGAATCCCTCAGCAGCAGCTCCTCCAGCACAGCTACAAAAACACAAAATGTGAGGAGCTGAGAGGAAAAAAAAACAAAAATTGAAGTGAGATCACAGCCAGTCACAAAACTCTGCTCCCAAAAATTCCACCTGATTTTGAATTTTTTTTTCATTCCAGACTCTCAAGAACCCCTCAGCAGCAGTTACTCCAGCACAGCTACAAAAACACAAAATGTGAGGAGAGAAAAAAAAACAAAAATTGCAGAGTAAAAGCAGCAGTGAGCAGCTCAGCGGGGGGAGAAAAGAGATTTTCCCAATCATCAGGAAAGGTGATGGAGCAGGAAAAGGAAGGGAAAAAAGGAGAAAAATCTGCTGCAGCACTTCAGCCTCCTCCAGTTGATTTTTGAAGAGTTTTGCTGTGGGTGTGTGCTGGTGTTGTTTGATTGTTCTGCTCCGAGGGGGAGAATTTTCAGTTCCTGAGAAATCATTTGCAAAACAAGGCTGCTCTGAACACTCGGTTATAACTTTATAAAACTTTCTAAAACTTTATAAAACTCAGGGCAAAACAAAAATACAAAATGCTGGAGAGGGGCTGCTCATCCTCCCTGGTATCACTTCCAAAAGATGCAAATCATTTCAAACAAATCGAAGTAAAATTGGAAATATTAACTCCAGACTTGCTGATGATAAACACACATCCAGCTCACAGAATCCCTGTGCTCTGGGGACATGAAGGATTATCCCAGGACACTCCCAAAGACTTTCGGATCACATTTATTTAACAAAATGTGAGGAGTTGAGAGCAAAAAAAAAAGAACAAAAATTGAAGCGAGGTCACAGCCGGTCAGTGTCACAAAATGAATTTTGCTCCCAAAAATTCCTGATTTTGAATTTTTTTTTGAATTTTTTTTCATTTCAGACCCTCAAGAACCCCTCAGCAGCAGCTTCTCCAGCACAGCTACAAAAATACAAAATGTGAGGAGTTGAGAGAAAAAAAAACAAAAATTGAAGCAGCAGTGAGGTCACAGCCGGTCACTGTCACAAAACTCTGCTCCCAAAAATTCCACCTGATTTTGAATTTTTTTTCACTCCAGCCCCTCAAGAACCCCTCAGCACAGCTACAAAAACACCCGGGTACAATTCCAGCCAGCACAACCAGGAGTGGTTTTAACCCAGAAAAGCTTATTTTCTTCTTTATTTTTTTTTTTAAAAACCAATCTTACATTTGCTGCAAAGTGCCTTGAAGTCTACTTGAGTTTCAGATCCTGCACAAAAATATCAATAGCAGGGTGGAACAGAGCATCAGGGAGTGATCAATGCTCCATGGACCAAACTGCTCAGGTGGAAAATGGAGAGCACAGAGAAATATTTCACCTTTAGTACACTTGGGTTAAATCATTTTTGAGAGGATTTCTGCTTTTTGCCAAATTATGTTTGATTAGGCAATGAAAGCGCTTGATAATTTCATAGAATCCCAGACTGGTTTGGGTTGGATGGATTTTAAATTATCAAATTCCAAATCCCAATCATCAAATCGTTAAATCATCAAATCATCAAATCCACCAAATCATCATCAAATTCCATCTCCACCCCGGGCTGCTCCTTGGACATTCCCAGGGATGGGAAATCTACACAACCTCTGCCAGGGAGGAATTTCTCACAGAAAATTGACACAGTGCAGGAAATCTGGGTTAAAATTCCTCCCCACAAAAATCCCAAAGCCATGGGTGTGGTTCCAGGGGGTCCCTCCCACCCAGCAGTGAAAACTTTCCCTGAAATGAGCCAGAAATTTGATATTCCTCAAGTGCAGGAAGTGTTCCCACCCAAATCAATGGCATTGATCAATTTATTAAAAAAAGGAGAGCAAATTATGTTTGATCAGGCAATGAAAGTGCTTGAGAATTTCACAGAATCCCAGACTGGTTTGGGTTGGATGGATTTTAAATCATCAAATTCCAAATCCCAATCATCAAACCATCAAATCCATCAAATTTCACCCAGGGCTTTGATATTCCTGAAGTGCAGGAAGTGTTTCCCACCCAAATCAATGGCATTGATTAATTGATTATAAAAGGGAGAGCAAATGTCTGTTTTTTGCCAAATTAGTGTTTGATTAGGCAATGAAAGTGCTTGATAATTTCACAGAATTCCAGACTGGTTTGGGTTGGATGGATTTTAAATCATCAAATTTCAAACTCCCATCATCAAATCCATCAAATTTCACCTAGGGCTTTGATATTCCTGAAGTGCAGGAAGTGTTTCCAACCCAAATCAATGGCATTGATGAATTGATTATAAAAGGGAGAGCAAAGAGTTAGTGAGAGGAGCAGGGGGTGGATGGACGGTGCATTTCTGAGGCTGGCACAAAAATAAAAACGCAGCGTGCTCGATAACAAATCTGCTAAGCTGTGATCTGATGGAGAAAGGAAAGAACAGGTAAAAATGGTTGCAAACCACAAGCACACCCTGGGCTTTCCAGGCCTGGGGTTTCCCCCTGCTTTTCCCTTGTGCTGGAGGAAAAAACTTTTTCTGCTCTGTCTCACAGGTCCTTCGTTCTGTCTCACAGATCCACTCACCCTCAGGCCATGTTCTTCAAAAAAATCGTTTTTTCTTGAGGAGGACTCTGAGGCACAGCTCCTGGGGTTGTGTTTTGTGGGGTGATGTTTCAGCACAGCACTCTGCTCTTCCTGTTCCTTGTGTTTTTTGTGTTTTCTGGGGTGATGTTTTACCCCATGCCAGCTTAGAACTCAGCTCCTCCTGTCCCTTGTGTTTTTTGTGGTTTTTTGGGGTGATGTTTTAGCCCAGGTCACCACAGAACTCAACCCTTCCTGTCTCTTGCGTTTTGTGATGTTTTATCCCTGGTCTCCACAAAACTCAGCCCCTCCTGTCCCTTGTGTTTTGTGATGTTTTCCCCCAGGCCAGCACAGAACTGACTTCCTGTCCCTTGTGTTTTGTGGGGTGATATTTTATCCCTGGTCACCACAGCACTCAGCTCCTCCTGTCCTGTCCCTTGTGTTGTATTTTGTGATGTTTTATCCCTGGTCACCACAGAACTCAGCTCCTCCTGTCCCCGAGGGTTTTGGCACCTCTGTCACTTCAGTCACAGCTGGAGCTCCAAGGCAGCAGCACAAATTTCAATTTCTGACTGGTTAAAGCAAGAGAATCAGCACCCACACCTCCCCCTCTGCAGTGCAACCACAAGCTCAGCTCCTCTCTGCCGTTTGTTTTGAGGGGAAAACCCCAAACGAAACCCCAAAGAACTGCACCTCACCTTGAGCACAAATTCCCTTCCTAAAGGAGCTCCTTCTCGAAATGCAAATCACCACCCAGTGCTGGTGCTAAATAAAACCCAGCAGCAGGAGCTGAGTCCCACATGTTCACCCTGAGAATTACAACCAAACACCCAAAATGCTGCAGTTGTACAATCCAGCCTCACGTGCTCCTTTCCCAGCTCTGCTGCCTCATTAACACGCTGCGATTTGGCCGCTGCACACACCAACATTGTGTCCAGCAGCAGCTGTGCTGTGTGGGAGTGATGGGACAAGGAAAAAAAAAAAAGGGCATTGTCTCCTTTAAAAATAAAATTAAAATTAAATAAAAATCCAACAGAAGCTGCTTGGGTTTGGCAGAAGAAAGCTTGCCCTGCTCTCTGCAGGTTCCCAGGATGGCACAGCAGAGCTGCCTGTTTACCTTGGACAGCTCAGGCAGGCTGAGGGAAACCAAGGGTGGAACAAGAACAGAGATTCTTTGTGCCCTGCCAGGTCCCCTCTGCTGATTTCCAAACATTCTTTCAAAGAATGAAGGGGATTGCTGCCTCAGGAGCATCTCTGGGGGTTCCAAACTCTCAGCTTTGCTCCCCAAAGCTCCCAGGACAGGAGGAAAAGCTCGAGCTCTGCAGGCTGGACAGGAGCAGGAATTTTGGGCATGGAAAGGGTGGTGAGGTATTGGAGGGAATTCCCCTGGAGGTGGCACTGGGTGGGGACAAGCTGGGGATGGGTCACAGGTTGGGCTTTTCCAACCTCAGGGATTCACCAGAGAATAAAATGAAATTCATCACCCCAGTGGGTGAGAACAGACAAAACCCAAATCACTGATTCTTGGAAATGTGAGAACAGACAAAATCCAAATCATTCATTGCTTGGAAATTTGAGAACAGACAAAACCCAAATCATTCATTGCTTGGAAATTTGAGAACAGACAAAATCCAAATCACTGATTGCTTGGAAATTTGAGAACAGACAAAACCCAAATCACTGATTGCTTGGAAATGTGCAGACTCAAGGTCCAAACTTTGGGAAAGTTAATGAAGGGAAAAAAGAGCTTGAAAAATTCTCATTTGTCACTGTTGGGCTGAGCTGGCAGCTGGAAGCATCAGTCTCAGCCAGGAGGCTCACAACTGATTTTGATGCATTTCTTTAATAACTCTCAGCCATTCCAAACCTCTCTTACGTCACCAGGAATTTCTTTTGTGTCACATTATTGAAGAAAAACCTGCTGAAGACATCAGGAAGCACTGCAGCTCTGTGGAACCATCATCATCATCAGGAGTGTTTGTCATTTTTCCAAGCAGATTAGCATTCCTGATTTAACTAAGCTTTTAAATACTGTTTTGCATATTATCTGCATCTGCACAAAGAGACATTTTGATCTCTTCCACAGCCAACAGGAACCAGAAAACCACTGAGTGCCTGGGTTTTAAGTTTAAATGTTGTGGCAGGGGGATGTGTGTGGCTTTTACACGCACTGGAGGGGGTTTCACTTCGTTTTTATTTCAAATAAAAATCAAATTATGCTATTAGAACATATCCCACTCGACAAAATTAAACTGCAGCAGGAATCTGTATTAAAATTAGCTAGGTTTAAAAAATAATTACTTAAAAATGACTTTTGACTTTCACAGAGTTTTCAGGAACTCAACGAAAGCGACGCAGAACTTTGGGTAACACCTAAAAATACTCAAGCAAAAGGTGATGAAATTCTGCACAGCGTTTCCAAACATCACCACTAACCTGGGGTTAATCCTCTGGGTTTGTTCCCTGCGAGACAGCACCCACTGGCAGCTTTTTGGAGTTTTTGGGGGGTCTTTTTACTCCAAGGCCCATCAGAGGGAGCTCAAACACAGCTCTGCCTGAAAGCCTCAAAATTAAGTGACTTTAAGTGAACAAAAATTTAAAAAAACAATCCTGGAAACCTGAGAAAATGAAGAAAATGCAGGTGACAAATTGTCTTTAGAAATCTTACATTTTTTAGCATTTCTAGAATTGCATCTTGAAGGGCTCAGCACTATCTGCACGTTAATTTTTTGGTTAATTACAATTTAAAAAGGCAGCATCATCCTTGGATGAGTAAATAGCTGCATCAAAGCATCCCTGGGCTGAGAAATTGAGACAAGCCTTGGTAAACAAGCCCAGAAATCAGCACAGTCCTGAAATTCCAAACCTCACAGAAAAGAGGGAAAAAAAAAAAAAAAAAAGAAGAGAAGGAGAAGAGCCACAAACAAAACACAGGAGTCAATATCACAGAGAAAAAAAAAATAATAATAATAACTCCCCCTCTCCTCTCCTCTCCTCACCCACTTTGTTACTATGGGACTGGCAGAAATCTCTGCATTCTGAACACCAAGGTCCCACTCACAAGACAATTAAGCAGCTCCAGAGCTTGCATGGAGCACCCACCTCCGCTCTGCGCCTCCCAGCAGGGCTGAAACGCCAAAATCTGCGCTGTGCCAGCTGAGAAACAGCCCCACAGCACGGGGAAAGCCTCAAAAAAACAAACTTGGTCCTTTCTCAAAGGGATTTTTTTTTTGTACGAAATTTTTTTGTCAGAATTTAAAAATGCCACACGTTGTGAATAGGTGGAAGATGAGTGAGGGAAAGGAAGTTCTGAATTTCTGCCTCTGATCTGAGCAGTAAGCAATAATAAAGCAGACAAGATGGTAAACATTGCAAAAAAGACAATTACTAATAATGAAAAGGCAAGAGAAATTTTGGGCTGCTTCCACCAACTGAGTAAGGCGTTTTCAAACTGACAGCAACGTGCTGCTTGCCAAATGAAAATGAGAGCAAACAGCAAAGTTGTGCTTAACCCCTTTCTGCTTCTCTGCTGCATTTTAAAGCCTGATGAAATCATGGAATTTGAAAGAAAAACTCGACAAAGGAGACATTTTACTCAGCTCTCTGGTCAGTGTTTCCATCACTTCAGTACCCAGAGTGCTCAGAAAAAAGTTATTCATCTTGGGTTCTTTCCTCAAAACCAGGTTCTTGAGAGTGTGATGGGTTTCCAAGTGCAAGAGCTGGGTTAGGAGAGCTTGGATTGGGGAGAAACTGAAATGGCATCGAGGAGAAACTGAAATGGGACTGAGAAACTGAAATGGGAAAACTGAAATGGGATCGAGGAGAAACTGAAATGGGAAAACAGAAATGAGATTGGAGAGAAACTGAAATGGAATCAGGGAGAAAGTGAAATGGAATTGAGGAGAAACTGAAATGGGATGGAGGAGAAACTGAAATGGGATTGGGGAGAAACTGAAATGGGATCGGGGAGAAACTGAAATGGGATTGGGGAGAAACTGAAATGGGATCGGGGAGAAAGTGAAATGGGAAAACTGAAATGGGATTGGGGAGAAAGTGAAATGGGATTGGGGAGAAACAAATCTGGATTCTGCCTTCTCTTGCAGAAGGGGAGAGCTCAGCGTGTGATTTAATTGAAGGACAACCTGTAATTGCAGATTCCAAGAAGTCCCTGAGGAACAGGCAGCAAGCACTGACCACAGAAGGCAAAATCCCAGGTTACTGAGCCACACAAGGTGATTCCAGTGACTGCAAACCTCCAAATGAACCTCAGCCAACTCCAGCAGCAACATCCAACATCCAGGTGAGCACGAGCAGCCTCACACCTTCCCAGGCAGGTGCCTTTCCTTTCCATCCAACCAGCAGCACCAGCAATTCCAAACAAATATTTACCCTCTCCTGACACAGAGGAATAAAAGGGAACCTTTCACTGCAAATCCAACCGTGTGTTCTGCTGTTCCGGCAAAGCTTCCGCCGCAAACAGGCTCATAAATTTCCTTGGAGCGGTTAAAAACAAAACACTGACACGAGCAGGTGAGACAAGAACACGGAACAGCCCTGACATCCCAGAATGTGGAGCAGAAAAGGCATCTCGTGCCCGGAAAGCGCATTGGTTACGCCGGGAATTTCTGCTGATGGGCTTTGCAGAGACAGCACCAGCCAAGGGAGCTTTGGGAAGTGCAGCAATTTGCACCTACGACAAGCGGAGTGGAACGGCAACAACACCAGGCACAGCGAGTCCGGCAGCTCCTGTTCCAGCCGGGGATGCTCGGGGGGGCTCTGAGGGACCCCAGCCCGGGCTGAGCAAGCAGGAGCCCGGCCCAGAGTGCAGAGAACAAACCGCGACAGCAGCTCGGAGCTGCGAGCCCAGCTCAGCCCCCGGCCTGCGCCGGGATGAGGAGCCGGGGAAGCCTCCGGGCTCTGGATTCCCCTCAGAGCCGGGACTGTCCCGGGATGAGTGACAGCGATGGAGCCAGCACCGCCTCAGAGCCCGCTGAAGGAACTGACATCCCCTCAGAGCCGGGGCCTGGCCGGAGGGGATGGAGCCGGGACCCCCCCTCAGAGCCGGGCCTGTCCCGGGTGATGCAATTGGGATCTCCCCTCAGACACCGGCAAAGCATCCGGGATCCCCCTGCGAGCTGGGGCCTGTCCCGGTGTGACGAACCGGGACCCCCTCGCAGAGGGACACGGGGATGTCCCCGCCGCAGCCCAGCCCAGCCCAGCCCAGCCCAGCGCACCG
>VRYO01001414.1:187146-198701 GCA_009812075.1 Sialia sialis
CTTTCTCAGCAGACACCTGTCCTCCAAACCAGGACACCAAGCCAGGCCTGCAACTTTGTGAGAGCAAAAATTAAAGCTGGATTTTACAGAAGCCAGGAGGCACCTGCTTCATTTTCCAGAGTTTTCTGTCTCAGGTCCTGCTGATTCTCTGATTTCCTTATCTCCATCCCATTTCCCCCAAGCTGGAACCAAAGAAACCCTGGAGCCCAAAGGTAAAGCAGCAAGAAGCTTTTCAATTCATTTATTTGTTAAATATTATTTTTTTAATGTCCTTAGAAGTCTCAGACATTTCCAAAATCTCTGTTTTTCTTTTCTTCTGAGCCCAGCAGACACACACGGATTTATTCTGCTCCCAGGCATCAATCAGGAGGTTGTTTGCAAGCCAAAGGAGGTGGGATTTTGGTTTCTGCACTAATAAAACTGGATGGCTGTCAAAAAAACTGGCTGACCTGGTAAACCAGAGCAGAAAAAAAAAATGTGTGCGGTGAAAGATTGAACACGTTCAGCTCTGCCACTGCCTGGGGTGAGGCTCTGGGCAGGACGTGCTGTACCCAGCACAAATTGTGGGGGGGAAAGAAAAACAGCAACAAAAAAAAAACCCAGAATCAGATTTTTTAAATGTTTCTGTCACAGAGCCAGAGGTGTCTTTGGGAGAAGCAGTTCGGCGCCAAAAGGAGCAGTGAGGTCTCAGGTGAGAGATCCACGAGCCCAGGTTTGGACACCGGGGTTTGGAGGGGTAAAAATCTCAAAAATGAGATTTATTAGAATGATTTGCCATTTATTTTCATATTTAGAGCTACCACAGAGGGTTTTGTCCTGTGCTGGAGTTTTCCTCAGTCCTGCCCAAATCTGGTCCCAGCAGAGAGGTGACAGCGGAGAGGTGACACTGTCACCACCCATCACTGCCACCACCTCTGTCACAACTCCTGAAAACACCAAGATGCTCCCCCACCCCACAAACCTGATTATTTTTTTTTGGTCAGCCCCAAACCTAATCCCTCTGAGGCAGGAAAAAACACAACAAACACAAAAATGTCCACGACAGTGACAGCAGTGACAGAGCCGGGCACACAGGGACCCTCAGAGTTTAAAAATAAAACCCCATAAAATTCATGTACACCCCCAAGATCAGGCTGGTCACACACTCAACACTCCCTGACAGCTCTGCATTAAAAACTCCACGTTCCAACAGCTCAGGGTCAAACCCTGCTGTGCAAAAAAAAAACAAATTACAGCGGCGCCACGTCCAAAATCACCCAAAATTCAGAGCTGAGGGAACAGCCCCGCGTGTGCTGAGCCTGTCCCAGCAGAGCAAAGGCCGGGAGGCACCTAGTGGTGTCGGGAAGCACAGCAGAGCCACCAAGGCCACCCCAAAAATGTCACCTGGGCCACTCACAGGCACTGCTGGGCCCTGCCCGCCTGCCCTGCGTCACTTTGTCACCTCTGGGAGCCCAGCAGAGCTGATCTGTGGTGTTGTGTCCATCCAAAAAATCTGTCCAGGTCACCTTCCCTGCGGGGACAATCTGTGACAGCTCTGCCAGCAGCTCTGGCAGTGTCCCCCACTGCAAGGAAATCCCTCCTCAATTTGTCCCATCCCACCAAACCGGGCCCTGAACTCCACACCTGGGAAGAAATCAGAATTTCCAGATTTCCCAGAGGTGCTGGGAAGAAGTCAAGAAAATTTCCAGCTTCCCCAGAAGTCCTAGGAAGAAGTCAGGAGAATTTTCCAGCTTTTCCAAAGGTCCTATGAAGACGTCAGGAGAATTTCCAGCTTTTCCAGAGGTCCTATGAAGAATTCAGGAAAATTTCCAGCTTTTCCAGAGCTGCTGGGAAGAAGTCAGGAGAATTTCCAGTTTTTCCAGAGGTGCTGGGAAAAAGTCAGGAGAATTTCCAGAGCTCCTATGAAGAAGTCAGGAAAATTTCCAACTTTTCCAGAGGTGCTGGGAAGAAGTCAGGAGAATTTCTTGTCTTGCACAGGTTTTGTGCCGCCTTGCCCTGATCTTTCCTCGAGATCCCAAATTTTCTGTGCAACTCCAGCATTATTTAATAAATGAAAAAGTGGGAGAGCCACTTGAAAGCCCAGTCCTGCTGTGCAAGGCTCAGCCTTACAAAGCCACACCTTGGAGCTAGGACAGGAACCTGCAAAGCATCCCCCAAATTTAGTTCAGGTCTAAATAAAACCCCACACTGCAAGAGCAGGCAGCAGTTATTTTTACAGTGATTCAGCTCCAGCACAAACATTTACACCACGTCTACCAGATCCAACAACTAAATCTGTCTGAAACTTGCCATGTGGCAGAGGATGGATCATAGAAACCCCACAAAAAAAAAATCCACTGCAGCTCCAAAAGGGAAAAAAAAAATAAACCTGATTGAAGGGTGAAGCTGTAGATGTCAGGAACACCAGGCTCACAGCTTTTATCCTCCCCCCTTTGTGGTTTTACTTCATCCCCCCTGGATATTTTTCTCCTTCCCACCATTTTCTCTGAAGGAATAAAGTTTGGGAAGCTCAGGTCAGCATTCCCCTGATGGGAACCCAGTAAATTTGTGGTAAAACCTCGCCTGTTCATCCTGGTTTTCACAGCAAACGCTACAGTGTGTCCTTCAAGGGATTATTCACAATTAATTCCTCTTCTTCATAAGAGCTCTAGAAAAGCTGGAAATTCTCCTGACTTCTTCCCAGCACCTCTAGAAAAGCTGGAAAAATTCTCCTGACTTATTCCCAACACCTCTGGAAAAGCTGGAAAAATTCCTGACTTCTTCATAGGACCTCTGGAAAAGCTGGAAAATTTCTTGATTTCTTCCCAGCAATTTTGGAAAAGCTGGAATTTTTCCAGACTTCTTCCCAGCACCTCTGGAAAAGCTGGTCTGGACACCTCAATTAATCCCACAGAAATGTCCCTGCATGGGGACGTTCTCTCCAGCACCTGGGATGATGTTTTTCCCAGATTTTTGTGGCCATTTTTCGCACAACTCCAGCTCACCAAGGCAGCGGGAATGGCTCAGGCACAGCAGCTTCTCCTGCTGAGGGTCCTGCAGGGCTCCAGGTTTCCTCTCCCTGACATCCCCAGTGCTCCAGAGTGAATTCTGCAGCCTGAAACTCTCCCCTCCACGTGATAAAATATGAAACCCTGTAAGTGATGAAATTCTACCCAAGGAGGAAGAGAGAGGGAAAAAAAAAAAAAAAAAAAAAAGAACCACCCAAACCTCAAGTTTATTTTAAAACAAAAGATTGGGGCTGTTTGCTTTTCAATGCCCAGCAGTGCCTTTATCTGGTGCCATCAGCTTTTTTGTCCTCCTGGTCTTGCAGAGCCTGTTGTGTGCGGGATGGAGGAGCAGGATCCCAGCAGGAAAGTGAATTTTCCTGCTCCAGGGCAGCCCCAGCTCCCGGGGCAAGCGGTAGCAATTCCAAAGATGGAAATTGGTGGTGTTGGAGCTGCAGTGCAGCATCCAAATGGCATGTGGGAAACAGCCCCAGAGGCTCTGTGCTGCTGCCTGAGAGAGAAAATTAAAAGTGCAGAAAAGTCACAAGGGCAAGCACCTAACAAGGAATCACTGCTGCCACGGAATGCCCTTGGAATCCTCGAATTCCCCAATAAATCCACCTTCAAACAAGTAAAAAAAACAAAAAAACTTTTAAACTGCTGACCAACAAGAAGCAGGATCCCAGCTCGCTTTAAAATTAACAAAGAAAATAAACAGGCAGCGATAGGGAACATGACAGAGCTGCGGCTCGGGGGAATAAAACTGCTGCAGCTCCGGGCTGGGTGATTTATCACAGCCCTGAAACAAATTGCTTCCATTTCTCACCGCTGCACGGCCAGGGAACTCCCCAGTGCCAGGGGAGCAGCGCTACCAGCACCTGCAGCGAGATGTGCTGGAGTTCCTGCCGGCCGGAGAAAGCAAAAGGAGGCGCAGAGGGGTCAAATGAGACGAGAAAATGAGATGCCACAGGTGACACAGAGCGCAGATGGCCGTTAGGGGGGAAAAATAGAAAAACAGAAATATAGAAGTATAGAAATATAGAAGTATAGAAGTATAGAAATAAAGAAATATAGAAGTATAGAAATAAAGAAATATAGAAATATAGAAGTATAGAAATATAGAAATATAGAAATATAGAAATATAGAAGTATAGAAGACAAACACCACAACTCTGAGACAGACACCACAACTGCCCCAAATCCAGACAGAAATCACAGCTGCCCCAGCATCATCAACACCAACTCAGGTGGCCACAGACAGGAAAACCCTGGGATGAGAAACTCCTCTGTGAGCAGGTGGTACCTGCAACACCCAGAGTATCACCTGGACAGGCACCACATCACCTCACAGGCACCACATCACCCTGACAGGTACCACCTGCAACACCCAGAGCATCACCCCAACAAACACATCACCCCAGCAGGTACCATATCACCCTGACAGGTATCACCTGAAACACCCAGAGCATCACCCCAACAGGTACCACACCACCCTGACAGGTACCACCTGCCCTATGCTGCCTTCAAAGCCTGAGTGACCCCCTCCTCAAAATCAGAGACTGGGGGTCTGCAGGCACAGCAGAAGGGACGGGAGCAGCAAAATGGGCCTGAACACCAAAAATTGGGAGTGTCTGGAAGCGCTGCACCTCTGCAAAGCCGCAGAGCTGCCCCAAGTGGGACTCAGAGGGGTTCCAGCGGGTGGGATTCACGGTGGATTCACTGCAGGGCTCAGGAATCTACTGTAGGATTCCCAATATTCGCTGCTTTAGAGACCGCCCCCAAACTCCTTCCCTTCTCATGCACCCCACGAGGAACAGCATCGCTGCTCACAGCCATCGGTCCCTTCCTGAGGGCCCTGCTCGGGACAATCCCGGGACACCGGGACACCGGGCACGGGCACTGAGCACCGGGAACCGAGTACCGAGCACGGGGCATCGAGCACCGGGTACTGAGCACCGGGAAACCAGGCACCGGGCACCGAGCACCAGGCACCGAGCATCGGGGCACTGAGCACCGGGAACTGAGCACCGGGAACCGGGCACTGGGCACCGGGCATCGAGCACCGGGGCACTGAGCACCGAGCACTGGACACTGAGCACGGAACACCGGGCATCGAGCACCGGCTATCGAGCACCGAGCACCGGGCACCCGGCCCCGAGCATCGGGAACCGAGCACGGGATACCGGGCACCGGGCACCGAGCACCGAACTTCGGGCATCGAGCACCGGGCACTGAGCAAAGGGCACCCGGCCCCGAGCACCGGGCACCGAGCACCGAGCACCGAGCAATGAGCACCGGGCACCGAGCACCGGGCACCGATCACCGGGCACCGAGCAATGAGCACCAGGCACTGAGCACCGGGCACCGATCACCGGGCACCGAGCACCGAGCAGCAGGCACCGGATATGGAGCCCCGGTCCCGGCGCGGCGCTGCCGGTGCCGCGGGCCCGGGGAAGGCAGGCTGGGAGCCCCGGCGGGGCCCGGCCCCGCTGCCCGGCCTAGGCCGCGCCGGCCCCGCTCACCTGCTCGGCCGCTCCGCGCCGAACTCGGCCCCGCCGGACTCCGCCATGCCGAGAGCCGCCGCCGGAGCCGCCGGAGCCGCGGGGGAGGCGGCGGGGCCGCCGCGTTCCAGGCGCTGCAGCGGCGGGGACCGGGAGCCGCGGGCTCCGCTCCGCGCCCGCCGGGCCTGGCGCCGCCACCGCCTGTCACCGCCTGTCACCGCCTGTCACCGCCTGTCACCGCCTGTCACCGCCCCTCGGGACCAGGGGCTGTCACCTCCCCTCGGGCTGGGGACTGTCACCTCCCCTCAGGAATTGGGGACAGGGATTGTCACCGCCCCTCGGGCTGGGGGACCGGGAATGTCACCGCCCCTCGGGACCGGGGATGTCACCTCCCTCTGGGGACCAGGAGCTGTCACCTCCCCTCGGGAATTGGGGACTGGGATTGTCACCTCTCTCCGGGGATTGGGGACTGTCACCTCCCCCCGGGCTGGGGAACCAGGGGCTGTCACCTCCCCAGGGCCAAGGGGACTCCCAGACTGTCTGGTCCCCTGTGTCACCCCCCCAGACTGAGGGGACCAGGACTCTGTCATCCTCCAGACTGAAGACTTGGGGTTCTGTCCCCAGGGATGTCCCAGATGTCACCACCCCACAGGTCACCAATTCCTGCCATGCCAGCATTGTCCAGCCGATGTCCCTTGGTTCAGCCTGACCTGGAAATCCCAATTCCCTCGGGATTCCACCTGCGGGTCACTCAATGTCACCTGCAGGGCTCTCCGTGTCACCTGCGGGTCACTCAGTCAATGTCACCTGCAGATCACTGAATGTCACTCGCGGGTCAGTCAATGCCACCTGCAAATCACTCAGTGTCGCCTGCCGGTCGCTCAGTGTTACCTGCAGATCACTCACTGTCACCTGCGGGTCACTCAATGTCACCTGCGGGTCATTCACTCAATGCCACCTGCAGGGCTCTCCATGTCACCTGCTGGTTACTCAGTCAATGTCACTTACAGATCACTGAATGTCACCCGCGGATCAGTCAATGCCACCTACAAATCACTCAATGTCGCCTGCCAGTCACTCAGTGTCACCTGTGGGTCAGTCAATGTCACCCGCGGGTCACTCAGTGCCACCTGCAGATCCCTTAATGTCGCCTGCGTGTCACTCAATGCCACCTGCGGGTGTCATCGCGTGCGCAGCCAGCCCGCACTGCAGGGCCAGCCCCGCTGGTGACAGACCCTCGCTCCGGGCCACCGAGGGGGATTTTTTGTCCCAAAGCCGCTCGTGCAGGAGCAGCAGTACCCTCCAGAGGGTGCCGTGCTGTCGCCGGAGATCGCTGCCAGTGGCCGTGCCAAAAGCGCCTCGGTCCCCACACATGGTCGGCATCAGAGCCCTCCCCGCAGCCACCGAGGCCACGCGGGGTCCGTGTAATTCCAAAATTCCGCATCTGCTCCGGGGGGCATTCCAGGCATCGGTGGGAATCAGGAAATTATCCGTAGCGCTGGCCCTGCCAGCCGACCGGGGCTCATTTCTTTGATTTCCCAGGCTCGGTGTCCACATCTGTAGAAGGGAGAGGGGGGGATTTCTACACGGGAATAAACGCGCTTGGAAAGCCGTGAAAACTCCCTTTCAAGTCGTGCTGATGAAAACTTCATGTTCTGGAGCTCTTTGCTTCGAGGAGAGCAATCTGTTTCGAAGAGGAAAAGCTGTGTATTTTTCTTATTTAAACCTCCCTAAATCTGCTGGAGCATTAAAAAATATTTGGCATTTCCACAGCACATTTCATTCCCGGCTCCAAATGCGTTTTACAGACGTTCATTAATTAAGCCTCTCTCTCCTTGGGGAGAAAGGGAAGCAGTATTTATTAATTTGCTATTTGTGTTGCTGCAGCACACCGAGACCCCGAGCAGCACCTGGGGGCTTTGTTATTTTAGACACGACCTGCAAGGAGGAGGAGATGTCAGGACCCTCCTGGTGTTGCATCCTGGTGGAAATCGGAGCTTCAGGAGCTGCCACCCAGCTCTCCCCGCTTTTCCAGGGGT
Organism: Sialia sialis; assembly: GCA_009812075.1. Lineage (NCBI taxonomy): Eukaryota > Metazoa > Chordata > Aves > Passeriformes > Turdidae > Sialia > Sialia sialis. The sequence goes on from VRYO01001414.1 coordinate 194,671, forward strand.
TCTCTTTTTGTTTTGGTGTTTGAGGGGGGTTCCTGCCCCTCCTTCCCAACACCTCGAGCTTGTCCCACGTCCAGCTCGGCTTCACTTGACACCTTCCCCTTCCTCCAGGGGTCACTTTATGGAATCACCGAGTTATTTAGGTTGGAAAAAGACTTCTGAGACCACCCAGTCCAAGCTGTGGTTGATCCCCACTTTGTCCCCAGCCCAGAGCCCTGGGGACAATTCTACGTCCAGGAACTCCTTGCACACCTCCAGGACTCCAAACCTTCTAAAAGATTTTCCCAATTCTCCCCTGGCCCAGCCTGAGGCCGTTCCCTCTTGTCCTGTTGTCCCCTGGGAGCAGAGCCCGACCCCCCACTTCTCACTGTCCCCTCCTGTCAGAGCCAAAATGTCCCCTCTGAGCCCCCTTTTCTCCTTCTGAGCCCCCTCCCCAGCTCCCTCAGCCTCTCCTCACCTGATCAGCACACTCTGAAGGATTAAAACCAACAGTCCCTCCATTATTTTTAGGCCCACCCTGATATTTGAGGTCATTTCTGTCCCAGCGGGGGCTGTGTCCCTCTCCACCCCAGGGCCGTGGGAGCTGTGAATGTCACACCTCTGCTTCCCCCGCAGGAAAAAGCTGCATGCTGTGAATGCCTTTCACGTGTTCCCCAGATCCCAGTTAACTGGAGCCCCAGAAGGTCTCTCAAAGCAGGAAAAAAATGCATTTATAAGACCCTGGGAGGAAGATGTGTTCCGTAACGACTCTGGTGACCAGGCGTGCTGACTTGTGTCATGTGGAGAAGGAAGCAAGGGGGTTATTTCTCTTTATTTCACATTGCTGATGGGATTTTACCTCTGGCAGCAAATCCAGGAACTTTTTAGTTACCATTATTGTTTGATTTTATGGGCCATTTGATATTTATTTTTATTTCTTTTCATTATTTGTTGAGTGCACTTAGCCCCCTTTCCTGAGCAGCCTGCCTTATATCTAAGGTGAATTTTATGACCAGTGTTAGCACAGCAACTCACACAACTGTAATATATTTATCCTGTGCACTCAGTTTATCCAGGCAGGCCTGGAATTCCTACTGTGGAGAGCAGTAGGAAAAAAAAAATCCCAACTCTAACTGTACTGGGTTAAAAAACAAAAAATCAAAAAGGAATAAACCTAAACTATTTACATTCTTCTTCTTTCTGATCTTGATTTCAAGCCTTCAGGATCTATTTGAGTCATATTTTCACCTTTTTTTTTTTTAATTTTTTGGTTTGTTTTTCCCCTTGCAAAACATGAGGTTCTCTCCATGTACCTTCTGCTGCAAGCCAAGCTCTTGTGAATCCCACGGCTCCCACAGCTGGGCTTTAAAATCCACAGCCAACACTGGGAGAGTAATGACAAAATCATGAGCTGGCAGCGCTGCCTTTCCCTCAGAGCTCCTCATTTCATCCTGCTCAGGAGCAGGAATTCCTCACAGCTCCCAGCATCCAGGGTTTTGGTGGAGTTTTTTTACGATTTTTGTTAGATTTTTCCCAGCGTAGTGTTGTTTTATTTTCCAAATTCTTGTTTTTTTTTTTTTTTCTTCCCCAATTCTCGTTACATTTTTGGCTGCTTTATTTTCCCTCGTTGTGAAGAGGCTGCCATGACCTCTCTTTCTGTTCCTCGGTGATGTCCCAGCTCCATTTCTGCCTGGAGGGTGGGCTGGGGTTTCTCAGTGCCAGTGCTTCTCCCTGGTTTTTATTCCCTCCGGATTTCTGCTCCCTGCTAATCTCTGTATAATCCCGGCCAGAGCCTGGGCTGCGTCTGCTGTGCCACACAACCTTTCTCCTTCCCTTTTCTCCTCCCTCTTTGGATGCATTTCCCCGTGGAGATGTTTTATAAAATTACAGGATATTCAGAGTTGGAAGCGACCCACAAAAATCCAACTCTTAAATGAATGACGTGCAGGGATTGAACACATAATTTTGGTGATTTCATCACCGAATCATAATTCCCCGATTCCTGGGACAATCCAACACGACCAGCTCAGCTCTGGCACAAACCACAAAAAGAACAGCATCCCCTCCGTGCCCAGAGAGCCATCCTGGCAGGATTGTCACCCCCGGGCAGTGTCCCCCACCCTGGGGAGCAGCAATTCTGCGTTTGCCAGCACGGATAAAACACAGAGCGCGGGAATGCTGAGCCCTGAGCCGGGAACCAGCAGCACACGGAGCCATGTGGGGTCTGGCCTGGGGGAAAGGAAGGATCAACACCTTCTTGCGGGAATTTTGGGCTCCTTCCACTCCCACGTGGAGAGCTGACCCCCTCAGGAGCCTGGAACCATTCCCAAAACCGTTTGATCCCGCAGCTCCCCTCCACGCCATCCCCCCACAAAACCAGGGATGGTTCCAGAGGGGGAGCAGGTGCTGCTGCACCCGCCTCAGCATTTTTTGGGGAGCCTGGTTCCCATCCACCCAGCCCAACCAGAGCCTCACACCCCAGCTTTCCCCCCGCCAGCTTGGCTGCTTCTCCTCACCTGGCAGCAGAACACACGAAAAACGCGCGCGCAGCCCCTCGCCGCCCCATTCCAAGAAGTAAAAAAAACAAAAATTTAAAAAAATCAAAAATGAAGTCAAATGGAAAATGCCTGGCCCTGGCTGCGCTCCGAGGGTGCTCCCCTTCCCCACGGCAGCGCCAGGACCCAGCAGCTGCGCCAGGCCCGGCCAGCGGCACCGAGCTCAACTCTGACATTTGAAGACGGGGGAATAATTTGGCTTCGTTATCCCCGCCCGCCCCCCGAGCGGTCCCTCGAGCCGGGCTGGAATGTGCGTGGTAGGGACAGAACCAATCCCATTAGCACCAGGAGATTGTTTTTCCTTTGGTTTTTTTTTTTTTGTTGTTGTGGCTGCGGCTCGGTGGGGCAGGGGGAGGAAGGAGGATGGGGTGAGGAAAAGCCATGGATGTGTTTTCCCGTCCTCGGCACGGCGCTGCCCTGCCCGCTTCCCGCAGCACCGAGCGGTTCCCATCTTTGAAGGCCAGGTGGGCTTTGTGGTGGCTCCACTCGAAGGATTTACAAAGGAAAGGGCTCAGCTCCACATGTGGGATCAGGAGAGTGCTTTGGGTCCAGCTCCCCATCTCATCCCTGCATTGATGGGGATTCATCTCCATTGGGGTTAAAAGTGAATTTACAGCTCGGAGTGTTGGTCAGGAACTCAGGATGACAGCTTTGTGCTGGCAGGAGCAGGGAGAGGCAGCTGGAGCTGCTGGAAAATATTCTTTCCCAGCTGAGAGAGGAGCCCAGGCTCTGCTTCCATCACCTCCAGAGCCCTGCAGCTCCAAAACCACTGTTCCATCCAGACTGGGGATTCTCTGGAACAATGAGAATCATCAGCTCCTTCCTCCCACAAGACAGGAATGAGAAACCTCCCTGGTGTCCTGCAGTTTTTCTCTGGGAAGGGGATAATTGGTCCCAAATCATCAAAAGGGGAATTGGCACGTGGACTTCTCAGAGTCCTTCTCCTCCCTGCCGCCCCAATCCTGGGATTTCTGCCCTCTGAGGCATCCCAGGTGCTCTTCCCGAGCAGAGACATCCTGCAGGAGCAGGACAAGCGCTCCTGAGAGGGAATGGGGTGAGAAATAGGGACAAAGGCACGGTTGGGAGCAGATGGCAGGAGGGGAGGGAAATCCGTGGCATTGTGTGAGCCTGGTGGAGCCAGGCCAGCTCCCAGCAGCTGAGATTTTCTGGAGGGGACAACCGCAGCCACCAAGAGCAGCCAGGGGGGCTGTTGACCCTGGTTACAGCTGGTGAGACCCTCACAACTTTCAGCACCCACTGCTGGGGCAGGGGGAAGATGCCACAGGGTCTGGGGTGGAAGTGTGGGGGGAAATTTGCTGTATTTTTCCCTGGTTTTTGAGGCTGTTTCTTGCTGCAGACCCATCTGGGATTGGTTGTGGAGCTGTGGATGGACATGTGGACACGCAGAGGTGAGTGTGGATGTGTGGAGGGGAGTGTGGACACGAGGGCGAGTGTGGACACGTGGACATCAGGATAAGCATGAGGATGTGAGGATGGACA
>VRYO01001414.1:212849-222854 GCA_009812075.1 Sialia sialis
CAGAACCGTCCCGGGGATGTTCGGGGTGCTCGGTCCCAATCCAGAGGTACTCGGGGTGTCCCGGAGTACTCAGAACCGCCCTGTGGATATTTGGGATGCTCGTTACCAACCCAAGGGTATCCCGGGGTGCCCCGAGGATGCTCGGGCTACTTTGGGGTGTCTGACACCACCCCACGGAACTTTGGGGTTTTTAGCATCCCCCCAAACGCGGCGGCAATTCCCGATTCCATCTCCCCGGCACCAGCAGGATGTGGGGGCACTCTCCGGAACCCCCGATTCGGATCTCGCCGGAGTGCCGGGGATTTCGGGAGCGCCGGGCGGCCGCTGAAAGCCGATCGGGGCCGGGAGGTCGCAGGGGCGGGGAGGTCGCGGCACTTGCCGGGAGGTAATTTGGGATATTAGCCCGGCGCGTGCGGATGGAGCCGATAAGGGCTTGACGGACAAGGAACACCCCGCGGCGGGGCCGGGGGGGAAGCCTCGGGGGTCTCGGGATAATCCGAAATGGGAATTTCCTCTCGCGGAGGGGCTCTGCCAAACCGCCGCACCCCCGGCATGTCCGGGGGAGAGCGGTGGGATTTGGGAAATTTGGGAAATTTGGGAGCTCCACGGGGAAATGCCGGACCTTGGAAGAGGAGGGAGGAGGGGGGAAATCCCCTCGAATTTTCCTTTTTGAAATCCTTTTGTGGTGGAAAAAGTTCCGAAGCTGCGACCCAGCCCCGCCCCAGCCCTGGGATAAAAAAAAAAAAAAAAAAAAAGCAGATACAAAAAGTCTTCTAAAAGTTCTAAAATAGATGTAGATATAAAAAGAGATATTTAAAGTGTTTAGATATAAAATGTATGCTGATATAAAAGTAGGCATAAAGTGTATTTAAATAGATAAAAATAGGTGTGTATTGAGATAAAGAATAGATATAGAAATTACTTAAATGGATATAAAAGATAAAAATGTCTTTAGGTATAAAATGTGTAGAAGAAAAGGATTGATATGAAACGCATTTAAACCAATGTAAAACAGAAACCAATGTGTTCAAATTGACGTAAAATAGAAACCAGTGTCTTTAAATTGATGTAAAATAGATATGTGATGATTTAAATCCATATAAAATAGACGTGTGATTTAAATCACTATAGGCTTGTGATGATGTAAAAGAGATATAGAATGTATTTAAATAGATACAAAACGTGTTTAAATGAATACAGAGGAGACTCAAAGGCGTTTAAATCAATATAAAACAGATATAAAATGTATTTAAATAGATATATAAACAGCTCTAAGCTGCCCATGATTGATTTTCCCCCCGCTCTCTGTCTCTCCGTCTGCAGACCCCGCCGTGATTTCCCCCCAGGACCCCACGCTGCTGATCGGCTCCTCTCTGGTCGCCACGTGCACGGTCAGCCCGGACTTTCCGCTGAAAGCCGAGGATCTGTACTGGACCCTGAACGGGCGGCGCCTCCCGGCCGCTTCCTACGCCGCCCTGGGCCCCTCCACGCTCAGCGTGGCCCTCGCTCGCCTCAACGGCTCCAGGCAGCAGTCGGGGGACAACCTGGTGTGTCACAGCAGAGACGGGGGCATCCTGGCCGGCTCCTGCCTTTACGTTGGATGTACGTGGGTGATGGGCGGTGGGCATTGTGTGATGGGGTGTGGGCATTGTGTGATGGGGTTGTGTCACTCTGTATTGGGGTCTGGTCACTCTGTGATGGGGTCTGGTCACTGTTCTGGGGTCTGGTCACTCTGTGATGGGGTCTGGTCACTATTCTGGGGTCTGGTCACTCTGCATTGGGGTCTGGACATTGTGTGCCAAGATCTGATCACTCTGTGCTGAGGTCTGGTCACTCCATGCTGGGGTCTGGTCACTGTACTGAGGTCTAGCTGCTCTGTGCTGGGGTCTGGTCACTCTTACCAAGGCCTGGTCATTCCTGCTGGGGTCTGGTTACTCTGTACGGGTCTGGTCACTCTGTTCTGGGGTGTGGCACTGTTCTGGAGCCTGGTCACTCCATTCTGGGGTCTGGTCACTGTGCTGAGGTCTGGTCACTGTGTGCTGGTGTCTGGTCACTGTGTGCCAAGGTCTGGTCACTCTGCATCGGGGTCTGGTCACTCTGTGCTGGGGTTTGGTCACTCTGTATCAGGGTCTGGTCACTCCATGCTGGGGTCTGGTCACTCAGTACCAGGGTCTGGTCACTGTACTGAGGTCCAGCTGCTCTGTGCTGGGGTCTGGTCACTCTACACCAGAGTCTGGTCACTCTGTACCGGGGTCTGGTCACTCTGTACCGGGGTCTGGCCAGCACCAGGCTGTGCCTCCCTCACGGGAGGGAAGCCGGGAATCCCCAGGGAGGGATCGGAGCCCTGGCATCACCAAAGCGTGCCCGGATCGGAGCCCTGGCATCACCAAAGCGTGCCCGGATCGGAGCCCTGGCATCACCAAAGCGTGCCTGGAGCAGAGCCCTGGCATCACCAAAGCGTGCCCGGAGCTGCTCTGGTGGAACCACAACCCACGCGCTGCTGCGAGGCCATTTCGGCAAAGCCGCGGTTAAAACGCGCTTGTCCGAACCAATAATCGTTAGATTTTATCTCGGGCTATTTTAAGGACGATGCTCCATCCCAGGAATACAGAATCGGAACGGGGAATGCAGCCTGGGTTTGTTTTTTGGGTCGCTATGAATTCCTGGGAATACAGAGGCTCAGCTGGGAACGCAGCTTGGATTTGGGGTTCGCAAAAAAAACCAGCTCTGGAACCTCTTGGGGTTGTTTTTTTTGTTTCTATCTCTTCCAGTGCCCCCAGAAAAACCAGTCAACATCACTTGCTGGTCCAAAAACATGAAGGACCTGACGTGCAAGTGGGCGCCGGGGACAGAAGGGGAGACTTTCCTGCACACCAACTACACCCTCAAGTACAAGCGCAGGTGGGTGTCACCTTCCTCCCCGTGATTGTTAAAAACCTTGGGATTGAATGAGGAACAGGGAACGGGGCAGCTCGACGGGGCTGGCGCTGCTGTGATGAATTTTTCCTCATGGAGCTGGGCGGGGTGAGGAGAAGCTGGGCCTGGTTGAGCTGGGCGAACCACGGGGAAAATCCCCCAGTTGTGGTGTGGAACAAGCAAAAAACGACCCACGGGAACATCCCGAGGATGGAGGAGCCGTGCTGGCACCTCAGCCATCACCTGCCCGCAGGTGGTACGGCCAGGACAACACCTGCCAGGAATACCACACGGCTGGAACCTACTCCTGCCACATCCCCAAGGACCTGGCCCTGTTCACGCCCTACGAGATCTGGGTGGAGGCGTCCAACCGCCTGGGGGTGGCCGTGTCCGACGTGGTCATGCTGGACATCCTGGACGTGGGTGAGGCAGGGCACGGCCGCGGTGTCCCCGCCGGGGAGGGGGACAGCAGGAAATGGGCGATATGTGAGCAGAATTGCTCTTAATCGAATTAGGCTGTTTGCTCCGAGTGGCTTTTTTTTTTTTTAACATCCGCGGCTCCTTTTAACCCTCGCGGCCCCGCGGTGCTGCCCCGCTGTCCCCGCCAGCCCTGCGCTGTCCCCGCAGTCACCACGGACCCGCCGTCGGACGTGCACGTCAGCAGGGTGGGCGACCTGGAGGACCAGCTGAGCGTGCGCTGGAGCTCGCCACCGGCCCTCAAGGATTTCCTCTTCCAAGCCAAGTACCAGATCCAATACCGGGTAGAGGACAGCTCCGAGTGGAAGGTGAGCGGGCGCTGCCGCTGCCGGGAGGGACACGGAGGGGTGGCCAAGGTGCTCCCATCTCCTCCCCGTGCAGGTGGTGGACGATGTGGGCAACCAGACCTCCTGTCGCCTGGCCGGCCTGCGCCCCGGCACCGTTTACTTCGTCCAGGTGCGCTGTAATCCGTTCAGCATCTACGGCTCCAAGAAAGCCGGGATCTGGAGCGATTGGAGCAACCCCACGGCCGCCTCCACCCCGCGCAGCGGTGAGTGTCGCCGGTGTCGCGCTCCGGGGATGCGCGGGGACCCTTCCAGCACCTGGATTTCCTCCTGAGGAGCTAATTCGGAGCTCGGCTCTCCCAAAACCTGCTCGTGCTCCTCACGGCGGTGATGGGGACGTTGAGGCGAGTCCCCCGCTATGTGACCCTGAGCCCTTTGTCCCCACAGAGCGAGTGGCGGGGGGCTGCGACCCCAAAGGGGGGGAGCAGAACACGACGCTGCGGCGGGAGCTGAAGCAGTTTTTCGGGTGGGTGAAGAAACACGCCTACGGCTGCTCCAACCTGGGCATCAAACTCTACGACCAGTGGCGCGTGTGGCTGCAGAAATCGCACAAAACACGCAACCAGGTAGGTAAGGAGCCTTTCGCACTTCTTCTCCCCGGCTGGGTGGGGACGCGGGGTCACCCCCCCACCCCAGGGATGCTGGGGGGTGACAACGACCCCGGGGCGACGCGGGGCTCTGCTCCTCTCCGCAGGTTCTTCCCGGCGATAAGCTGTAGCCCGCGGGGGACCGAGCGCCGGCAGGATGGCACGGGGCGCCCGGCGCCCACCCGGGACCGCCCGCGCCCGCCCCGGCCCCGCCGCGGTGGAGCTGGGAGGCGGCCGGGGCGCAGCGCGGCCCCGCAGCCCTGGGGGATGGGGTGGGGTGAGCTTGGGGGGCCGGGCTGGCCCAGCCCCGGGGGCTCTGAGGGGACCCCGCAGCCTTGCCCGGCCGGGGGGGACACGGGGGCTTTGCTCCGCCACCCGGAGCAGCCTCTGGGGTGAAAAGAGAGGCGGGGGCTTCCCGGGTGACCCCAGCCTCGCCGCAGCTCCCCCCCTCCCCGGGAAGCGATTTTGGCCGTTTTCTCGCCAGGGTCCCACGTGTGAGTGCATGGGGAGGGGGTCTGTCCCCGGGGAGCCACGCGGGCTGATTGGAGGCTGCTGGGGTTTGCCCAGTGCCTGCTCCGGTTTTGATTCAAACCAGCCTTATTTTGGTTCCATTTCAGTCAATTAGGAACAGATTTAAGCTTAATGCCAATAAAGCTCTGAAACCCCACCGGGGTCTGCGTCAGCGGAGCGGCAGCGCTGCGCGGGGACGGGGATGCAGCGGGCAGCCAAATGGGGCCCGTGGCCCCTGTCACCCCAGCCCGGGGCTCCCAGGGGACCCTGACAAGGTGGAGGGGATGGCATTGGGACAGCACACGAAGCCTTGAGATCGCACCACTCAGGCCAGCTCGGTAGGGACAGGTTTATTTGGGGTAGAAAAAAACTTGTGGAGCAGCGGAGCTGCAGTGGGGCTGGGGGCACAGGCGGTCTCCAGGGTGTGGTTTTGGGGGGACTGCCCCCATGGCACTCTAGCTGGCAGCAGGGACAGTGCCCATCTCGATGGGCAGCCCCATGGCACTGCAGGGTGTGGTTTGATTTTGGGAGGGGAACCAGCCCCACGCCGGACCCCTCTGCTGAGGGACACTCAGGATTTAGGGGCACCCCACTTGTCCCACAAGGGGTTTCCCCACCTTTTCCAGGCTGTGCTGCAGAAAAGGGGCGCAGGGGACAATGCCCACCTTGCCAAGGTGCACCGGGAGCGGGTGGGGGATGAGCAGGGGCCCCCGTTCCACCAGCCCGGCCCCTGCAGCCGTTCCCACGGGGACACCCATCACTCAACTTCTTCCGAATCGTACTTAAGGTCCTGGAGAATTTCGCTGATTGCCTCAATGGTTTTAATTAGCCTACGAGAGCGGATGGAAACTATAAATAAAGCCCATATGGAGCGTATTATGTGGGCCGCCTCGCCTTCCCCGCGCTGTTTATGAAACACTCAGCCCGGGGAGGCCGAGGGGACGCGGCCACGCAGCGCCGCCAGACCCCGAAGGCACCATCTGGGCCCCCCTGGGCCGGGGGGAGGGAGGGGAAACGCAAGGAAGGGGCTCCTGGCTTGGACTCCACCATCCCTGCGCGTCCCTTCCTACCCAGCACGCTCCAGGATTGGGGGTGCCGTCCCAAAATAAGGGAAGAAAAGGATGGCGGGGGGATGGGGGGGATGCTGCCTTCCCAAAATGAGGGGGGACAACAGCGAGGCCAGCACCTACTTGTGTTTGAGCTCCTGCACCTCCTGCTGATGAGCGTCCACCTCGGGCTGCTCCTGTGCCTGCTGCCGGGCCAGCTGCAGCTGTGCTGTCTGTGGGGGACACCACAGAGCTGTGACCCCCAAATCAACCCCAGCCCTGTCCCTGGGACCCCTCCAGCCCAGCCCAGCACCCACCAGCTGCATCTGTGACATCTCTGGGGGACACCATGGGAGTTGTGACCCCCCCGAATCAGCCCCAGAACTGTCCCTGGGACCCCTCCAGTCCAGCACCCACCAGCTGCAGCTGTGCTGTCTGTGGGGGACACTTCTGGAGCTGTGACCCCCCAAATCAGCCCCAGTCCTGTCCCCCCTCCATCCCAGCACCCACCAGCTGCAGCTGTGCCACCTGTGGGGGACACCACTGGAGCTGTGACCCCCCAAACCAACCCCAGCCCTGTCCCCCTTCCAGCCCAGCACCCACCAGCTGCAGCTTCTCCTGCTCCTGCTCCTGGAGCCGGGCCAGGTGCTGGGCCAGCTCAGGGCGGCCGAGCTGGTCGCGCAGGCGCCCGGCGATGTCCAGCACCTCCCGGGAAATGCCACTGAAGGCCACGGTGACCTCGTGCACCAGCTGCCGGTACCGGGGGAAGTCATAGTGAGGGGCACTGCTCAGGTAAGCCCGGTGGCCCCTGCGGACAGGTCAGGGTGGAAAAGTCACTGTCACCCCGCTGGGGTGCCCAGCCTGGAGCTGAGCCACGTTTGGCACACGCCAGGAGGGTTTTCCTGCCTGTTCCTGCCTGGGTTTGGCAGCAGGAGCAGACAGCCTCACTCCTCACACAGGACAGGGTTGGAAACCGCTTTTTTGGGGGGAAAAGTTATTTTGGGGTTTGGGTGTTGTCATGCTTTACACTCTCAACCCTGCATCCCAGCGAGTCCAGCATCTGCTGGATGCTAAAATCGGATTCAGGTGTCCAGCGCAGAGCCCCGCTGCCAGCTGGAGCTCATCAGCCACCTCCGTGGCCCCGTCCCAACAGGATGCAAAATAATCGGGACGGGGGATCCGGTTCCCTGCGGGGGGTGCCGCGTGTCCCGGTGCCGGTACTCACTCCTCGAAGAGCCGGTACGTCTCGACCCGCTCGCTCTGCAGCGCCCGCAGCCGCTGCAGCAGCTCCCGCACGGCCTCGCCCGTCTGCGGGACACAGAGGGACGGTGGCGCTGGGGGACGCGGTGGCACCGGTGACCCGGTAACCGGGGCTCCGGGCAGAGCCGGTACCGCCCAGGGGGATCACCCCAGTGCTGGGGCAACGCGTCCCGGTCCAGCACCGGTTCTGGGGGTCCCAGGTGGATTCCGGTCCAGCACCGGCACCTGGACCCCTCATAGCCCCCTGCCCACCCACCGGGCACCCAGGGCACTCGTGCACGAACCGGACTGACACCGGGAACCCTCGGACACGTGCCCGCGGTACCGATGGGCATCGGGACCCCTCTCTAGGTATTCCCGGACCTGCACCGGGACCCCCGGCCGTGTGTGCACGGACCGACCCGGACCCGGGATGTCCCCACCCCGCTACAAACGCACCGGGATTCCCCCGGCACACAACACAGGCACCGGGACCCCCATCCCCGGCCCGGCCCGGTCCCGGGACCACCCCCCCGTGACCCCGCGCGCACGGAGCTGCTCGGTCCCGGGACGCCCCTCCCGTCCCGTCCCGTCCCCCGGGGGCTGCTCCCGTTGCCATTCCCGCTCCCGGTGCCGCTCACCATGGCCCGGCCCGGCCGCACGGCGCAGGCCCGGGGCCCGCGGGGCGGAGCGCGGTTCCGCCGCCACCTGCAGGCACCGAGAGGCAGCGCCGCCGGTCCCCGTGCCCTGTCCCGGGTCCTCGGTCCGGTCCGTGCAGGCACCGAGGGGCAGCGCCGCCGGTCCCGGTGCCCTGTCCTGGATCCCCAGGCCGGTCCGTGCAGCTGTCTGTGCCGCGAGCACACGGCCGCGGGTCCCGGTGGATGGGCAGGGGGATGCAGTGGGGGTCCCGGTGCCGCTCCCCGGACACGCGGCCGGGGACTCCCGGTGCATTACAGCATGGCAGCAATGTCCCAGGACCCAGTCTGTCCCGGTGCCCGTTTGTGTTGTGTGCACCTGGCCAGGGGTCCCGGTGGGTGGGTAGGGGGGTCCTGGTGTCCATCCAGACCCTGCAGTGGTGACCAGAGCTCCTAGAGCAAGAGCAGGGGGTCCTGGTGACAGTGACCCCCTGTGACTGGGGGTCTCAGTGCATGAGTAGGGGGTCCTGGTGACCCTCACCCCCCTGGGACTGGGGGTCTCAGTGCATGAGCAGAGGGTCCTGGTGACAGCCACCCCCTGTGACTGGGGGGCTCCCAGAGCATGAACACGGAGGTTTGTGTGTGGTCCTGGTGCTGGTCCAGTCCCTGTGTGGGTGCCAGTGCCCATCTGTTGTGTGTACATGGCCACAGGTGGCCAAGGGGGTCCTGGTGCTGGCCCAGTTCCTTGTACACACCACTGCAGGCACTGACCACCGGCAACTCCATCCCTCCTGTTCTCCTCACCCTCCTACACCGCTCCAGCACACCCCCATTTATTGAAAACCACATCAATTCGATAAAAAACCACCAGAAAAACGGGGCTGAGCGTTGCAATACTTTATTGGCCAGTGCAGGCAGGGCTGGAGGATCTACTTGACCTTCTTCTTGGGGCGCAGGTTGTTGGTGTGCCCGCACTTCTTCTTGCGGCAGTTGACGGCGCGGGGGTGCAGGCGGGCGTAGCACCTGGGGGGGACAGGTCAGCAGAGCCCCATGTCCCTGGGGAGAGGCTCTGGGAGCTGCAGGAAGGTGGGGAGGGGACACGGGGAGGGGACACGGGGACGTACTTGCGGCAGATCATCTTGTCACAGTTGTACTTCTGGGCCAGCTGGCGCAGGGAGGGCTCGATGATTCCTCCTCGCAGGCGCAGCACCAGGTGCAGGGTGGACTCTGCAAGGAGAGGTCGGTATCACACCGGGGACAAGGAGCAGCTGGCACCCCAAAAACACCCCCTAAAAAGCCCCCCGGGGTTCGGGGAGCACCTTTCTGGATGTTGTAGTCTGCGAGAGTGCGGCCATCCTCCAGCTGCTTCCCCGCGAAGATCAGACGCTGCTGGTCGGGGGGGATCCCTGCGGGACAGAATCACCGTGTTGGGGACACCGGGGGACCCCCGCGGGGCCACCCCGCTACTCCCGGCCCCGTCAGTACCTTCCTTGTCCTGGATTTTGGCTTTCACGTTCTCGATGGTGTCATTGGGCTCCACCTCGAGGGTGATGGTTTTGCCCGTCAGGGTTTTCACGAAGATCTGCATCTTGGCACTTTCTCACCTGCGGGAGCGGCGGCCGCGTCACCCCAGGCCGGCCCCCGGCATGGTCCCACCCTTAAAACCTCTCAAAGCCCCGTTCCCGAGCATCCCTGCCGGGATCCAGCCCCGCTCTCCCGGTATCCAGCCCCCACCGCGGGTTTCGGGGCCCTCCCGCGCAATCCAGTCCCGTCCCCGGGGACCCAGGGCCCCTCCCGGGGTTCCGGCCCCCACTCCGGGATCCAGCCCCACTTCCCTGGGTCCCGAGCCTTCCTCCCGCATTCCACTCCCCATCCCGGGATCCACCGGCCCCTCCCGGGATCCAGGGCCCCCGCCCCGGGCCCACTCCGGTCCCGCACCGCGCGCACCCGCGGCCTCGCTGCTGAGGAAAAGGGAGGCGGGGACGGAAACGCGGACGCGTCACTTCCGGCGGGGACACGGCACTACCCCACGATAGCGTCGTCACTTCCGGCGGGGACACCGGTACCGCCTCGCGACAGCTTCGTCACTTCCGGCGGGGACACCGATACCGCCCCGCGGCCGTGCCCTCACTGTCCTGTCACTGCCGGGGTGACACCGGCACCGCGGGACAGGGCACGGGAGGCTCCGCACGGGCCTGGGACAGTCCCCCCAAACCCGACTCTGCCCTCAGGGCCCCGGGACCGGCCCCAC
>VRYO01001414.1:237687-255473 GCA_009812075.1 Sialia sialis
TTTTTTTTTTGCTTTATGTTTATAAGATGTAACGTACAATACTTAACAATGATATTTATGCATAATTTCTTACTCTATTATTAGATTTTTCTTGAGGTACACAGTGGGTTGTTTTATTTTTTTTTTGCATTATTTACTAAGCACATTTTGGTTTTTGAGCAAAGGCAATTTTACGAATGGGTTTGCTTGTACTTGAGGTAGGGTTAACTTATACTGTTTCTTTTAGCAAATTTTTGACATTTGCTACTGGGACTTTATTTTTATTTATTATATTAAGGGACTTAGATTGGGCAGGACTTGCTTGGTTGGTGGAACTTTGGGTGTTAACTAATTAGGTGGCTTTTGTTAAATGTTGCTTTCAGTTTTTTGAAAGATTTTTTACCTAATGTTTTTTAAGGTGGTTTTTAATAATTTATTGTACTTTTTTACTTTAATCAGCACCTGAAAAGAAATTCGGGATATCTGGTGTACTTTTCCTGCTGTAAATCCCGAACGCTTCCTGCATTGTTTTCATCCCAGAAATGAAACCTGGTTTTTCCAGAGAACGATGGGGTTGTCACAAACCAGTTCTCCCAGTCCTGGGCTTGGTGGAGAGTCCCAGAACTCAGGAAGCGGCTCCTGTTTAATCTTTACAAAGGTGGGAATGGGAAAAGGGAGGCAGCAATGGATAAAATCAAACATATTTCACCTTTAGGGACGGAAATGGGATTGATTAAAACCAACAGCAAACGTTTTTCTGCTCGTGAATTACAGACTTTGTTCTTAAATGTGTTAAAATCTAGAACATTTCAGGGTTTCTTAACGTGAAGGGGGAGAAAAAATGGATTTATTACCTGGAAAATTTGATGTTAAAGTTCCACAACCTTCCTGCACTGGGCTGCAGCTCTGAGCTCTCATACAATTAAAACCATTTAACTCCATCTAAACACCTTTTATTTACCATTAAAACTAAATTTACCGACGGCGACAGCAGGAGGAAACTCACTTACCCGAACTCAGACCGGCTAAGAAAGCAAAAACGTTCCAGCTAAATACAACTGGGAGTGTTAAATTTAGAGCAAAAAAAATCAAAAAAGTTTCTGGTCAGACAATGAACCGCAGCGCTTGCTTTGCATGGGTCAGGCTGCAGAGATTCTCTCTGAATTTGTGAATTCTCTGCGGGTTTTTTTGGGCTCACACCTGGCGAGTTTTTCAGTTTTTCAGGTTTTTTTTCGTGGTGTTCTCTGTTTAGTCAGCAGCCCTGGTGTGTTTTTCCTCTTCTTATCTGCGAATTTTTCGTGTTTATTTTTGGAATTCGTCGCAAGCTGAACTTTCTCAGGTGTCCTTGTGGAGAGCAGAGAAACATCTGACTGATTTTTTAGGTAGATTTTATTTTTTTATTTATTTATATTTTTTTTTGCCAGTTGAGAAGAGTGCGTTCTTTCTTTGACTGTTTGTCATTTTTATTTTTGGAGCAGGTTTGTTACCCAGCAGCCTGGCAGTGCAAACAGAGGGGCAGCTGAAACACAGTGCAGGTTCTGTGCTTTTTATTCAAGTTCAAGCAGCACCTAATTTAACTTTTTCAGGAGAAACCACCCCTGGAAGGCTCTTAGCAGAGGGGATGTAAAGCAAGAATCAGGATTTTCAGCGGATTTGTTCCTGGGCAGCTTCCCTCAGGAAGGAAAAAAAATAGGGAAAAAATAGGAAAAAAAATAGGAAAAATAAATAGGAAAAAAACAGGAAAAATAAATAGGGAAAAAAAGAAATGTAATATTTGAGTGTTTTGTTGTTTTCTCCCCTGTGGAGATGGTGAGGAATTGGCGTGACATCCCTGCTGAATTCCTGGAGGATAAAATATTCAATATCTGGTCTGGCTGCCAGGGCGGTGCTGTTTGGATTTTTTGGGGATTCTCTCGGTGGCAGCCTGTGAGGAAGATCTGCACATCATCCTCATCCCTCAATAGGATCTAGCTGGGCACAAGGAAAAAAAACCAAAAAAGCAAAAAACAAAACAAAATAAAACAAAAAAAAACAAAAAAAAAGCCAAAAAACAAAAGAACAAAACAAAAGAAAAAACAAAAAAAACCACAAAATAACCCCAAACCCCCCCCAAAAACAAAACAAAACAACCCCAACAAAACCAAACAAATAAACAAACAAACAAACAAAAAACCAACAAAAAACAAAAAAAACCAAAAAAACCCCAAAAAACAAAGCAAAGAAAAAAACCCCAAAACAAAACAACAACCAAAAAAAAACCAACAAAAAAAAAAAACCCAAAAAACAAAAAAACCAAAACCAAAAGAAAACAACAACAACAAAAAAGAAAACCAACAAAAAAACCCAAACAAAAAACCCGAAAAACAAAAAACAAACAAAAAAACAAAAAAAAACAAACAAAAAAAAACCCAAAAAACAAAATTAAAACCAACCAACTTTTTATTTTTTATTTTTTATTTTGTTTTTTAAATGGCTGGCTTTACTGACAGCTGGGAGTTTTTTTAAAACTTAAATAAATACAAAAAGCCGCCATGTAGCTCTGCTGATCACGGAAATCCACTTGTTTGCTTTGTTTGTTTTGATTTTTTTTTAGTTTGTTTTTTGGTTTTTTTTTTTTTATTTTTTCCCCTCTGCTTTAGCAGCTTGGTAACGCTGTTGTGGGTACAAAGGTCGTTTAAAAATCTGATATTCTGCTACTTAATGAGGATTAAAAATATCTCCTGAAAATGTCTCCTGAAATTGAGAATATCTACTGAAAATATCTCCTGAAATCAAAAATATCTCCTGAAAATATCGCCTGAAATCAAAAATATCTCCTGAAATCAAAAATATCGCCTGAAATTGAAAATATCTCCTGAAATCGAGAATATCTCCTGAAAATATCGCCTGAAAATATCTACTGAAATTGAAAATATCTCCTGAAAATATTCCTGAAATTGAGAATATCTCCTGAAATCAAAAATATCCCCTATTATATTTTATTCTGTTTTATTCTATTTTATTTTATTTATTCTATTTTATTTATTTTATTTTATTTTATTTATTTTATTTATTTTATTTTATTTTATTCTATTTAATTTTTTTTTTTAATTTTTTTTTTTAATTTTATTTATTTTATTTTATTTGTTTCATTTGATGTTATTACTGTATTGAAAATTGATTTTTGATCCTCTCCAAACCCTGGGATGCTCAGGAGATTTTCCTTTCCAGCCGCTCTCCTCCCTGAGCTTTTGGAATTTGTGTGAGGGGAAGAATGAAAATAAAAATAAATAACAATGAAAATGAAAATAAAAAATAAAAATGAAAATGAAAATAAAATAAAAATGAAAATAAAAATAAAATAAAAATAAAAATAAAATTTTAAAATAAAAATAAAATAAAAATAAAAAATAAAAAAAATTAAAATAAAAATAAAATAAAATAAAAATAAAAATAAATAAAAATAAAAATAAAAATAAAAATAATAAAAATAAAATAAAAATAAAATAAATAAAAAAATTAAAATAAAATGAAAATAAAAAAAAATAAAAATGAAAATAAAATAAAAATAAAAATGGAGAATTGTCCCGGTGGGAACGTGCCCGGATCTCAGGAATTCTGAATTAATTGGGAGCCACAAACCCGCTTGGATTTTTCCTTTTTGTGGCCATTCACCTTCCCCGACCTCACAGCGCTCTTTGGGGTGAACTTGAATCCTTTTTGTTTTCGGGGCTGCATTTGGAGTCTGCTCATTTTTGGGGTGACCCTTCTGATTTTTGGTGGGATTGAATCCCTCTTGTTTTTTGGGGCTGCATTTGGAGTCCTCTCATTTTTGGGGCTGGATTTGGAATCCTCTTTGCTTTTGGGGTGACTTTGAATCCCTCTTGTTTTTGGGGGCTGCATTTAGAGCACCCTCTGCTTTTCGGGTTGCTTTGAATCTCTCTCGTTTTTGGGGTAGGTTTGAATCCCTCATTTTGGGGGCTGGATTTGGAATCCTCTCATTTTTGGGGCTGGATTTGGAATCCCCTCTGCTTTTGGGATGGATTTCCTCTGAGGTTTTCATCCTGAGCCAGAGCCCCAGACCCCATCGAGCAGTGAATTTGGGTGAATTTGGGTGAATCTGGGTGAATTTGGGTGAATCTGGGTGAATTTGGGTGAATCTGGGTGAATTTGGGTGAATCTGGGTGAATCTGGGTGAATCTGGGTGAATTTGGGTGAATTTGGGTGAATTTGGGTGAATCTGGGTGAATCTGGGTGAATTTGGGTGAATTTGGGTGAATCTGGGTGAATCTGGGTGAATTTGGGTGAATCTGGGTGAATCTGGGTGAATTTGGGTGAATTTGGGAAGCAGCAGTGGCTCCAGTGACTGACTGCCCATCACAGAGGCAGCTGATATTCAGAATAAAAATCATCGAGGCTCTTGAAAGGAACCCGAATCTTCCTGTGCTGTCCCCATGGCACACGGATGGATTTAACCCCTCAGTGTCCTCTGCAGAAACAAATTTCCTTTGGAGACAGAATTTCCTCCTTGCAGCCATTTCAGATTTATTCATGAAAGACTCCCTCAGTTCTGGCAGCGAAATTTGGGATTTGCAGGAAGGTGTTTGGTGGTTGCTGCTCTTGGGAAAGGCTCCACACGGGGCTGAGCAAACTCCAATTCACAATACTTTAATTATTTCTCCAAGGATTTCAACCTCCTTTTCATTTTCTTCCTGAAAGGCAAATCTTAAATTGCCTCTGTGCCCAGATTTCCTTCCCGGTAGAAAACTACTGCGCCTTGTGCTGGCCAAACATCCTGGTTTGGTGGGCAGGAGAATTTTTTGGGGATTTTTTTTTGGGGTGTTCAGGGAGCTGGAGCTCTCTTCCCAACCCCAGCTTTCCCAGGGATGAGCAGAGGATCAGGCTGTGTCAGAATTATCTGTTCTTTGGGTGTTTAAAGCTTTATTTTTGTAAATACAGAAAAATCGTCGTTTAACGCTGTGCTGGGAAGCAGAGATTCCTTTCAAGCCCTGGAAAGTTGGACTTGGAGTTACCAAGTTGAAAGCAGAAAGTTTTGCTGGGCTTGAGCAAGCTGGGGTAGTGGCAGAGTCCCTGCCCAGGGCTGAAATGGAACTGGGTGGGATTTCCAACCCAAAACATTCTGTTATCCCGTGAAAAAAAACAGTGGGAATCTGGCAAAAATCACTGGAGCTGGAGAAATTCCACATCCATCCCTTGTGCTGGATTTTTGGGGAGCTGTGGGGTTTGTGTATCCAAATTCCTACTGTGTCTTTTTCCCCAAAATTCCCGACTGAGGGTTTTTTGAGGATCCATGGGATTCACGTATCCCAATTCCCACTGCATTTTCATCCCCGAATTCCTGACTGTGAGGTGTCTGGGGAGCCATGGGGTTCTTTATCCCAATTCCTACTGTGTTTTTCCCCTAATTCCTGCCTGAGGGGTTTTTGGGGAGCCATGGGGTTTGTGTATCCCAATTCTTTCCTCAAATTCCTAATTTAGTGGTGTTTGGGGGTCCATAGGGTTTGTGTATCCCAATTCCCACTGCATCTTCATTCCTTAATTCCTGACTGAGCCGTGTTTGTGTATCCCAATTCCCACTGCATCTCCATCCCCTAATTCCTGCCTGAGGGGTTTTTGGGGATCCATGGGATTTGTGTATCTCAATTCCCCCCGTGTTTTCCCCTAATTCCTGCCTGAGGGATTTTTGTGTATCCCACTTCCCCCTGTGTTTTCCCCAAATTCCAACCCGAGGAATCTCTGAGCAGGAACCCGCAGGACCCTCAGCAGTTTCACTTTGAGCCCCCCACCCAAATTCTGCAGCAGGGCCCCAACAAGCAGGCAGCGTTTTACCCGGAGCAGCTTTTCGTGGCGGATTAGCTGAGCTCAGGAGCTGCAGGCATGCGGGAGAGAGCGGGCTCAGCTCTCGTGCCTGTGGGGTGACATCTTGATGACACTGGCATTTAATTGCTCTCTTTTTGCTGATACAGCCTGTTGTCCATGGAGGGCCAGGCCAGGACAAAGCGTTTCCACGCGGCCACGCTTTGGTTTGCAACTCCATCGTGTGTTCTTGCTCTCTAAACTTTCACACAAAGCTTGGGGTTTATTCTGCGCTTCCAGCGCGGTGCTCGGGGCAGTGATAGCAAAAGCTGTTGGGGGTGCTGCCTGGGAAAATTGGGAATTTTAGTAGGGTGGTGGAATTCTGTGATTCTGAGGAGCTGGGAATGGGGAAATTTTGTAATTTTGGAGCTGGGAATGGTGAAATTCTGTGACTCTGAGGAGTTTGGAATGGAGAATGAAATTCTGTGACTCTGAGGCGATGGGAATGGTGAAATTGTGTAACTTTGGAGCTGGGAATAGTGAATTTCTGTAATTCTGAGGAGTTTGGAATGGAGAATGAAATTCTGTAATCTGAGGAGCTGGGAATAGTGAAATTCTGTGACTCTGGAGCTGGGAATGGCAAATGAAATTCTGTGACTCTGAGGAGCTGGGAATGATAAAATTCTGTAACTTTGGGGCTGGGAATGGTGAAATTCTGTAATCTGAGGAGCTGGGAATGGTGAAATTCTGTAACTTTGGAGCTGGGAATAGAGAATGAAATTCTGTGACTCTGAGGAGCTGGGAATGGTGAAATTCTGTAATTCTGAGGAGTTTGGAATGGAGAATGAAATTCTGTAATTCTGAGGACTGGGAATGGTGAAATTTTTTAACTCTGAGGAGTTGGGAATGGTAAATGAAATTCTGTAACTCTGAGGAACTTGGAGAGGTGAAATTCTGTAACTAAGGAGCTGGGAATGCTAAAACTCCTTAATCATAAATTTCAGCAAATCAAGTTGAGGAGTTTTTGGGTTTTTTTTTGAGCTGACACCTTAAACTCCTTTATTTTCTATCTTATAGAAACCCCCTCGATTTTTAACCCTGGAAAATGAAACCACTGAGGAAGCAACATTTGTGCTGTGACAGCCCACATTAAATGATGCAATTAAAAACTTTCCAATGTACAGCCCGGCATTTTGGCTGACATAAAAGCTTGTGAGCATTTTATTGCTGCTTGTACTTCTGGGCAGGATTCAGAGATGCTGTAATATGATGGTGATAATGTGTCCATTAATGCCTATTAGGCAAATGATAAATAATAAATACAAACTGCAGTTCGGAGTAATTGGTGAGAGTCCAGCTCTTAAAACTTCATCAAAAGCGCCTTTTTAATAATTGTTTGTGTTAAAAGCTCCAGTGTTCTGCCCAAAATAAATTCTTTGGGTGAGGAACAGTGCTGGATCATCAAGGTGATAAATGGAATTATTTTGGAGTGAGTAGAGGTGTCCAGTTTGGGGTTTGCAGGATCCCATCAGGAATCCTAAATCCCATCAGGGGTGAATCCTAAAATCCTCCAGTGACTGCCCTGGGCAGCCAGCACCTCCGACTGCTGGATTTACATGGAATTTCCAAGGCTCTTTCCATGAGAACATTGCATTTGAACAGCAGAACTGTAATTTTCTGCAGCAGACTCCATCCCGCCCGTGCTCAGACTTCAAACGGGATCCTTGGGAGGCCTCAAATTGCAGATGGAAATTGTCTTGCAGGGAGAGTGAGGTTTTAATTCCACAAGTAATAGATGGGACATGGAAAAAAAAAAAAAAAAAAAAAAAAGGAATATTCAGGAGGCTTTTTTTTGGCTGCTGAGTTTCTGGGATGTCCTGGGAGCAGCTCTGAGCTGGGCTTAATTGGCTGCTTGGAGCTCTGGGGCTTTTCCAGGCTCTTCCTTTCCCCTGGGATTTGTATTTGTGGCTGTTAATGCGCTCAGAGGTGTCTCCTGGGAGTCTGTCCCAGCAAGGGCAGGGTGGATCTGCTTTGCCTTTGGACTTTGCTTTGGGAGAGGTGCTGAAAACAAAAATATCGATGGAAAGTGGAATCTGGGCAGCTCTGGAGGTTTTCCCAGCTGTCCAGGTGTGCTCAGACTGAGGATTCTCCTGGATTGGGATCTTTTTATCCCACCCTCGTGCTGGGAAAACAGAGGAAGCAGGGGAGGAAGCCTTGCCTGTATTTGCTGTGTGGGCTGAAGAAACATAAACCACTCCTAAGCAAAGAATTGAAGAGGAACTTGGAGTTTGGGGCATTACAGAGTCTGAAATTTGTGATTTTTAAGTGACTTCTGGTTGTTCTCATATTTGTAAATGCTTCATGTTTTACCTGGGCTCTAGTTTTACCTGGAATTGCAGATGGTGGTTGAAAATATCAGCCTTGGTTAGCAGGATTTTATCATTTCTCTGGATATTTATTGGAATTTTAACTGCTTGTAAAAAGCTTTAAATTCTTTTAAATCTTTTTTATTCTGGCACAAACAAGGGTAAATTTTCAGTTGCACTCTGAACATCCAACCAAACAGACAAACACATCAATCCTAAGTTCAGGCAAAATATTTTCCACAGAGCACAGCCTGCAGTATAAATTCCAGTAAATAAATGACAGAACTGCCCAAAATGATGTCGTCTTTAATTATCTGTATTTCCCTGAAGAAACAGAGAGGCTTCCAGCTGGCTCCTTGACCTGAGGATTTCCAGTGTCCTTTCTGATCCTGGGCAGGAATATCCCATCCAGCTTTTCCACTGAAGGTGTTTAAAACCTTCTGCCAGCTTCAATCAGCTCTGATAAAACTCTTCATTCCTTTTACATTCAATTCTTCTGCATTTTATTGGCATTTTTCTTGTTCTTCCTACTCTGTACCTGGAATATTTCGGTGTCAGGAGCTGTTTGTGTGTTTCCACCACGTCCGTGAGCTTTCAGAATTTCTCTTTAGGGTTTCTTGCTCTCCTCTAGCCTGGGGAAACTCGAGGAGGAGCGGAATACTGTGATAATAAAAGCCAAATATCCTGTGGGAGCTTTGGGGGATGAGTTTTGGGGTTTTTCTGGTTTAATCCCGTGACTTCAGAAATAATCTTATGGTCTGGGGAGGACTGACAAAAAAATCTGTGGAGTTTGATTCATGTTGGCATCCCAGAGCAGAGCTTGAAATCTTTTATTTCTCCATCATTCCCAGGAAATACAACAGGAACTGTGGAAAGCAGGGAACTGGGCGTGGACATGTGGAAGTCCTCTTTCCAGATGGCAAATAAATGAAATTTTCTGGACTAGATGCCTCTCTCTGAGGGTCTGGTTTCCAGTCAGGTGGCGAGGCCGAAGCTGGAAATTCCAGTCTGGGGAGATCTCTGAGCTGCAGCTGTGCTTGGGGAATTATTCCTGCAGGATGGGCCCAGCAGCTCCTTTGCTGCTCCAGAGGAAGTTGGAGGCAGCTCCTTGTGGGACCTGGCAGGCTCTGGAGCTGCAGGAATGCTTTGCCAACCTTGCAGGAAGCCTTGAGTGGAACAATGGCACAGGGCAGGAGAGGAATTGCTGCAGCTGAGCTTTAAAGGGGCTGTGCTGCCTCTGGAGGCTGCAGGTTCTGTGTGGTGTTCCCCAGAGATCCCAGGAATTGTGTCCATCCTGGATGTCCCCTGGTCCCACACATCCCAGGAATTGTGCTCCTTGTTTTGTGTCCCCTGGTCCCAGGAATTGTGTCTTTCCTGGCCCCACACATCCCAGGAATTGTGTCTTTCCTGGCCCCACACATCCCAGGAATTGTGTCTTTCCTGGTCCCACACATCCCAGGAATTTTGTCTTCCCTGGATGTTCCCTGGTCCCACACATCCTGGGATTTGTGTCTTCCCTCATGTTCCCTGGTCCTACAGATCCCAGGAATTGTCCTTTCACCTCCCCAGCGCTGTCACCCCATGGATGAGCTGCAGGGATGAATTTCTGGAACCTGGCACGGCATAAACCCTGCTCACCTGGCAGGTGGCTGCTGCAAAGTTCCTGAACGGTGCTTTTCTTCCTTTGATTTCTATCTTTAATCAACTCCCAGCAGCTGTTTGGAAGCCCGGAGAGTCTCCTGCAGGAATAAAACTGGGATTTGTTGGAAGGGGATGAGGTTGTGCCCCTTTGCTGGGACAAATCTGCCTTGTTTTCTTCTTGTTTGAACACACAGATGAGGTTTCATCAGTGTCCTTGATTTGCCAAGGATTTACTGCATTCAGGGCTGAGGAGGTGACTTGGTTTAATTGGAAAGGCCTTGTTCCCATTCTAGAGGCATGGAATGGCATTTCTAGGAACTGGAATGGAAATTCAGTCATAGCATCAGTGAGGAAGAGGAGTGAAGTGACTCTGAGGTGACTCCTGAAATGACAGAGGAATTTTGGAAAGGGCAACAAGAACTCTTGACAATCCGGGTTGTCCATCCCAGAACACCCAAGGAAGTTTAATCCAAATGAAGATAGAAATGGAAATGTGGTTTTAATTTGGTTTCACGTCATTCATCCCTTCTCTTTTGTTCTGAATGAAGGTGTCCATGCAGGGATTTAATTTCAGCTAATAAAGCTACTTAAGAGTCACATCCTTAATTAGTTCAGGCTGTGCAGTGTGCTCTCCTGTTCCATGAACATTCTGAACCAGCTGTGGCCAAGGAGGTGGTTCAGGGACGGTGCAGTGTCCATCCAAACCCATCTGTGATCCTCTCCTCTTCACAAACATCCTGAACCGCTGTTCAGGAGCTGGTTCAGGGACGGTGCAGTGTCCATCCAAACCCATCTGTGATCCTCTCCTCTTCCAGGAACATCCTGAACCAGCTGTAGCTGGTTTAGGGATGGTGCAGTGTCCATCCAAATCCATCTGTGATCCTCTCCTCTTCACAAACATCCTGAAGCAGCTGTGGCCATGGAGCTGGTTCAGGGACGGTGCAGTGTCCATCCAAATCCATCTGTGATCCCCCCTGCAGCCTGGCAGGGAGTTCCAATATTCCAACATTCCTCCGCAGGCATGACAAACACAGAAATACTTGCATCTCAGCTTTGCCACAAAGCTGATATTACCCACTTAACTTCAGACCCGTTTATTCGTCGAGTGTGGGATTTCTGAGCTCTGTAATTTCACCGTGTTTGATTTCACCAGGACTTGTGCTCCTGCATTTTACCACTGCATCAAGACTTTTGTTCTTGTGTTCCGCTTCCATCCTCCATTTTATGCGCCTTAAAGAACTTTACAGACTGAAGAGCGGTGTGGAAGGTTGGGGTTTGTCACAGGGAGTGAGAACAGGAAGAAGAAAACCCCTCGAGGTCAGGGTGAGAAGTGTTCCTTCCCATAAGCCTTTGCAGGCATATATGCTAATTCCTTGAATTCTATTGGTTGATTTCAGCCTCGTCTTTACCATATATGGACTTTACCCAGAATGTTCCTCCCTCTCTCAATCCCCATTGGTTCACTGCATGGCTCCACCCCTTTCACCCCATTGGTTCTCCCACTTGGTTGCCCCTCCCCTGCACCACTTTCCCCTGTTCCTATTGGTTCTTGACTCTTAGCCCCGCCCCCTTGTCCCCCATTTAATCCTGGGCCCTCAACGCCATCTTTGTCCCTGGACTGCCTTCGAGATCCAAAATAATCTCCCCTGGGATTTCCATCCAGATCTCATCCTTCACCAATTTCACTGAAAGGTTTTATTTTAGCAAGTGTGCTCCGGGTCTCTCTCAGAAACCCATTGAAACTCAGGGAAAACCCATGGAAGATTAGAGAAATACCACTGAAGATCAGGGAAACCCATTAAAGATCAGAAAAAGCCCATTGAAACTCAGGAAAAAGCCATTGAAGATGAAAAAACCCATTGAATCTCAGGGAAAACCCATTGAAGATTAGAGAAAACCCAATGAAACCCAGGGAATATCCATTAAAACTCAGAGAAACCCACTGAAGCTCAGAGAAAATCTATTGAAGCTCAAGGAAACCCATTGAATTTCAGGGAAAACCCATTGAATATCAGAGAAAACCCACTGAAGCTCAAGGAAACCCATTGAATTGAATCTCAGGAAAACCCATTGAAGATGAGAAAACCCATTAAAGCTCAGGGAAACCCATTTAAGCTCAGAGAAAATCCATTGAAACTCAGAGAAAATCCATTGAAACTCAGGAAAACACATTGAAACTCAGGAGAAACCCATTGAAGATGAGAAAACCCATTGAATATCAGAGAAAACCCAATGAAGCTCAGAAAAAACCCATTGAAGGTCAGGAAAACCTATTGAATTTCAGAGAAATCCCACTGCAGCTCAGAGAAAACCCATTGAAGCTCAGGGAGAACCCATTGAAGATTAGAGAAATCCCAATGAAATTCAGGGAAAACCTATTGAAACTCAGAGAAAACCCATGGAAGATCAGAGAAAACCCACAGAATGTGAGAGAAATCCCACTGAAGTTCAGGAAAACCCATTGAATCTCAGAGAAAACCCATTGACGATTAGAAAAAAACCCACTGAAGCTCAGGGAAAATCCATTAAATCTCAGGGAAAACCCATTGAATCTCTGAGAAAATCCATTGAAGATTAGAAAAAAACCCAAAGAAACTCAGGGAAACCCTTTGAAACTCAGAGAAATCCACTGAAGGTCAAGGAAAACCCATTGCAACTCAGGAAAAACCCGATGAAGCTCAGAGAAAATCCATTGACGATTAGAAAAAAACCCAGTGAAACTCAGGGAAAATCCATTGAATCTCAGGGAAAACCCATTGAAGATTAGAAAAAACCCAATGAAACTCAGGGAAGATCCTTTGAATCTCAGAGAAACCCACTGAAAGTCAGGGAAACTCTTTGAAACTCAGAGAAAACTCATTGAATCTCAGAGAAATCCCATTGAAGATTAGGAAAAAAACCTATTAAACTCAGGGAAACCCTTTGAAGATCAAAGAAATCCCACTGAAACTCAGAGAAAATCCATTAAATCTCAGGGAAAACCCATTGAAACTCATGAAAAATCCATTGAGGATTAGAGAAAATCCAAAGAAACTCAGGGAAATCCCACTGAAACTCAGGGTAACTCTTTGAAACTCAGGGAAAAGCCATTGAATCTCAGAGAAAACCCATTGAAGATCAGAAAAAACCCAATGAAACTTGGAAACCCTTTGAAACTCAGGAAAATCTATTGAAGATGAGAAATCCCATTAAAGCTCAGGGAAAACTCGTTGGAACTCAGGGAAACCCATTGAAACTCAGAAAAACCCATTGAAGATTAGAAAAAACCCAAAGAAACTCAGAGAAAACCCTTTGAAACTCAGAAAAACCCATTGAATCTCCAAGAAAATCCATTGAAACTCAGAAAAACCCATTGAATCTCATGAAAAATCCATTGAAGATCAGAAAAAAACCCAAAGAAACTCAGAGAAAACCCTTTGAATCTCAGAGCAGAAATTCCCAATTCTATCACTTGCTGTACAAGAACCACTTGCTTGTTTTTTCATATTTTTATTTTATTTTTTTTCCCATAAACCCAGATTTTTTTCCCGTTTCAAATGCTTGTTAGCTCCACACGTTGCTCAGAATTTTTGGACACAGGGAATAATAAAATGTGGCTGCATGAGCAGCGTGCTGTGGAATGCGGTGTCGTGGCACTCGAGGAATTCAGTGATCTCTGCACCAAGATTGTTCTTTATTGTGCTGCTTTTTCTAAAAATTCTCCTGGCTCTGGGAAATTCCTTATCCAGCACTGTCAGCTCTGAGAATTCCTGTTTTCCTCAACCTCAGAAATGTCCTGTAACGATCCTGGGTGTGAGGCAGAGCTGGGAAATCCCATTGGGTGAGCTCTGAAAAAAATGAAAATAAAAAAATCTCAGATTGTCTCAGGCTGGGTTTTATCCATTCCAAGTTTTGTTTGGTTTATCTGGGCTAAAAGGATTTTTTATTTTGCTTTTTTTTGTCCGTGTCGTGGCTGGAAAAGTTTTATGAACTTCATGAATTTCAAGCTGGTTTGATTCTTCTTACTGCTAAAATTTAAATATTTTATTTCTCTAATCCATTGGAAAAGTTTTATGAACTTCATGAATTTCAAGCTGGTTTGATTCTTCTGTTAAAATTTAAATATTTTATTTCTCTAATCCATTGGAAAACACAAATTTTGGGGTTGCTCTCCCAAATTCCCAGTGGTTTTCCCATGGAAAATGTTTCTCCCATACCCATGGCAACATTTTCATTTATAAATTATATTTTCAGTCTGTTTATAAATTCTTCTGTCCCTTTGGAAAGCTTCACAATGGTGATCCCACAATTCCAGCTGTGGAATTTTGGGTGATTTAGGAAATAAAAATCCACAGCCCCAATTCTGCTGCAATTGGAGAAATCCAAACTCAGTGTAGCTTGGGTTGGATCTGTTATTTTTGTTTTTTTCTTCAGTTAAAACCTCAGGTGAGACTTGGAATTAAAAAATCTTTGGGATCTCTGAAATGACAGCAAAGCAAAAAAATTGAGTTTTAGAGTCACAGGAATATAATTTTTAAATGTCTGAATTGAGCAGTTTTAGAGCCACAGAAATATAATTTTTAAGTGTCTGAATTGAGCAGTTTCAGAGTCACAGAAATATAATTTTTTATTTGAACTGAGCAGTTTCAGAGCCACAGAAATATAATTTTTTTAAATGTAGGAGGCCAGTTGTTGAAACAGGATTTTGCAATGAGCTGCAGTTTGCTTTTCCAAGGGATTGCCAGCTTTTCTCTTGGAAAAAATTCGCTTTGCGTCCTCTCAGGCCGAGAACTGGAATAAATTTTCCCCTCAAGTGTCCATTTTTTAATTCAAATCTTACATAAGTCACTCCTGACCTGACTTCATCCTTTTTCTGGGTACAAATCCTTGTTTCAGGAATTTTCTTCTTTTTTACTTGAGTTACACATTTCCCTGACCTTTCCCTTCGAAAAAAAAATAATGAAAAAAGTTAAAAAATCCAGGTGAAAAATCAAATTTGAGTGTGGCTTGGCAGCAAACTGGGATTTCTCTGAGGTAATTTTTGATTTTTCCACTTGTTTTTTGTAGGATGCTGTGACGTCAAAACCAGTCATCCAGTTTCAAGGAAGCCAAGGGGTGAGTTTGTCCCTGGAAAGTTTTTTATATTTAATTGGAATTGAGGAATTTGGGCTGTTCCAGCTCAGGGAATGATTCTGAAATTGTGAGGTGGAGGTTCAGGATTTTTTTTTTCCTTGTGGATTTTCTCTCTCTCTAAAATCTTTTCCCTCTTTATTTCCTAACCTGGCTAAATGGGAAATTCAGATTTATGAGTCTGGGCAGAACAGGATACAGAAATCCAGGGAATCCAGTCTCAAGGAAGCCAAGTTTATCCCTGGAATTTTTTTACATTTAATTGGGGTTGAGGAATTTGTCCCAGCTCAAGGAATGATTCTGAAAGTGAGAGATGGAGGTTCAGGTGTGAATCAGGATTTTTTGCTCGAGGATTTTCTTTCTCTCTCCTCTTTATTTCCTAACCTTGCTAAATGGGAAATTCAGATTTACAAGGCTCAGCAGAGCAGGGAAAAGGAAAGGATGCAGAAATCCAGGGAATCCAGTTTCAAGGAAGCCAAGTTTATCCCTGGAATTTTTTTACATTTAATTGGGATTGAGGAATTTGTCCCAGCTCAAGGAATAATTCTGAAAATGAGAGACGTGCTCCAGGATTTTTTGCTCATGGATTTTCTCTCTCTCTAAAATCTTTTCCTTCTTTATTTCCTTGCTAAATGGGAAATTGAGATTTATGAGTCTGGGCAGAACAGGATGCAGAAATCCAGGGAATCTTCACCTGTATCCCAAGAAAACACCCTGCTGAACTCACTGTAAAAATCTTTTTGGGTCCCAATTTCCTCAGAGCTGCCCTGAGAGTCCTGGGGGTTTTAATGAAACTGCAGCTCTGGGAGTAGCAGAAGTTATTTTAGATTTAGGAGTTTTACTTGCCCAGCTTGTGCTCTGGGATATTTTTAGCCCCCTGGAGCAGTCTGTGGTGCCAGCTGCTGACAAGGTTGAGATTTACGTGGTGCTGTTTCTGCTAGAGTTGACTCCAAAAATGTCATTTAAATCCCTTTTATTTCTCAAAAAGCCTCGAGAAAGAAGGGGAATTTAATTATTTTAAAACTTTTTTTTCCCAATAATCTGAATTTAGCTGTAACTTCTGATTTTTTTTTAATGCAGTGGCATAAAAATTTAAATTTTCCAAAGGGCTTGGACTGAGTGGACATTAAACCCAGCACATTGTCCTTGCCCACATCCTACTTTGGGAAATTATTCTCACTAAAAGTGCACAGAAAATGCAGCAGGAAAGACATGATTGTTATTGCAAGCTAAGAAAGAAAAACACAAACCTTCTTGTCCTGGGAAATAAAGAAAGGAGCAATTTCCAGGTTTTTAAATTTTGTTTAGAATTAAACTTCCCTGAAAGCTCAGCAGGAAAATTGAGATCAAAATCTGAGTTTGAACACAATCAGAAGTGAGGAGGAAAAGTGGAGAGTGGGTGATTTGTCTTGATTTGATGAGGAATAAAGAAACTAAAAGCGCAGGATCTACCCCTGACTTTTTTGTAAAGCTGATTTAAATTCTGGAAATGACTCCTCTGAATTTTTTTTCCTTGAAGGAAATGTAACAAAAAATATCAAAACAGCTCAAAAATCTCCTGAGCTTTTTGCTCGTGGTGGGATCCACGTGGATCTGATGAGGACAAGAATGAACAAAAAAAATACTGATTTAAAAATCAAATTTAAAACATTTTATTTCTGGTGATAATTGAGAACATTTTGGAACGCTGCAGTTGCTTTTAGAGATTAAAACCGTCAAAATAAAAGAGTTCATTTCCTGAATTTCCAGAGATGAGTCCTGAGTGGAAGAGCTGCAGTGTCACCGCTGAGCTGGGTTTAGCTAGGCTGGGTTTAACTGAACTGTGTTTAGCTAGGCTGGGTTTAGCTGGGCTGGGCTTAGCTGGAAAAGAGTTAATTTTATTTGAGCCTTGAATTTCCAGGGATGAATCCTGGGTGGAAGAGCTGCAGTGTCACTGCTGA
Organism: Sialia sialis; assembly: GCA_009812075.1. Classification (NCBI taxonomy): domain Eukaryota; kingdom Metazoa; phylum Chordata; class Aves; order Passeriformes; family Turdidae; genus Sialia; species Sialia sialis. The sequence continues at coordinate 254,519 of VRYO01001414.1, forward strand.
GCTAGGCTGGTTTTAACTAGGCTGGGTTTAGCTGGGCTGGGCTGGGCTTAGCTGGGCTGGGTTTAGCTGGAAAAGAGTTAATTTTATTTGAGCCCTGAACTTCCAGAGATGAGGCCTGGATGGATGAGCTGCAGTGTCACTGCTGGGCTAGGCTGTGTTTAGCTGGGCTGGGCTTAGCTGGGCTGGGCTTAGCTGGATAAGAGTTACAGTAATTTCATATAAGCCACACCCGAATATAAGCCGCACTTTGTATCCATGTGCAACAAAGTAACGAGTTAGTAACAGAATCCTGCAATCGCGGGTTTTGCTGCCAAGTTGCTCAAATTGCAAACATTTTTCACAGATCAGAGGAGCCTTTAAACATTGCCCCGCTCGCCCGCCCCGCTCGTCCGTGGCCCCGCTCGCCACGGCTCACCTGCGGCTCGGCTCACCGCAGCTTGCCACGGTCCCGCTGGCCGCTGCTCAGGGGCCGCTCTCCGCTTGGCCGGCTCTCACTTCCGCGTTGGCATTTTGTCGGGATTTGTCCATGGATAAGCCGCACCTGAATATAAGCCGCACTTTTTTTTATTTATTTTTTTTTTAAAGCGAGGATCTATGTGTAATAAAGTAACAAATTAGTAACAGAATTGCTGCCAGCGTGGAGTTTGGTGTCAGGTGCTCAATTTGCAAACAGTTTTCACAGACCAGTGAAGCCTTTAAAGGCAGCCCCAGGCGCCCTCCCTGGCCGGCTCTCACTTCCGGGTTGGCATTTCACTGGGATTTGTCCATAGATAAGCCGCACCTGAATATAAGCCGCACTGCTGGGGTAGGCTGGATTCTTCAATGAAAAAGGTGCGGCTTATATTCGTGAAATTACTGTAATTTTATTTGAGCCCTGAACTTCCAGGGATGAGTCCTGGATGGATGAGCTGCAGTGTCACTGCTGAGCTAGCTAGGCTGGGTTTAGCTGGGCTGG
>VRYO01001414.1:266266-278192 GCA_009812075.1 Sialia sialis
TTTTTTTTTTTCCCAATTCTCCCATAAATTTCAGAGCAGAAAACTTGATTTTATTCCTGCTGCTGGCTTTTTTTCTGGATGTCCCCACGCCCTGGCGAGGGTGCTCATCAAATTAATCCCTGCCAGGGCTGCCCATGCACAGGCAGACACAGATAAGCTAAAAATGCCAGGCTGTGTGAAAGCTAAATCCTTCCTAGGTGTGGGTTTCATTGTGCTCTCGCAGGACTCGCTGTTCCTGGCGGCCTTTTTGCCTCAATTTTGCAAGGTTTCTATTTTTGGGAGGGCTGGGGTGGAGCTTGCAGAGTCCCACACGAGCAAAAACAAGGAGGTGAGAGAAAAAAAATAAAAATAAAAAATAAAAAAACCAAGTTGTTCTTGCTGGGCTTCAGGAGCAGGCAGAGAAATTCTTCAAGAGGTTTTTAATTTTTTATTTATTTTATTTTTTGTGAAGGAGAAACCTGGATTTGCTTTTGTCTCCTGGCTGTGTTTACAGGGATACCTCGATGTAAAACACAGCTCAGATTCTTGCTGGATTTTGGCTGAGGGTTTTGGAAAGCTGACAGGACTGAAAGGAAAAACAAAGTGTTTGTCATGTAAACTGATAACTGCGCTTTCTATTTTTTGCTTATCGGGAGAGTTTGCCGTGTTGGTTGGGCAGCCTTTTTCTCTGAAATTTTTCATATTCTTAATATTTTTAATATCTTTAACATTTTTAATAATTTTAATATTTTTAAATATTTTTAAATATTTTTAATAATTCTAATAATTCTAATAATAATTTTAATATTTTATATTTTTATAATTTTGACTATTTTTAATAATTTAACTATTTTAATATTCTCAATATCGTTAATAAATTTGATATTTTTAATATTCTTGTAATTTTTAAAATTTTTAATATCCGGTTGTAAGCTCCCCTAAAGCAAAAGCAGAGGACTCAGCAGCATCTTCAGCTCACTCAGGAATTTCCCAGTGCTCTGCTTGTTTTATTTTCATTCCAAACTTGCCGTGCTCCGCAAGCTCAGCTTGCCCAGAGAGGCTGGCAGTGGAATTGGGGAATTTTCTGGAACCAGAGCATTCCATGACGCTCTGGATCATTCAGGAGAGGGAAAAACCTCACTGGGTTTTTGTTTCTTTATTTTGTTTTTTTTTCTTTGTGCCAACTCTTGATTTTCATGCGCTTACCAACAGCAAGAAGTTGAATTTTCACTCAGGTTTTGGAAACACTGATCCCAGTGGGGATAACTCTTTTTTTTTTTTTTTCCCCAAGTTGTTCCCATTCTAATCCAGCTGGGTTCTGTTTGGGGTAGGGCTGGATAAAAATATTCAGGCAGCTGCTGCAGAAATCCCAGGAGAAATTCTCCACCAAAAAAAAAAAAAAAAACAAACCAGGTGGTCCCAGGGAATTCTCCCCACAGCTCCCTGGGAAAGCAGCTCCCCCAGAGTTCCTCTTTGGCCACCAAGTGCCTCATTTTGGCCACCAAGTGCCCTGTTTTGGCCACCAAGTGCCCCATTTTGGCCACCAAGTGCCCCATTTTGGCCACCAAGTGCCCCATTTTGGCCACCAAGTGCCCTGTTTTTTCCGTGGGACAGCTGTGCTAAGTGAGCTGCCTGTTCCCACGCAGGTTTTATTTCCAGATGTTTCCAGAGTTCTGCTGCAGGCTCCCCAAGCTGAATAATCTCATTTTGAGATGTGACTTAATTCCCACTCAACTGGCTGTGCTTCAGAAACTCGTTAGGAGAAAGGAAAGGCACACTTTGATTAAATAATCTTAATAATAAGGAAATTAAACATTCAAGTCTCTCCTTGTTCTCTGACACTACTAACAACTAAATCTGCTCAGGTTTTACCTTCACCCTGAGCTCTTTTTTGATGGAAGAAGTGAGAAAACGAAACCCTGACGATGTTTTTTTTCCAAATTCCTTCTGTTGCAGGTGGCAAACCTGAGTGCCAAGGACAGCACTTTCACCCTGAAGGATTGTGTGTACAAAGAGGTGCAGAAGGACTGGCCTGGCTACTCAGAAGGAGATCAGCAGTTGTTGAAGAGGATCCTCGTCAGGTAATTAATCCATTTTCTTGCCTCTGGTTTCATTCAGGCCTGCAAGTTGAGTGTGTGATTTATTCTGACATCGTTTTAAACTCTGCATCACCTGTAGGAGTGGGCTAAGCTCGAATATCCAAACGGATCCACATTAAAAATCATCCTTTGTCATCATTAAAGGCAAAAGAATTTGGGGGAAAACCTGGCTGGGAGTGGAGTTAACAGTGCTGCTCTAAAATCCTGGGAGATGAGTGGATTAAATTTCTCAAACTCAGCTCTCCTTTGAAATTTTCCTTCTTTTTTTTTCCACATTTTCTGTGCAGGCTGAAGTGTTTCATCCCTAAATCTGGGATGGGATTGAAATCTTGGATGTAGGAGTGGATTAAACTCCAATATCCAAATAGATCCACATTAAAAATCATCCTGGGCTGTCTTTAAAATCATTAAAGGCAAAAAAATTTGGGGTAAACCTGGCTGGGAGCAAAGCTGGTGCTCTAAAATCCTGGGAGATGAGTGGATTAAAAATCTCCAGCTCAGCTCTCCTTTGAAATTTTCCTTCTTTTTTTTTTTCCACATTTTCTGTGCAGGCTGAAGTGTTTCATCCCTAAATCTGAAATTGTGGGTGCATGGAAAAGCCAGAGGTTGTTCTGTAGAAATGAATAAAAATTCCTGCTGCTTGTCCTGCTTGGAGACACACTCTGTTATTGCTGAATTTTTTTTTTTTCCCCCTCCAGAGATATTTTCCTTAGGAAAAGCTTGGAAGCTTCTGGCTGGCAGGGAAAAAAAGATCAAATCTCCAATTTTTCTCTGGAATTGATATTTTTCAGTGCCTTTGGTACAGATTTTGTCAGGCAGGCAGAGATTTGATTTGTGCTTTATTTTATTGCACTTTTGGTTAAGCTGGAGCTCTGATTTAAAAGCACAATTGATTTGGAGATGAGATTTTTTTAAACTTTTACTCCAAGTGCTTTGGAGCGCTCAGGAAAAATCCAAACCCATTTAAATGTGAAATTGTAATTAAAATGAGAAATACAACTGCTGTGCAATCTTTATTTAAAAAAAAAATCAAAATAATGAATTTCTCCCTGTAGAAAAGCCATGTTTGCTGCTTTCTCCAGAATTGTGGCATTCGCTTGGGCCAGGGTTTAAAAATAGAGTTTGGAAAGGATGTGTTGAACTGCACAAACAAAGCCCTGCTCAGGCAGAGCAGGTAATGAGGCTCCAAAATGGAAAAAAAAACCCAAAAAAACCACGTTGGGTTAAAGACAGGAGGAAACCAGAAAAAGGGCACAGGAGACGTCAGGGTTTGCATCAGAAATTGTGCCAGCTCCTCCTGAATTCCTGCAGATATTAAAGCTGGGTTTAGCTAAGCTTGGCTTAAACCAGCTCAGTTTTTAACTCTTTTTTTTTTTATATTTTCCCATTTCCCTGCTCCGTGAAGGTGTCCCAGTCCATACCCAAACCATTCCAGGATTCCTTGAAATCTTTTTTAAATCTCTTTAAATCCATAATTAAGAATTACACGTGGCTTGCTCAAACCCCAAAAGTCACTTTGTGTCCCCCATTTTCACAACCCCCAGCTCCTTTTCCTGCAGCTGAGGTTGTTTTTAAATTAAATTAAATTAAAAAATTCAATTAAATGAAATTTTAAAAAGCCAGCACGCTGGTGACGCTGCAGATGTCCAAACATTGCTGCAGCACTCAAGGTTCAAGCTCAGCTTAAAAACCAAATCTTGTCAAGTTCTGGCTGTTATCCCTGAGATAAATCTCAATTTTTAAATGATAGGACTGAGCTTTAATTCCAGTTTTTTGTGGCACAATTTCAATCGGTTTATTCAGGCTCCACAGCTCCTGCCTGCAGAGCTGCTTTATTAAAACCTTTAACCTTGAATTCTGGGTTTTTTGGAGGTTTTTTTTCAGTTTTTCAGCTGCAACTTGATGCAAGAGTAGTTTTGGTTTGGGTTTTTTTTGTTTGTTTTTTGTGGGTGTTTTGGTTTTGTTTTTTGTTTGGGGTTTTTTTTGGTTTTTGTTTGTTTGTTTGTTTGGGTTTTTTGTTGTGTTTTTTGGTTTTTGGGGTTTTTTGGGTGTTTTTTTATTTTTTCTTTGTTTTCTTTTTTGTTTTGTTTTTTGGTTTTTCGTTTGTTTGGTTGGGTTTTTTTTGTGTTTTGTTCGGGTTTTTTTTGTTTTTTGTTTGTTTTTTTAGTGGGTTTTTTTTTTGTTTTGTTTTGTTTTTTTGTTTTTGGTTGGTTGGTTTTGGGGTTTTTTTTGTTTGTTTGTTGGTTTGGTGGTTTTTTGGTTTTTGTTTGGGTTTTTTTTGGTTTTTTGTTTGTTGTTTTTTGTTTGTTTGTTTGTTTTGTGTTGGTTTTGGGGTTTTTTGTTTGTTTTTTTGTTTGGTTGGTTGGTTGGTTTTGTTTTTGGTTTTGTTTTTATTTTTGTTTCTTTTTTTTGTTGGTTTTTTGGGGTTTTTTTGGTTGGTTTTGCTTTTGTTTGTTTGTTTGTTTGATTGTTTGGGTTTTTTGTGGGTTTTTTTGGTTTTTTGTTTGGTTTTGTTTTGGGGTTTTTTATTTGTTTTTTTTTATTTTTTGTTTGTTTTTGTGGGGGTTTTTTTGTTGTTTTGTTTGTTTGGTTGTTTTTTTGCTGTTTTTTTTTGTTTTTTGTTTGTTTGATTGGTTTTGGTTTTTGGTTTTTTTTTTTTCTTTTTCTTTTTTTTGTTGTTTTTTTTTCTCGGTGATTAATTGAGAACCAGCCTGGTGTCACAATTATTGAGCTGGGAAAAAACCCAGAGACCTGTAGAGGAGCAGGAGAATTTAACCACTCGAGTGATCCTTAATTGTCCAAAAGTTTCTTTATTTGTCCAGCCCCACAAACACAGCCCAGAGCAGCTCTTGTTTTGCGTGGTGCAATTTAAAAGAATTATTGGGAATGCGAATGTGAATCCTGGAGAACACCTCAGCAGAGCCAGGGGAGATTGCTGCTCACAGGGCTCCTGTTGCCATGAAATGTTATTTTAACGATGTTAACGAGGGGCAGGAATTATTCCTCAACATCTGAGTTTCAGTGAGTTTGTCTCACAAAGCGAAAACTCAGCGGAAATTTGTTTAATTAATGTCTCCCTGAGCTGTGTTTCACTCAGCAGGGATAATATCTGAAATCCTTCACACCTTAAAATTCTCTGCCACTTTTGCTCATCTCCATGAGATGATGTTTCTGAGGCTGGAATTGATTTCTTTTAATTTTTACATCATCAGTTCAAGAGAAAAAAAAAAAAGGTTAAATTGTTGAAAAAGGATTTCCAACCTCGACAGGGAATCTTTTCATTTATCCAAGAGCTCAGCCTTGGCTCTTTGCTCCAAGGTTCTCCCTCCATTACCAAAAACCCACAAAAAAAAACTAGAAATCAAGGAAGAGACGAGGAATTCCAATTTACCATGATATTTTCCTGTAGCATTTTCTCATTCCTAGATTCCCAAAGACAGAGACTGAAGCAGCTCCTTTGGTGGCAGAGTTTGAGTTCCAGCACAGCTCCAGATGTGCAGTACAAAAAAAAACCAAAGAAATCGAGGAAGAGATGAAAAATTCCAATTTTCCATTGATATTTTCCTATTTTCCTGTAGCACTTTGTCCTTCCCAATTTCCCAGAGACCAGGGACTGAAGCAGCTCCTTTGGTGGCAGAGTTTGAGTTCCAGCACAGCTCCAGATGTGCAGTAAAAACCCCAAGAAATCAAGGAAGAGATGAAAAATTCCAATTTATCATTGATATTTCCCTGTAGCACTTTCTCATTCCCAGATTCAGAGAGCAGAGGCTGGAGGAGCAGAGTTTGAGTCCCAGCACAGCCCCAGATGTGCAGTACAAAAAAAACCCAAAAAATCAAGGAAGAGATGAAAAATTCCAATTTTCCATTGACATTTTCCTGTAGCATTTTCTCATTCCTAAATTGTGTCAGAGACCAGGGACTGAAGCAGCTCCTTTGGTGGCAGAGCTTGAGTCCCAGCCCAGCTCCAGATGTGCAGTGCCAGCTGTGCCCCTGGCAGCGCGTGTCCCCAGCTGTCACCAGCCCCGTTGTGTTTTGCAGGAAGCTGTGCCAGCCCCAGAACAGCGGCGCTTTCCAGGGAGAAACTCCTTCCCTGAGCCCTCCAAAGGACACCCTGAGCTCCAGCTCTCCCCCTCAGGTGGGTGATCTCCCCCTCCCCAGCCCCTGGATGATTTGGCTGCTGGCTCTGTCTGCACCCTGTAATCACCTGCTCTGGGTTTTTATTTCTCTTTTATTAACTCGGCATTTTCATTCTGCTTTTGCTCAGCATCTGTTTCTGCTCTGCCTCTGACAAGGTTGGAAGGGCTGAATTCTTTTTTGCAGTGCCTCCATCCCCGCCTGGAGTCGCCGGGAGAAGGAGCTTGTGTTTTCCTCATTATTAATAATCGAGTGGAACCAAGGTGGAATAATCAGCTCCCAAAACATGGCTGAGTTATTAAAACCCTTGACCTTTTGCTGCCTAATTGCCGTGACAGATCAGGGGCAGGTTGGGCTGCTGCTGCCTCGCAGATTTCAGAAATCTCTGTGAAAAAAAAACATTTTTCCTGTTTTTTCCATGACCATAAACCACACAGGAGCCGCGTTGGAGGCTCGTCAAGCAAATCCTTGTCCCCAGTTCTCCCAGTTTGTTTCTCCCAGTTTCTCCCAGCACAGTTGTGAAATGTGCTGCCTTTCCTTGCAGCGTGGGTCAGCCCAGACAAGTTGAGTATTTATTCTTCTCCTGCCAATGGAATGTGTAATGCCTGCTTGTCTGGACAGACCGAGGATTAGTGGCAGAGAATATTAACAGGTAAAGAAATTATGATCTCTCTGGCACTGCGAGGGAGGCAATTCTCTGCTGGAGAACAAGCAGAGTGCAGTGCAACTCGTTTGCCAGGTAGCTGATTCCAAATCCTCTGCTGTGGGTGAATGAAGAATGATCAAGTTAGCTCAAAAAAAAAAAAATTCCTGGTCTTGTCTTGTTTTTTTTAAAAGAAAAAAATAATCATCTTGTTCCTCTGGCTCTCCATATTTTAGAAATTCTTTAAGGGTGAGGTTTTGATCTCTCAGAATGACCCAGTTTGAGATTTTGGGTGGTTGGGTTGGGTTTAGGGAAGGCTGGTGAAACAGGGACAAGCCAATGTGGAATAGAAACGCTGGCAGCACCATCCCGTCGTGTCAGACAGCAAACCACACAGCCTTGTGAGCTGTCACCTTTTTAATACTCCCTGGCTGGAGTTGCTATTTAGAGAAATGGTTTCTAATGGGTGCAGTGCCAGCAGGGGATTGGGATTTGGTAGGCTGGAATGCAGAATATTTTGGGAAAGTTCAGCTGTTGCAGTGAAGGTGAAAAATGTAGAAAAATCGTAGAAAATTGTAGAAAAATGTAGAAAAACAGATGTGTGTCTCTCCTAAGCAGAGAGATGAGTTTGGAGGAGCTGATAGTTGTTGTTTGTAGAGAAAAGGTTGTAAAAGCTGGCGGATTTTTAGCTGTGTCAGCTGCTGAGAGCCCTGCAGCCAGAGCTGGCCCCTCCTTGGGGAGATGGACACCAGGAGCTGATGTTGCCAAGCCGGTCGGACGTGCTGTCCTTGCCCCAGCAGCTCTTCCTTAATTACCTTGACAGGTGGAGAGAATTCCTGGCACTGAGCAGTGTCCTCAAGACCCCTGAGTTTAGCAGAGAAAAAATCCAGGGGGGAAAAAAAAAAAAGAGGGAATTAGGGGCTGCCCCAGCTGCGTTTCAGAACAACATTTCCATTGGCAAAACACGTCGGGATCCTGCCTGAGACAGAAAGAAAATAATGGATTATCCAAAAGAAATAGCCAGATCTGTGGCTTGTTTTTTCCTCTGGGCACGAAATAATCTCTGGCTCCAGAGCTGCTGCAGCCCCAGGGCTGCCAGGTGGGCACACACCGAGGTGGGTTTGGCTCAGCCCTGATGGATGGGGGTTCTTCTTGCATGGAGCAGCTTTTCCAAGCTTTGGGCACAGCTGGGAGCCACTTCCTTCTCTGCCCTTGCTCAGAAAAGGGTGGCTCAGGTCACGCTGGCCCCTGTGACGTGGATTTTTTCAGTGTCCCCTGGAGTTCTGAGAACTGAGCCGTTGGTCCTTCCTCCCCTCTTCTGGGCAATTCTCGAGAAGAGGAAGGACAGGGAAAGGGTGAAGCTCTTGGCCCCAGAGCTGGGACTCCAGTGCAGAGCTGGTGAATCCCTCCCTGCTTCACAGGGACTTGGCACAGATGTTTGTATCTCAGGATGGTTTGGGTTGGGAGGGACCTTAGAGCTCATTCCATCCCTGGACACCTCCCACTGCCCCAGGTTGCTCCAAGCTCTGTCCAGTGGCCTTGGACACTTCCAGGGATATTTCTCTGATTGTCTGGGACAGGGGGAAGCTGCAGAGTTGGAGTTCCAAAGGGCTGGGTTGGAAATTGGCTGCAGTGAGAGCAGGCTGGGGTGCCATGGGCTGTGTGTGGATAACAGGGAACCAGGAATTGCTGGTGGGATTCTTTAAGCTGTCTCACAAACTCTGGATAACAGGGAATCAGGAATTGGTGATGGGATTTTTCAGGCTGTTCCACAAACTGTGCATAACAGGGGAATCAGGAATTGCTGGTGGGATTCTTTAGGTTGTCTCACAAACTCTGGATAGTGGGAGAATCAGGAATTACTCATGGGATTCTTTAAGCTGTCCCACAAACTGTGGGTAACAGGGAATCAGGAATTGCTGATAGGATTCTTTAGGTTGTCCCACCAACCTGTGGGCTCTAGGAATCAGGAATTGCTGGTGGGATTCTTTAAGCTGTCCCACAAACTGTGGGTAGTAGGAGAATCAGGAATTGATGGGATTCTTTAGGTTGTCCCACCAACCTGTGGGTAGTAGGAGAATCAGAAATTGCTGGTGGGATTCTTTAATCTGTCTCACAAACTCTGGATAACAGGGAATCAGGAATTACTGATGGAATTCTTTAGGTTGTCTCACAAATTCTGGGTAACAGTGGAATCAGAAATTGCTGATGGGAATCTTCAAGCTGTCCCACAAACTGGATAATAGAAGAATCAGGAATTGCTGATGGGATTCTTTGAGCTGTCCCACCAGCCTGTGTGCTCTGGGAAGCAGCTTGGGCTGGATAAATTACATTTATCCTTCTCCCTTGTATTGCACCACCACCTAGTGGTAACATCCAGCTCCACTCCTACACCTCCAACGCCATTTATTTCCCTTTTTTTTTCATTCCCACCCCCTTTTCCTCTAACAGAAACGATCCCAGCCTCTGGAGTTCATCGACCCCCTGGCCAACAAAAAGCCCAGGATCTCCCATCTGGCTCACAGAACCCAACCCACTCTCAACGGGAAGCTCAATTCCTCCAACGGGAAGGACACCCCGGCCCCTGCTGCTGCCCCCCTGCCCCCGGCTGCGGCCGAGCCCGTGAGCTCCAGCTCCTCCCTGCCTGCCCTGGAGCTGCCCAGAGCTCACGATCCCCTGGCTGATGTGAGCAACGAGCTGATTCCCAACGGCAGAGACTGCGAGAGCAGCACGGAGCCTCCCGAGAGACTGAGCCACCCCCTGCCCACAGACTGTGCCCAGAGCAGCAAACACAGCTGCGGCTCCCACGCCAAATCCAAGAAAAAATCCAAAAAGCACAAAGACAAGGAGAAGGAGAGGAAGGAGAAGAAGAGCGAGGAGAAGTGCAAAGAGGAGAAGCAGAACTGTGAAGTAATAAAAAATGCTGATTTAGTTAGTGTTCCTCCCCAGGAACAGGTCCCAGGTGAGTGGCGGGGGCTCGGAGGGGCTTTGGTGTTGGGAGTGAATCCAGGATTCCATGGGGGAATTGGGGACGTCCTGGGCAGTGCCACCTGCTCTGGGGACACAAATAAACCACCAGAGGTGCTTTGGTGTTGGCTGGGAATGAATCCAGGATTCCCTGCAGGAATTGGGGACGTCCTGGGCAGTGCCACCTGCTCTGGGGACACAAAAAAGCCACCAGAGGTGCTTTGGTGTTTGGTGTTTGGAGCGAATCCAGAATTCCCTGGAGAATTGGGGACATCCTGGGCAGTGCCACCTGCTCTGGGGACACAAATAAACCACCAGAGGGGCTTTGGTGTTGGATTCCTTGCAGGAATTTGGGACATTCTGGGCAGTGCCACCCCCTCTGGGGACACAAATAAAGCACCAGAGGTGTTTTCTCTCCACACAGGCTGTCAGGTTTTTCCTGCTGAACCTTTTGTGCTGCCTCAGAGCGTGTCTTGTTCCTCCAGGTGCAATTAAAATCGGGGATAATCCGTGGGGATGAGCAGCCAGAGCTGTTGTGATGACTCTTGTTTGGGGTTTTTAATGGAAACTTACTCACAAAAGCTTTTTAATAGTGCCTGCAAAAGGAATTTTTTTGTAGATAAACCTGGTGATAAATGCTGTTAAAGCAGTGCAGAACCAGCTCTTCCAGGCTGGAAAAAAAACTTCATTTATTTATTCAAGGACTGACACAGCAGTGAGGTGGGATGAAAACATTTTCCATCCAAGTCACTCATGGAGCAGAGAATATTTCTTGGCTGATCCCATCCATTCCTTTTCCTTTTCCATGTTTTTTTGCTGTGTTTTTTTTTTTTTTTTTTACAACTCCCCAGAGCGCTGGGACTTTCCCTGCAGCCTCTGGGAATATCTGTTAAATTCCTTTTTACATTTTCCTTCACTCTGTTAACTGTTTTCTACATTCCCCCTTCCTGCTTGGTGCATGGAAATCCTCCAGTTTGGGCTTAAAAATGACAATATTTTGAAACTGAGATTGGTTTGTTGGATTCCTGGGAAAAGGAAGAGCTGGGAGAGTTGGAGCAGTGACAAAATTAATTTTGATGGGATTCCTGGGGACAGTCTGTGTGGCACTGCAGAGCTCAGAATTCCTGGATTTTTGTGTCAATCCCAGTTTTTTTTTCTGTGAATGTTTTTTCCCTTCCACGTTGTTTCTCTTCCCCGTGAGCCTCTGGATTTATTCTAGAGACACTCACACACTCTCTTTTTTGTCTTTAAACACCCCAATTTCTTGAGAAATTTCTGACTCCTCCAGCATTTTTTCTTCTTCTCTTCCCTGTTTAATCCTTGGATTTTTGTGTCAATCCCAGGGGTTTTTTTCTGTGAATGTTCTTTTATTTCCACGTTGTTTCTCTTCCCCGTGAGCCTCTGGATTTATTCTACAGAGACATTCACACATTCTCTTTTTTGTCTTTAAACACCGCAATTTCTTGAGAAATTTCTGACTCCTGCAGCACTTTTTCTTCTTCTCTTCCCTGCTGAATTCCTGGATTTTTGTTGGGAGCTGGGTTTGCTTCCTGCTGCTCTTTTGGGGTGACAAACAGGTTGTGCTCAGTCAGAGCCGCGATGTTTCCATCACCATCCTCATCCTCCTCCCCCAAACTCTGCAGGAAAACAGAGAATCACAAAAAATTTGGGTTGGAAACACCTTCAAGCTCATCCACCTCCTGCCAAAATTTGGGATTTCTCCCAGGAATTTGGTTCCTGAGGGGTTTTTTGGGGTGCTTGCAGTCAGTAGGTGGCACTCCCAGGCAAAATAAAAACTCAGAGTGTCCCCTGCACGTTCCTCAGGGAAAGGGGAGAAGCAGGAGGAGCTGGGATTGTTTTTAAAAACCATTTTTGTGCCCATCCTGCTCAGGAAATTCTGGGGGAATTCAGACGAAAAATCCATTTTTTTTTTTAAGGATGCTGACTCAGCTTGTGCAGCTGGTTCTGGTGAGGATTTGCAATGTCACACAGAATTTGTGGGAAATATCCCTTCCCAAACTGGATCCTGCTGCTTTCTTCTCCACATTTATCCTGCAGGATGGGGGATGAATCTGCTTGAGTTTTATTCTGATTTTCCTGCAGG
>VRYO01001414.1:381082-395557 GCA_009812075.1 Sialia sialis
TCCTGGATTGCAACCCAAGACACGTGGGCAGGGTGAGCTCAGGCTCTCTGCAGAGGAACACCCAGAGTTTCATTTTCCTGAGCTGAAATTTCCTCACTGCTGCACTTTTCCTGCCCGTGGCTCAATCCTCCTCCTCTTCTGTTTCCCCAGGCAAAACATCTGAGCTGAAACCATTCTGGAGATGGATCCCAGGACACTGCAGGGGAACCTGGAGCTGCACACAGCCTGTGCTGCTCAGGATCCTTTTTTGGGATGGAAATGTTCCCACATCAGACCCACTGCTGCTGCCCCTCAAAGGGGACAGCTCTGTCCCCTCTCCTGCCAGCTCTGTCCCTTCTCTCAGCTCTGTCCCTTCTCTCAGCTCTGTCCCCTCTTCTCTCAGCTCTGTCCCCTCTCCTCTCAGCTCTGTCCCCTCTCCTGCCCTCCAGAAACAAACCCAGCCCATCCTGAGGGGCAGGGAAGATTCCAGCAGGAGCAGCTGAAAATAACTCGCTTGTCAGAGTTTTCCACGAGACCTTTGAGGCTCCCTTATCTCCCTGCTGCTGTTCTGGCACAGGACGAGTTCCAGCCCCAGGAGCAGCTCCGAGGTTTCCTGGGGCCGTTGTCCTGTGGGATATTGGTCACTCTGGGGTTACAGCAGCCTCTGGTTCAGCAGGAATATTTGGGGGCAGTGAAACCTGCCTAGTATCACGGATGGGGGATGTTGGGAGGCCTGGGGTTGGGGTCAGCAGGATTAGCAGGGATTTGAAGTGGTTGGAAAGATGTTGGGGTTGGTTTTGGAACCTCTGGAATACCTGCCCTGCTTCCAGAATTCACCAGGAATGTCCCAAATGCGATTTTCTGTGAGAATAAACAGATTCCTGCCAGGAAGCAAACAGAGCTGGGGAGCTGCTCCCGATTCCAAACCCTGACCGTGAATTTGGGGATCTGTTCCCTGCTCAGGTGTCACCAAGCTGTGGCCCCGGGGCAGGCTTGGCAGCCGTGACCTCTTGCTGCTTTCCACAAGTGCTTTCCTGACCCTGCAGGAATTTTCTTGCGGCCTTAATGAGCCATCTGGGGGCAATTAGCTCTCGGTTTTATGACATCCTGGCTTTTCTCATGGAACGTGGCACGGGTCTGCGGAGGAGGGAGGGAAGCAGGAGGTGCAGAGCCCGGTTTTACACAGCCCAGCTTTGCAGAGTCCAGCTTTGCAGAGCCTGGTTTTGCAGAGTCCGGCTTGGCAGAACCCAGCTTTGCAGAGCCCGGCTTTGCAAAACCCAGCTTTGCACCCATCCCTGTGCCTGTAGAGAATCCAGGTCCAGCTGTGACCCTGCCCGAGCCTGATCCCCATCCCTGCAGGATCCACCCTGAGCGATTCCCGAGCTTCGGGTCCATCCAGCCGCCGTATCCCGAATTTTCTCGCAGTGAGGGATTACAGCAAGGATTAGATCTAAACCTCTGCTGCTGCAGTAAATCACATTTCTCACCGCTGCCAGCTCCCTGGGAGGAGAGACGGCCGAGCCGGCGTTTCCCGTGGCAGCGCTGCTGACCCCAATTATTTCGGGGTGATAAAACCACCGCCTGTCCCTGGCCTGCCGTAAACTGCTCCGGCAGAACCCAGCAGAATAAAGAGGAAATAACAAACAGCCCTTCCCGCTGGGTTGCTCTCCAGGTTCTTGCTGGTTTGGGGTGGCGTTTGGAAGGTTTTTCTCTGAGCCCAGGAGGTGTGGGATGGCTTTTGAGGGTTTTTTTTGGGTTTTTTTTGGAGGTTTTTGAGACTGGCACTAAAATTCATGGGAGAATTTCCGTCATTCAGGTGATGCTTGGGACAATTGTAATGGTTTTTATCTTCCAGAGGAGGAAGCTGAGGCACAGAGCATGTTCCTTGCTGCTGGAAATGAGGATTTCAGGGATTTCTGTGATTTCTGTGATTTTTGGGATTTCTGGGATGTTTCTCCCAAATCTCCTGCCCTGCCCCACTCCTGTGCTGAGAGATCCCAATCTTGGTTCTGGGAACAACCCAAAGGAGAAGCTGCTGCTGGGAAGCTCCTTAATTATGATTCCCAAGGATGAGGTTCATTAAAATGAACTTCTGCTGGCCCATAATTTACCACACCACATGCAGCAAACACCCCAAGAAATCCATTAAAAATCCTGCACGGAAGAAAAGCTGTTCCACTGGGAATGGCAGGGCTTTGTTGTCTTTTATTTTCCCCTTCCAGGTCACTCCATCAGCTAATGGCTTTTGCTGACAGGTATTTATCAGCCTGAACATGCTTTCCCTAGTCTTGGAAAAATAGAAATCTTTACTCCTGGCTGCAATAAAAAAATCAGCCAAGGAACCAGTTTGGATATCAATCCTTCTCCTGCCATCCCAGCCCTGGGAGTCGTTAAGAGAATGGCAAAAACAGAAAGTGAAGCCACCCAGGGTTAGGGAAAAAGCCCTGAATTATTATTTTTAATTTTTTTTCAGCCAGAAATGTCATGTGCTTAATGAGCTGAGGGGCAGAACTTGCTCAGAGCTGTCCCCAGAGCTGGGGGTGAAGCTGTCCCAGCTCCCTGCACGCTGGGGACGATTTGTGGGGCAGGAACTGGGGAGGGCAGGGTGGCACTGCCACCAGCTGTCCCCACAGTGTCCCCAGCACTGCTCAGAGTGGCACTGCCACCAGCCTGTCCCCACAAAGTGTCCCCAGCACTGCTCAGGGTGCCACTGCCACCGGCTGTCCCCACGAGGTGTCTCTAACCCTGCTCAAGGTGGCATTGCCACCAACTGTCCCCACAGAGTGTCCCCAGCCCTGCTCAGGGTGCCACTGCCACCAGCTGTCCCCACAAATTGTCCCTAAGCCTGGCTCAGAGTGGCACTGCCACCAGCCTGTCCCCACGAGGTGTTCTCAGCCCTGCTCAGGGTGGCACTGCCACCAGCTGTCCCCAGGAGCTGTCCCCACCAGCACTGGTCAAGGTGGCACTGCCACCAGCCTGTCCCCACGAAGTGTCCTAACCCTGCTCAGGGTGGCACTGCCACCAGCTGTCCCCACAAAATGTCCCTGACCCTGACCAGAGTGGCACTGCCACCAGCTGTCCCCACGACGTGTCCCCAACCCTGCTCAGGGTGGCACTGCCACCAGCTGTCCCCAGGAGCTGTCCCCAGCCCTGGCTCTGTCCCCCCTCCAGCCCTGAGCTCTCCAGAGTTCAATCCCCTCTCGTTCACCCCGCGCTGATTTTCTCTTTTCTCCTTATTTCAGGAAGCTGCAATCTGCTCGCAGCCCTGGCTGCAGCAAAACCCCTCTGTCGGGATTAACCAAGCCCGGCCTTACTGAGATCTCTGCTGAGCACAGCTCAGGAAAGCCGAGCAGCCCAGCTTAGTTCGGCTGGTGCTGACGGATTTATGGCCCAGGAAACAACCCTGAAGCTGTGAGATGCTGCTCCCCACCAGAAATGCACTCAGGACATTTTTTCCACCACTAATTGGGATGAGGATTGATGTCCTCACCCCTTTTCTCCAGGGGCTTCCCTTCAGAGCTTCTTGAAGCCCTAAAAATTGCTGAAGTGAGATTTTTGTATTTTTTTTTCTTGCTGTCCTGGTGACTTTTGGACATCTGAGGAGTCAGGGCAGGTTTGTAGGAGCTCTCCTGCTCTCTGTGCACAAGAATATGTGTGACTACATCTGAATATTTACATTTTACGTATTTTCTGTACATGTGAACATGTGTGCAGAGACTCAAAGGAAATTAACTCCTATTCCATTGCTCAGGGCTGGGATCTGCACGTTCTCTTTGGAGCATTTCGTGCCAGATACGAGCTTGGACTTACATTTTGAATAAAAGAAAAATTTAATTAAATGGGTGTTTGTGAGCTGCTGCAGGGTGGGGGTGGCTTTGGCCACTCTCTTGCTCAGGAAATAAAATGACATCACTCATGAGAGCTGCAGGGTGACATTCCCATCCCTGCTGGGAAGCTCCAGAATTCCTGGATGCCACTTTGGAGCAGGGATGCCACCTGGGTGAGGTGCTGAGCACCTCCAGCACGCTCAGAGATTCACACCTTGCTCTGGTAATTCAGTTCGTGGGAGAAAAACGTTTTGTGCAGAGCCCCAGAGCAGCAGGAGGTATTTTATTTTATTTTATTTTATTTTATTTTATTTTATTTTATTTTATTTTATTTTATTTTATTTTATTTTGTTTTGTTTTGTTTTGTTTTATTTTATTTTATTTTATTTATTTATTTATTTATTTATTTATTGTGGATAATAGAATCCAAAATGTAACAAAGGGTAACAAAACCAACAGAGCCTGTTTCCAGCCAGCCCACAGAAATCAAAACAGCCACAGGTGTTTTCCTGGGTTCTGGGCTGAGTTTTTTGCCTGGGCAGAGTTCTCTCTTCCCTTCCTGTGTTCCTGTTGTCTTTTCCCTGAAAATCCAGCACAATTCCTCCATTTCACTCCAGGAATGAGGTCTCAGGATGTGAGATTTGTGGAAAGATTAATCCTGCCTGATGGGCAGAAGTGGGAAAAGCCTTGAATGGGTGGAATCAAGCAGGATTTCCCTGCAGGGCTGGGTTGGATATTTAGAAAATTCCTTCAGGGAAAAGCTTTGGAGTCACCATCCCCGGAAGTGTTAAACAACAACAACAACAACAACAAAAACAACAACAACAACAACAAAACAACAAAAAAACCAAAAAAACAAACAAAACCAAAAAAAAACTAACAAAACAAAAAAAACCCAAAAGAATAATTTAGCACTTGGGGAAGGAGTTCATGGCAGGGCTGGGTTTATGGTTGGCCTTGGGGATGTCCCAGGGCTTTTCCAGCCCTGATTCCGTGATTCCAACTGGGCTCCACCTGCTGAGGATCTCACTCTGTCCTGGGAAAGGAAAAAAATGGATGGAGCCCCTTCCAGGCCTGCTCTGCAGGGATCCCAGCCTGGCTCTAAATAAGAAACAGCCTCTCCTGGATCCCTCTGCCTTTTGCACTGGCTTGGGAATGTTCTGGGCTGGGAAACCTTCGGGGATTCATTATTCAAACCACGCTGGCTTTCACTGTGAGGTTCCAATTGTGGTTTATGGGCCGGGGCTGAGATGATTGCATTTAAATTCAAGGCAGATCTGCTCTGCTCCTGGGGAATGAATGAATGTCAGATCCTCGCCCTGCTGGGAAATGAGAACTGTGCAGGATCTGCTGCTCCAGCTCACCTGGCTACTCAGGGGACAGGAACCTGCTGAGGTGAGGGATCTGCTGGATTCCAGTGGGTTCTGGAGGAGGGCAGAGAAGCTGGGGAGGGATTGCAGAGATCAGAAAGGGACTTGGGACAGGAGGAAATGGCTTCACATTGCCAGAGTGTCTGGGGTTGCAACACAGGATGTGATCAGAGGTCTCTGTTCTGTCACAGCTGTTGAGGGTGGGGCAGTGATCCTGATCTCTGTGGGACATCTTCTGTTAATGGAACATCCGTTGAAACCAGCTGGGGCAGTGTTCTTTATTTCCAAATGGGGACATCTCCTGTTAAAGGGTCATAATTTATAAACCAGCTGGGGCAGTGTTCTTTATCTTTTCACAACCCATCCTTCCTGCAGGGAGTTCTCTTCTGCTCATGGCCATTGAGTCCCACTGTGGCACTGATAAAATTACTGCATCCCATGGGGAGATGCTCCAGCCAGGGGGAGGAGCCCAACCAAGATAAAACCAGAAATTTTGGGACAATAAGGCAGCCTTTTCTCCACTGAACTCCAGAGGGAAACCGGACTTCTCCACATCATCACTGGATCTCTGCCCCTTGTCCAGGAGCACTGCTCCAACTGAAGCATATCTGTCACTGCAGGAGGATGCAGCCACCATTGAATGGCACTGCTGCCACCACCCTGACTGACTGACGGCTGTCAGCTTGGATTCTGACTCTGCCAAGGTTTGGGCTTTGTTCTTTGTAGTGCTGTATTTCTATTTTAATTTCCCTAGTAAAGAACTGTTATTCCTAATTCCCATATCTTTGCCTGAGAGCCCTTAATTTCAAAATTACAATAATTTGGAGAGAGGTGGTTTCCATTCTCCATTTCAAAGAGAAGCTCCTGCCTGTCTCAGCACACACCTGTCCTCCAAACCAGGACACTGAGGACAGGGAGAGATGGGATAATGGGATGGAATTCCTGGCTGGGATGGGATTTCCAGAGCAGCCTGGAACCCCTGGAAGTGTCCAAGGCCAGGCTGGAGCCACCTGGGATGGTGGAATTCTCCCTGCCCATAACTGAGGTGGAACTGGATGAACTTTCAGGTTCTTCCCAACCCAAACCAGTCTGGGACCCCAGGGAGCAGCCCCTGATAACAAAACCCAACCCACCCCAAACTTTGCTCCCTGTCCACGACAAAACCCCACAGTGCAGCCTGACCCTGCCCTGGGTTTGTGGTTTAATTTGGATGTTTGGAGGGGGCTGACAAAGCTCAGATCTCATTTCAGCAGAAATAGGAACCTTCAGTCAACACCAGATGGTCTCAGCTGTGTCCAAGTCCAAGAGGATGAGGCAAAGCTGTGTAAAATCTGTCCTGGAGACGTGGCCTGAGCGTTTCCTCAAGGGAGAAAGGGAACATCAGTGCCTGAGCTGCTCCAAATCAGCCTGGGCTCACTTTTAGGGGTGGAATCCTCATGGCAGGGTTGTGTCTGACAGCGAAGGGTTAAAAATGTTTCTAAAATCATGGGATTGTGTACAATAGATTCAGGGAGGTGGAAAGAAAGGTTGGGTCTGGTAGGGCTGGGAAAGGGAGCCAGGCCTGGGAATGAATTTTGGTTTTTGTCTTTATTGGATCATGTGAAACTGCACCTGTGTGATCATCATGTGATAAATAATACGATTGTTAAATGTAGTAATTGTTTGATAATTGAATATATTATTGTTAATCATAATAAGAATCATGAGAAGCGACGTAATGGTCACAAGAATCATGAGAAAGGGAATTTTGGGGGCCTGATGAAAATCACAAGAATCCATGCTTGGATAAGATCAATGTACACAATAGAACAAAATGGGTTTAATTAATAATATATGGGGTATAAAAACCTGTCCCTCTGGAATCCGTGTCAAGATTT
This sequence comes from Sialia sialis, assembly GCA_009812075.1. Taxonomy (NCBI): domain Eukaryota; kingdom Metazoa; phylum Chordata; class Aves; order Passeriformes; family Turdidae; genus Sialia; species Sialia sialis. Next base: position 388,136 of record VRYO01001414.1, read on the forward strand.
GGGTTTGTCGCCCTGATTCCCAGAGCTCTTCAATAAAAGCACCTGCATAAAATAATCTGTGATTCTGTGTTTCTACACCAACAGGTCCAGCCGTGATTTCAGCTCTGCCGGGACCATCCTCCCGTGAATCCAGAGCAGAGCCTGGCCAGGATGGGCACAGAGGAGATCCCTGTGTGCTGGGCTGGCTCAAATCCCATTTCTGCAAAGGAAACAACCCCGGGGCTGGAGGGGACAGGGACCCTGAGCCCTGAGAGCAGCAGGTCCAAAAATCCCAATGCCAGCACTGTGAGCTCTGCCTGCTTTGGTTCCTATTAACAAATCTCTGCGGTTTCCAGCTCCTGCTGCTCTGAGAGGGGCTGGAGATGCACAGCCAAGATAAATAGTATAAATATTCCCTGGCTCTGGCTGGGGCTGCAGGAAAGCGGAGAGTGCAGCGAGTAATTTGGATAATTCCTTCCGACACCACCATCATCCCTTCCTGGGGAGGTCCAGCCAGACAGAGCCGGAGCTCAGGGGGTGGGACACGGCCCCTGCCACACCAAGAGGGACTGGCACAGCCACGTGTGCCCTGGGGACAGCTGGGATGGGGCTGGCAGTGCCAAATCCTCGCCTTGTCCCCGCTCCCGGGAATTTGCAGGGTGTGCTGGAGGTTTTGGGTTCATTCTCCCGGGAATGTGCAGGGTTCTGCTGGAGGTTTTGGGCTCATTCTCCTGGGAATTTGCAGGGTTCTGCTGGAGGTTTTGGGCTCATTCTCCCGGGAATTTGCAGGGTTCTGCTGGAGGTTTTGGGCTCATTCTCCCGGGAATTTGCAGGGTTCTGCTGGAGGTTTTGAGTTCATTCTCCCGGGAATTTGCAGGGTTCTGCTGGAGGTTTTGGGTTCATTCCCCTGGCCAGTGCAGGCAGGGAAGCATCTGCTGCTGTAATCCCTGTCTGTGCTGAGCCAGGATGTCTCTCTGCCTCATCCAAAACAGGGTTTGTGCAAAGGAAGGGAAGGCAAATCCAAGTGAAATCCAGGAAAAATCCATCCCTAATGGCGAATCCTTGGAGAGAGCCAAGCACTTCTCCAGAGTGAGATTTGGGTTGCATCTCCCAGCTCAGGAGGAGCTGTGGCACCTCCAGGCTGGACAAATCTTGACCTCTGGCTTACCCCACAAATCCTGATCTCTGATTTACCCCCACAAACCCTGACCTCTGGTTTATCCCCACCTGCCCAGGGCTTTGCTTTTTGCCCTTCTCATCCCCTCAGGCTCTGAGAGAACTTGAGGACTCCCTGACTGGAAACTCTGGAGCTTCCTGGCATCCCCAGTGGGGGCAAAAAGGGATGGAGAACAGGAGTAAGAAGGAGCCAGGTCACCTGGGTGGATCATGGACAGGATTTACATCCATGCCCATGGGGATTAACCCTGCTGCCACTCCAAAGGATCAGCAGAGAGCTCTGCCCCTGCCAGGGCATGAAAATGAGAGGAAGTTTAGCTCGTGCTGCCTGCCAGGAATAATTGGTATCTCCTCCCTGCAGCTCCCCTCTGTTGGAGGCTCTCCAGGAACACATCAACCTGTTCCTCCCCGTGTGCCCCAGGGAGCACCAAACTCGAGTCATAACTCTCCCACAATGATTGCAGAGGGAAAATCCAACCTGGGGCAGCGAGTTCCAGTTCTCATGGAGAGGAGGAGTCACTGGGAGCAGCTCAGAGCTCACCTGGACCTCACGGTTGCTGGGAAGGATGAATCCGGAAAACCTTATAAATGTGATTGCCGAGCAAAAGATTCTGAGAATATGGAAACCATAAGTGAGACTGAAATGAAAGCCATCTTGGAGATACCAAACTTCAGTTACTAAATAACTAAAAAACAATAGGATGGCTGCTAAAAGTAATCCCCTCTTATTGAACAATTCCCTCTGCTGGGGAGCAAGTCCAAAAGTCAGAGAAGACCCTGCTGTGTTGGCAGGAAGGGCCCGAAGAGGAGTTTGTAAAGTTAAAATGTAACACAGTATGGTAATATAATGATTCTATAATCTATAAATGCTAGAGAATTTGTATCTTGTATTAAATTAGTCAGTGGAAATTAGAATATTCAACACAAAAGAAAATTTATTGTATTGTAATGGGAAATGCGCTCTCTTAATTCCTTCTCTTCTCTCTTAGCTCTTAGCTCTCTCTCTTACCTTTTACAACCCTTAGCTCTCTGAAATCTCACTACACCCCATTCTCTCACTGTCCTGCTCCAAGCTGTGGCTGGCAGCTCCAGGCAGGGCCCTTTCACCCACACCCTTTAGCAAGAAACACAAGTTCCAAGTCCTGGTGTCATGGGTTCCAACACAGGATGTGATCAAAGGTGTCTGTTCTGTCACCATCTGTTGAGACCGGGTGGGGCAGTGTTCTTTATTTCCATGGGATAGCTCCTGTTAATGGGCCAGGGGCAGTGATCCTGCTTTCTGTGGGATATCTCCTGTTAATGGCTCATAATTTATAAACCAGGTGGGGCAGTGTTCGTTATCTACATGGGATATCGCCTGTTAATGGGCCATCAGTTAAAACCAGCTGGGACAGTGTTCTTTATCTTTTCACAACCCATCCTTCCTGCAGGGAGTTCTCTTCTGCTCATGGCCATTGAGTCCCACTGTGGCACTGATAAAATTACTGCATCCCATGGGGAGATGCTCCAGCCAGGGGGAGGAGCCCAACCAAGATAAAACCAGAAATTTTGGGACAATAAGGCAGCCTTTTCTCCACTGAACTCCAGAGGGAAACCGGACTTCTCCACATCATCACTGGATCTCTGCCCCTTGTCCAGGAGCACTGCTCCAACTGAAGCACATCTGTCACTGCAGGAGGATGCAGCCACCATTGAATGGCACTGCTGCCACCACCCTGACTGACTGACGGCTGTCAGCTTGGATTCTGACTCTGCCAAGGTTTGGGCTTTGTTCTTTGTAGTGCTGTATTTCTATTTTAATTTCCCTAGTAAAGAACTGCTATTCCTATTCCCATCTCTTTGCCTGAGATCCCCTTGATTTCAAAATGATAATATTTGGGAGGGAGGGGGTTTCCATTCTCCATTTCAAAGAGAAACTCCTGCCTGTCTCAGCACACACCTGTCCTCCAAACCAAGATCCCTGGCTATAAAAATCTCTTAATCTGTCCCGACCATCCTGCCCTCCATCACCTCCAACCCTCTCTCACACTGGATCTTCCCCTGGAGCAATGGGATGGAGCTCTCACATCTCCAGCCCACCCCAGTGATCCTCCCCAGCATCTCAACCCTGAATGTGAGGTTTTCTCTGAGGGTTTCCCTTGGATTTTACAGTTTTTCCAGCAAATCCCGAGGCTGTGTCCCAGCTGCCTGGGGAGGCTCAGGGAGCTGCTGCACGGTAGCTCCAGAGAAGGGATCTGTGGATTAAATTTCCAGGAACTGCTGGGGCCCGCCTCAGTTTTGAGCCACCCGATGAAAAATAAACACAGAGCTCTGGATGGGCTCTGCTCTGCCCCAGCTGATTTTTATTGGCCTTGGGATGCAAAGAGTGCTGGGTTGGAGTCACTCTGGATTCCCAGTCTCAGGAGGATTTGGGAAGCAGAAAGTTCGAGCAGGGGCCTCTGTGAAGTTCTGGCTGCTCGGAGATTTTCCCACATTTTCATTAGACCTACAGCTCATTTAAGGATTGTTTTTTCCAGAGGTTTTAAGGGCTGAAAACTCATTGTGTCTGTCTGCTGATTCCTGGTTTCTGCAGAAGCTGAACACCGTGTCCCTGCAGGGTTAAACATTGGGGAAAAGGGATTTATTATTTTTTTTTCTGTCCCACTTTAGAAGGTGCAGAAAGGCAGAGCTAAGGATGGACACCTGCCTCAGGATGCTTTTCAGCCACGGTTTCCATCTGTGCAGCCATGAGATGCCACTGGGAATCAAATCCCTGCCTCCCCGAGGCCCTGGGGAACAACAGGGTTATCACAGGGGGGGTGGCTCCTCTCTGAGATGGAAATTTCTCCGCTGGCCAGAGGCAGGGATCTTGGCTGGCATCCCTGCTCCCTGTCACTGCGCCTTGCCACCTTCCAGGGCTCACTTTGTTCACAAAGAGCCTCAGATAAGCTCTTGGCAGGGGTGCTCCATTCTGCAGAGGCTTTAGCAGGGCTCAGGGCAGCGGGGGGTGAAGTTTTTAACCTCTTGTGTCCCTCAGGAGCTGCAGCTCAGACACAGAGCTGGGGCTGGGGCAGCTCTCCAGGCTCTGCAGGGGTGGGAAGTGCCAGGATCGCTCCAGGGCGGGATCAAGGCACGGGATTGAGGAATATCCTAAACTGGAAAGGACCCAGAGGGATCAGGGATGCCCCAACAATCCCAGCCCATCCCAGAGCATTGTCCTGGAGCTCTGGCAGGGTTGGGAATGTGCCCATTCCCTGGGGAACCTGTGCCCAGCACGCTCTGGGGGAAGAATCTTCCCTGGGATCCAGAACCTTCCCTGAGATCCAGAACCTTCCCTGAAATCCATCCTGATCCTCCCAGAACTTTCCCTGAGATCCAGAACCTTCCCTGGGATCCAGCCTGACCCTCCCAGGACCTTCCCTGGGATCCAGAACCTTCCCTGGATCCAACCTGACCCTCCCAGAACCTTCCCTGAGATCCAGAACCTTCCCTGGGATCCAGAACCTTCCCTGAGATCCAGCCTGACCCTCCCAGGACCTTCCCTGAGATCCAGAACCTTCCCTTCCAGAATCTTCCCTGGGATCCAGAACCTTCCCTGAGATCCATCCTGACCCTTCCAGGATCTTCCCTGGGATCCAGAACCTTCCCTGGATCCATCCTGACCCTTCCGGAATCTTCCCTGGGATTCAGAACCTTCCTTGGATCCAGCCTGACCCTCTCAGAAGCTTCTCTGTTTCCCGAACCTTCCCTGGGATCCAGAACCTTCCCTGGATCCAACGTGACCCTCCCCGCTCCCCATCATGAAGAACTTGTAGATTGTTTGAGAACTTCCCTCAGTCCCCTTTTCTCCGGGATGATTTGGACTCTGTTTCCCCACCAGACTCCTTCACCCGTCTGCAAACCCCTGTACCCCAAACTCTTACACCAAATTCAAAGCAATTGGATCTCCTGGAGCACCTCATGGGAAGCTGCACTCCCTGAGCCCCTGATTCCTGGGAAAAGCTCCCTGGCAGCCCTGCAGCCTCCCCTGCCTCCCCGCCTCATTTACAGTAATTTCACAATTATAAGCCACACCTGATTATAAGCAGCAATTTTTTTTTTGTTTGTTTGTTTGTTTTTTAAAAGCTAGGATCCATGTGTAACAAAGTAACAAATTAGTAACAGAATCACTGCCAGCGTGGAGTTTGGTGTCAGGGGCTCAATTTGCAAACAGTTTTCACAGACCAGTGAAGCCTTTAAAGGCAGCCCCAGGCGCCCTCCCCGGGCTCTCACTTCCGGGTTGGCATTTCACTGGGATTTGTCCATAGATAAGCCGCACCTGAATATAAGCCGCACTACTGGGGTAGGATGGATTCTTCAGTGAAAAAGTTGCGGCTTATATTCGTGAAATTACTGTATCTTCCTCGCCAGAGCTGGCCGGAGGCCCCCAGCCCCGCTACGTGCCAGGGGAGGAAGCGGGCGCAGCGCAAGCTCAGGTGGCTGCCACCCAAGAGCCCGCAGGCTCCCTGTGCACAGCAAAGGGTCAGGATGGAGCCCGGGGCTCCTGCTCCCTGTCCCTGTGGTCCCCAATCCACTGAGATGCTCAGGAAACTCCCCAAAAATCCTGGCCGCGCAATGAAATAAATTCTGTCCTAAATAAATTCAGAATAAATTCCGTCCCAGAGCCTTGTCCTTGGGTGTTATAAATGACATGTTGTTGGCTCTTTGCAAATATTGGGATAAATGCTATATGTATAATGTTAAAATAGCATTTTCTATATAGATATTTTTATAAATGCATAACATGTTGTTGGCTCGCTGCAAGTACTGGGATAAATGCTAGATGTATAATGCTAAAATAGCATTTTCTATGTAGTTATAGTCTTTGTTAATAATAAAAGTTAGACAAGTTTTTTTTTAAATAGTACGCTTAAACTGCTCGCTTAACTAAAATGACAGCCCATAAACATGGAATAAAAACCCTACAAACTAATACAACAATTATCAACACTCACCAGCAACCAAAAGTCAAAATCGTCCCCCAAATTTAAAAAAAAAGAAAAATAAATAAAACCACAAGCCAAAAAAACACACATGCTCTAAAAAAGCGAACCCAAAAAGTAGCCATGCTAAACAGCTCTCAAAAAACATTTGAATATACATAAAAACTAGAAATATGCAACAAGTTAATATGTTGTAAAATGGAATTTAAAAAGCGTTCCCAAAGCAACCTGCCAAGCACCCACCCATTTTAACCCTTTACTTTATGTTTATCTCCTATTGTCTTTTTTATGAAACCTTTTAATTCTCCCAAAACATTTTTCACATTGGGTTTAGTCCCTGCTTAACCCCTGGTGGTGCGGGAGGTGCTGCTGAGCTGGGGCTTGAGGAGAGATGTGTCAAAATCGCTGTCCCCTCCGTGCCAGAGCTGTCCCTCTTGTCTCATTCCTCCTATTCCAGGGGCTGGGAGGGGCCCGGGGCACCCCAGGATTTGGGGATTGAGCCCCCTGGGCTGGGCTGGGCTGGGCTGGGCTGGGCTTGCCCAAAGTGGCCCCACAGGGGCTGGTTGCCAGCCTGGGGTTGGGTTTGGAGTTCCAGGTTGAAGATTCCAGTGCCCAGCTGCTGGTACCACCAGAGAACAGACAGATTTCCGTTGTGTGAAAATAATACTTTGGTGGTTTTGGGGGGGGTTTTTGGGTTTTTTTTTTGTTTTTGTTTTTTTGGTTTGGTTTGGTTTTTTTGGGTTTTTTTGGGGTTTGGTGGTTTTTTTGCTTGTTTGGTTTTTTGTTTGTTTTGTTTTTGGTTTTGATTCTGTTTGGGGGTTTTTGTTTGTTTGTTTTGTTGGGGTTTTTTTTTGGTTTTTTTCCTGCTCCAGTAAACACCATTTCCCATAAAATTACCACCAGGAAAAAAAAAGCCATTCCCTGCATTTCTGAAGCGAGCAACGAGCAGGACACAGCCCAGTCACGGTGTCACATCCCGGATTTCTCTACCCAGCAGCTTGGAAATGAACCCAAACCCCTTCCCTGCCCCGAGGGAGCCGAGTTCCCCCGGCAGGTTCCCCCTCGGGAGGACGTGCGACACAGAGCTGGCTTTGTGTCCCGGGCTTGCCTGGCAGAGTGTGACACCACCTGGGGACATCCCAGGATGTCACAGCAGCCTCGGGGTGACACCGCTGGCTCCCTGCGGTGTTTGTTGTTCCTTTTTTTTTTGTGTGTGTGTCTCTGCTCCTCTCCTGCCACGAATCAGGGCTGAGATATTTTCGGGGTGTTTTGGGTCCTGTCCCCGCGGATTTGGTGGCTCGTGGGT
>VRYO01001414.1:421846-433941 GCA_009812075.1 Sialia sialis
TCACCCCCAATTTCCTCCGCGGCCACAGAAACCATCCTGGGTTTGGTGGGGTTTCCAGAGACTGAATTTGATTTTTTTGTGTGATCCCTCGGCAGAGTTTGGTGGGATTTCCAGAGATATAATTTGATTTTCTCTGAGATCCGCCTGCGGAGTTTGGTGGGATTTTGAGCGCTATAATTTGATTTTCTCTGCGATCTGTCTGCAGATTTTGGTGGGATTTTGAGCGATATAATTTGATTTTCTGTGCCATCCGCCTGCAGACTGTGGTGGGATTTTGAGATTTTGGTGAGATGTTGAGCAATATAATTTGATTTTCTCTGCTATCCGCCTGAGGAGTTTGGTGGGATTTAGAGTGATATAATTTGATTTTCTCTGTGATTCCTCTGCAGAGTGTGATGTGATTTTGAGTGATATAATTTGATTTTCTCTGTGATCCCTCTGCAGGGAGTTTTCCTGCATCCATCCTCACCTCGCTGCCCCTTTTGCTGTCTCCTCACCCGAGCAGCGCTGCGCTCCCGCTGGCCCTGGGCAATCCCTGGGAGGTTTGAGCCGTAATTAATCTCTAATTAGTCACCTCTTCCCGGGAAGGGCGGCTCTGCTGCTGCTGAGCTCTGACGGAATCGGCTCAGGGAGGGGTTTGGGTTGAGCAGCCCTGGTGACCTTGGGGTGTCACACCTTGCAGGTGTGGGGACAGTGGGAGGGGACCTCAAACTGGCATCACAGACTGGGATTGTAAACTGGGATCACAGACTGAGATCACAGACTGGGATCACAGACTGGGATCACAAACCAGGATAACAAACTGGGATGGTAAACTGGGATCACAAACTGGGATCACAGACTGGGACCGTAAACTGGGATCACAGACTGGGATCACAAACTGGGATCATAAACCAGGATCACGAACTGGGATCACAGACTGGGACCTCAAACTGGGATCACAAACTGGGATCACAACCTGGGATCATAAACTGGGATTGTAAACTGGGATCACAGACTTGGAATTTCAAACTGAGGTCACAAACTGAGATCACAAACTGGGTGTGCAAACTGGGATCACAAACTGAGATCATAAACTGGAACCTCAAACTGGGATCGTAAACTGGATCACAAACTGGGATCACAAACTGGGACCTTAAGCTAGGGTCACTGACTGGGATCACTGACTGAGTTCACAAATTGAGATCACAGACTGGATCACAATCTGGGCCCACAGGCTCAGGCCACACCGCCCATGCCCACCCCACAAAATTTGGAATGCTTTGCCCGTTTTGCAGCTGGGAAAGGAACAACCACCCCAAACGTCCAGGGTTTGATGTTTCTCAGAGCTGGCGCTGTCGGGGAGGGGACAGCTCTGGGCCAGGTGTCCCCAGGCTCTGCGCAGCCACCCCCGGGTGTCCGCGAGCCGGCCCGGGTGACACTGTGCTGAATCAAACCCCGCTTTTATTTCCTGCTGATTGATATTGCAGCTGCATTCCCAACCTCCGGCGTGTCCCGGCGAGCGCCGGCGAGCGGGGAAAACCGAGGGAAGCCGAGGCTGGAGGGCAAGAAGCATCACTGCAGGGATGAGCTGAGCCCAGCCGAGGCTGAACTGGGACTGTACTGGGGCTGAACTGGGACTGAACTGGTCCCAGCAAGGGGGAGCGGTGTAAATCCCCGCACGCAGCCGGGATTCCTCCCCGCTGCGGATCCTGGTAATTAATGACATGAAAGCCCAGGCGAGAGCTCCGGGGAAGGAATCAAAGGCTCCTCCGCAGCCTCCCAGGGCATGGATTTATCCCCGCATCCCCATGGGGATCCCTCGGGGCGCGGGGAGAGGGGACAGCACCAGCCCGAGGGTCCCGTGAGGAAATCCAGCCCCAAAAGGGGGCTGGGGGGAGCTGCTGGGGGTGGGGAGGGACGGGAGGGTCGCGAAGGTCACCGGAGCTGCTCTGGTGCTGGGATTTCCTTCCTGAGGGATTTGGATTCTGTGCCAACCAGGCTCGGGTACAAATTGAGATTTTCCTTCTTTCCCTCCCGACCCCTCTCTGACGGGATTTGTTGTGTTCGGCTTTGGCAATGTGGGAAATGTGGGATAGGGAATCTCCTCAACACGGGTCTGACCTTCCCGGGGGGCTCTGGGGGTCCTGAGGTCACTCATTCCCCGAGGTGACCCCCTCAGTGTCCGGGATGTGGAGATGGACGGGTCAGTGTCCCCAAATTGTGTCCCCAAATTCCTGCCTTGTCCCGCTGCCTCAGCGCTCAGAGCTGGTTTAATTCTGCCAAATCCAAAATGAGGGAAAATTTCAGCGGGGTTGGAGCGGCCTGGGATGGTAGAAGGTGTGGGAGGTGTCCCTGCAACCCGAACCAGTCTGGAATTCCGTGATTCCATGGAATAGTGGGAATATTGGGATGGAAACTCCCCGAGTTTGTCTTGGTGTGGCCCAATCTGGGCCACAATCTGGGCTCGCTGGGGGAGGATTTTTCTTTATAATTTCCACCATGTTGAGGGGGTTGGGGTGGGGTTTTCTTTATTATTTCCACCGTGTTGAGGGGGTTGGGGTGGGATTTTTTTTTTTTTTTTTGCTCTCCAGCTGTTTGGAGAGATGTAAACCGAACCCGCCGTAATTCAGCCCGAACGTAAATGTCACGGCAGGGTGGGAACGAGGGGATCGGAGCCCCGGGGCTGCGGGAGAGCTGGGGCTGCTCCCTCCCTGCAGCATCCTGAGTTCCTGTCCTCGTCCTGAGTCCCTGTCCCCATCCATCCTGTGTCTCTGTCTCCATCCTGCATCCCTGTCCCTGTCCTCGTCCCTGTCCCAAACCATCCTGTGTCCCTGTCCTGAGTCCCTGTCCCCGTCCTGTGTCCCTGTCCCTGTCCCTGTCCCTGTCCCCATGCATCCTGTGTCCCTGTCCCCATCCTGAGTCCCTGTCCCCATCCATCCTGTGTCCCTATCCATCCTGTGTCCCTGTCCTGTGTTCCTGTCCCCATCCTGCGCCCCTCTCCCCATCCCATCTCCCTCTCCCTATCCTGATTCCCTCTCCCCATCCCATTTTCCTCCATTTCCGTTTTCCCATTTCCCTCTCTCCATCTCCCTCTCCCCATCCCATAGATCAAAGCAATTTTGGGAAGGTCTGAAGTTTTGGGGAAAATCTGAAGAGGTTTTGGAATCTGAAGAAGTTTTGAGGAAAATCTGTAGAAGTTCTGGGGAAAATCCGAAGGGGTTTTGAGGACAGTCTGAGGAAGTTTTGCTGGAAAATCTGAAAGACTTTTGGGGGAAAATCTGGAGAATTTTTGAGGAAAATATGGAAGACTTTTGAGGACAATCTAAAGAAGTTTGGGGCAAAATCTGAGGTCGTTTTTCTTATGGCCTGAGCGAATCTGGGGGGAAGATCTGAGGCACTTCTGGGACCAGCCTCTCTCCACCACCCCCATCCTGTGAGCAGGAGCAGGCGCTGAGCCCGAGCTGCTGCTGGAGGAGCAGCCCTGGAGCCGCTGCCCATGGAAATTGTTTAATTCCTGCGGGATGAGTCACGGGGAGCCAGGATTTCAAAGCTTGGCTCCCATGTAAGGCACTCAAATAAACAGCGTGTGGCAGGTGGAAGCTCTCTCTGATGTCCTCCTCCGTCTTTCCAAGTGCTTTGTGGTGCCAAAAATCCTTCGGCCACACCGTGGCTTCATCCATTCTTGAGGCTGGGCTCTGGAAAATAATGAATCAATGCCCGGAAACATGAATCGACAGAAAATTTATGGCACACTTAGAATATAATGTCTTCTGGGTCCTTTGCTTTGAAGCATTAGCACTGAAAAGTTTTGGCATCTCCTTCTTTCGGCTCTTTCGGCAAGGAGAATTGAAGGGAAAAAAAGAATAAATTCATTTTTCTGCCTCATCTCATGACTCTGGGAGCTTTAAGGAGTTGCTGGATATCAGAAACAAATACCAAGAGTCTGCTGGAAAAATTGGGAGTGGAGTTGAAAAGCAAAAGAGATGGGAAAAAGTGAGAGTGTGGAAAGTGAGGGGCACCAGAGAACCCCAAGTGCTCCATTTATTGTGGGCAAAAAACATCTGCGAGGATGGAGTGGTTGGGTTTTGATTTATCAGGAAAAACAAATGGAAACGCCGACATCCCTGGAAGTGTCCAAGGCCAGGTTGGACAGAGCTGCTCTGGGGCTTTTTTAGAGCAAAAGAAACCAACAGCAGAGGCTGGAATAACTTTGTTGTTATTGTTTTGCACTTCAGAGCCGGGATTTGAGCCTTTTGAAAGGTCACAGGCGAGTGGGTGGGGGCCAGGATTTCTGGCTGCCGGAACGGGAGGCTTTTTTATGGGACGTGCAGCGAGGCTGGAACCGCTCTCCTAAAATTTTATGGGCCTGCAAGAAACCAGAGGCCCCTCCTCAGGTGCTGGAGTCGGGTGTCAGAGCTCTGCTGCAGCCCCAGAGCGGCACAGAGGGGCTGAGCCCCCCTGGCTGCTGCAGGTTCAGCTCAGGGATTTTTTGTGGTTTCTCATCGTTCACCCTGGGATTCATCTCCCCAAATTCCCAACATTGGCTATTAAGAGCTGTTTGTCCTCCTGGAGAGCAGAACAAAGTGTTCCTCCACTCCCCATCCTCTCCTGGGGCTGCTGATTCTTCGCAAATCTTTCATTTCCACCGGTTTTGTCCGGGAATAAATTGGGATTTGCTTGGTCCTGCAGTGCTGAGCGTGATCCTTGTGGGGAGGGTGGAGATGCCAGGGGATTTTCACTGCCAGGGGATTTTCAGTGCCTGTTCCCTGCTCCTGCCCTCATTGCCAGAGTGAAATCGGAACTGAAAGCACCTGGAATTCCAGAATGGGAACTTAAATATCCCGTGCACTGTCCCAGGGTGCTCTAAACCCCGCCCAGCCAGGCCTTGGATAATTCCAGAGATCCAAAGGCAGCCAGAGCTGCTCTGGGAATTCATTCACTCCCTCTCAGTCGGGAATTCCATCCCAGTGTCCCCCCCAGCCCTGCCCTCTGGCAGTGAGGAGCCGTTCCTGTCCCATCACCATTCCCACCTCATGTGAGGATGATGGGAGTGGAGGTGAACACACCTGGCATCCTTCATCATCCTCCATTGGCCTTCAGCATCCTCCATCCTCTATCCATCCTCAATCCATCATCCCCTATCCATCCTAGAACATCATCCATCCTCCTTCATCCTCCTTGTCCTGGTTTGGAGGACAGGTGTCTGCTGAGACAGGCAGGAACCTCTCTTTGAAATGGAGAATGGAAACCCCCTCCCTCCAAATTATTATAATTTGGAAATCAAGGGGCTCTCAGGAAAACGTATGGGAATTAGAAATAACAGTTTTTTACTAGAGAAATTAAAATAGAAATACAGCACTACAAAGAACAAAGCCCAAACCCTGCCAGAGTCAGAATCCAAGCTGACAGCCGTCAGTCAGTCAGGGTGGTGGCAGCAGTGCCATTCAATGGTGGCTGCATCCTCCTGCAGTGACAGATGTGGTTTTGTAGAAGGAGCAGTTTCCTTTTGGAGGCCCAGTGATGATACGGAGAAGTCTGGTTTCCCTCTGGAGTCCAGTGGAGAAAGGGCTCCCTTAGTGTCCCAAAATCTCAGTTTTTATCTTGGTAAGAAATGTTTGGTTCCTCCCCCTGGCTGGAGCATCTCCCCATGGGATGCAGTAATTTTATCAGTGCCACAGTGGGACTCAATGGCCATGAGCAGAAGAGAACTCCCTGCAGGAAGGATGGGTTGTGAAAAGATAAAGAACACTGGCCCAGCTGGTTTCAATGGATGTTCCATTAGCAGGAGATATCCCACCGAGATCAGGATCACTGCCCCACCTGGCCTCAACAGATCTGACAGAGCAGATACTTTTGGTCACATCCTGGATTGTAACCCAAGACACCTCATCCCCGCTGGTGTCACTTCATCCCCATTGCTGCCACCTTGTCCCCATTGGTGTCATCTTGTCCCCGTTGGTGCCACTTTGCTGCCATCGCTGCCGCCTCCCCCCCGTGGCCACCACCAGCCCCAAACATCTTGTCCATGGCTGTGTCCCACTCCAGCACATCCCTGGGCTGTCCCATGTGCCTCAGTTTCCCCCCCCTCACACCGTGCTGTTTTCGGAAGGGAGGAGCTAGAGCCTGGGGGATCCCACGGGAAGGATCCCCCATCCCAAGGGAGGGAGGGAGGTGTTCTGGGGTTCTGGGGGCTCCGGGGTCTCGGGGCACACATTAAGGATTTTTGTTTTGCCTGTTTTGCAGAGTTTCAATGTTCTGACTTGCTCTAAGATGAAGGTATGGAAGTTTGCAGCCATTGCATCGATGCTCCTCAGTTCCATGTTATCCATTTTAGTTTGTAGAGACATGTTCAGCGGAAGCCGGGAATTCAGCCCCTTGCCTTCCTCGCCGTCTTCCTCACGGGATTCCTCCTCCTACTCTTCTTCCTCCTCCTCCTCCTCCTCCTCCTCGCTGCCAGCCGCTCTGCGGAGATCTCCCCGGGCCCTGCAACGCCACAGCTCCCTGCTGGCCCAGTGTAAGCTCCTGCTCCTCCAGCATCGTCCCCTCCAACCCCAAAAATCCCCCAAATCCCTGGGGGGTCCTTCCCTGCCCTCCCCTGCAAACATCCCCTCTGGGAGGGTTAAAAAAAAATCTGGAGCAAGCAGGAGGCACCAAACTTTGGTGTGAGCACAGCAGAAATTCAAACAGCTCATTTATTACAAAGAAACTGCTTTTTTTTCCCCTTCAAAAGGATATTTTTTGGGATTTTGTTTTTTGTCTTTTTTTTTTTTTTTTTTAGTTCCGTGCTATTTTTTACAAATGGAAAATGTCAAACAGGAGCTGAGGGCACGGCAGCAGCTCCCCCCCGCTCACCCCTCAGTGCTCCCTGAGGGCTGGAAATCCCCACGTGTTTGTTTTGATTCCAAACCAGAGGAACTGCTTTTTTTGGGTGGAAATTTGGAAATCCGTGACAAGCTGTCAAACCACGCTTTCCTCTGTCTTTGCTGTGCCTCCTGCGGAGCGGAGCTTGGAATAACTCTGGATTTTGGGACAAAGGGACGGGGGTGTTGCCACCAGTGACTGGCACAGTTTGAGTGCTGGTTGCTGGTCCCAGGGTCTCAGGGCAGCCCTTGGGGTCCCAGGCCATGAAACAGTGAAATAACATAAATTATGAAAAAACATAAATTATTAAATTTATTGGTGCTTCTCCCCAAATCCACCTGCCCCAAGGGACCTCCATCCTGAGGGATGTTCACCCACTCCAGGGAATTTTCATTCTGGGGGATGTCCTCCCACCTCAGGGAATTTCCATCCATCCATCCTGGAGGATGTCCCCCAGTCCAAGGAACCTCCATCCTGAGGGATGTTCCTCAATCCAGGGAATCTCCATTCTAGGGGACGTTCATACTGGAGGATGTTCCCCAATCCAGGGAGTCTCCAAACTGGGGATCCCACCCACCCCAGAGAATCTCCATCCTGGGGGATGTTCCTCAATCCAGGGAATCTCCAGCCTGAGGGACATTCCCCAGTCCTGGGAATCTCCATCCTGAGGTTATCCATCCAGCCGAGGGAATCTCCATCTTGGAGGACCCTTCCCAATCCAGGGAATCTCCGTCCTGAGGGTATCCACCCAGCCCAAAACACCTCCACCCTACAGGATCCCAATCTCCTCATCCACCAACAACCTCCCACCTCCACCCACCCCAAGGAATCTGCATCCTGAGGTTGTCCACTCACCCAGGGAATTTCCATCTTGGAGGACATTCCCCAGTCTAGGGAATCTCCATCCTGAGGTTATCCACTCAAACAGGAAATTTCCATCCTGAGGTTTCCACTCACCCAGGGAATCTCCATCCCGAGGTTTCCACTCAAACAGGGAATTTCCATCTTGGAGGACATTCCCCAGTCCAGGGAATCTCCACCCCAAGACACCTCCACCCTACAGGATCCCAATCTCCTCATCCATCAACAACCTCCCACCTCCCCCTGCCCCATGAATCCCCCCCACACCGTGTCCCACCCTTAACCCCGTCCCCTCCTCTTGCAGACACGGCCTTGCTGGAGAGCTACACGGAGGGCGAGCTGCGGCAGCTGCTGTCGGCGCTGGTGGAGCGTTACCGCCGCGCCATGAGCTCGGGCGGGCACGCGCTGCCGCCGTTCCCCCGCGCCGGCACCCGCAGCAAACGCGCCCGCGCCCGCCACAAACCCTGCGAGCTGCGCCAGCTCGAGGTCAGCGTCAGCGAGCTGGGCCTGGGCTACGAGTCGGACGAGACCGTCCTGTTCCGCTACTGCAGCGGCACCTGCGAGGCCGCCGTGCGCAGCTACGACCTGTCCCTCAAGAGCATGAGGAGCCGCAGAAAGATCCGGAAGGAGAAGATCAGGGCCAGGCCGTGCTGCAGGCCGCTGGCCTACGACGACGACGTGTCCTTCCTGGATGCCTACAACCGCTACTACACCGTCAACGAGCTGTCGGCCAAGGAGTGTGGCTGCGTGTGACGGGGACGGAGGAGGAGGGACACGCTGGTGGCCCTCGGGGTCGCCCGCAGGACCGGAGGTGCGGCCGGTGCCACGCTGGCTGCTCGAGGCTGTTGTCCCCTCTGCGGGTGGCCTGGCTGAGGGGACAGCGGGCGTGAAGGTGCGCGGGGCACGTCCAGGCCTTGGCGTGCACCGTGTGGCGCTCCTGTCGCTCGTGTCACACGTCTGAAGGTCGGCAGGGCCTTGGTGTGCACCGTGTGTCACTTGTGTCACCCGTGTCACACGTCTGAAGGTCCACAGGGCCTCAGTGTGCACTGTGTGTCGCTCTGTCACTCGTGTCACTCGTGTCACCCGTGTCACTCGTATCACCCGTGTCACACGTGTCACGGGCTGCCTAACCCGCACAGGGGGTGGGGACCTGCGTGTGCCAGGGGTTCTGTGTCAGGGTGTGACACGGGGGTGTGGCACAGGGGTGTGGCACAGGGGTGTGGCACACGCAGGGGGGAGCAGTGCTGGTGCTGGGTAGGGTGTGCTGCACACCTGTGCTGTGTTTTGGGGTATCCTACACACCTGAGGTGTGTTTTGGGGTATCCTACATACCTGTGCTGTGTTTTGGGGTATCCTGCACACCTGATGTGTGTTTTGGGGTTTGCTGGACACCTCAGGGTTTTTTGCTGTACACCTGTGCTATGTTTTGGGGTGTCCTGCACACTCAGGGTGTGTTTTGGGGTATTCTGTACACCTGAGGTGTGTTTTGGAGTGTCCTGCACATACAGGGTGTTTTTTGGGGTGTGCTGCACACCTGGGCTGTGTTTTGAGGTGTCCTGCACACCTGGGTTGTGTTTTGAAATGTGTTGCACACCTGGGTTGTGTTTTGGAGAGTCATGCACACCTGGGCTGTGTTTTGGAATGTCCTGCACACCTGGGCTGTGTTTCGGGGTGTCATGCACACCTGGGCTGTGTTTTGGGGTGCATTACAGGTTCATGGTGTGGTGCTGTGTGCCCTGCGCTGCCCCGTGGTGGGACCTGAGTCCTTCTCTCCGTAGCTTTGGGGTTTTGTGACCCCCTCTGAGCTTCTGGGGGAGGTTCAGCCACCCCAAATCTCTCAGTTTGGGGACACAGACCCCCCCTCAGCGCTTTGTGCGCCGCTCTGACTCCCTCTGCCTTGTGCCCCTTTCTCCGCCGTCTCATTCCTGCAGCCCTGGGGCTTTTATGCTTAAAACCCTGGGATAATCTGGATAACTGGATTAACCTCCCGCGCCCCTGCCACCGGCAGCTGGGCCACCACCAGGGAGGTGACACAACCCCCTCCCCAGGGCCACCAGCGCTCGGTGGAGCATCCCTGGGTTGGCTGCTCCCCAAATTTCCCCCCCGGAGAATCGCCCAGGCCCTGCTCGGGGCGGGAATCCTGCGGGAGTGGGGACTCGGAGCCGGCTTCGGCTGAGCTCGCATTTACAGCGGTGTCACCGCTGTTTACTCTGCGGGGAAATAAATGAGCCCGCACATTTCACATTCCCCGGGCAGGCTGGGTTTGTTGCCGGGGGATTGATGGGTTTTCTCCCCTTGGCTCCCTTCCCAGAAAAAGCAAATCATAAACAGAAGGAGAATATTGGTGTCATGTCCTGGGCATTAAGCAACGTGAGGGAAAACACTCCCTGTGCCACCCCCACCCCCGTGTCCTGGCTCCTCTCCTCGCTGAAAAGAGGGAAAAATAAAAATCCCTTTTGTGCCTTCATCCCCAGGAGGAGGAGGAGGAGGAGGAGGGCTGGTGGTGATGCCAGCACAGGATTTGGGATGGGAACAGCAGCGTCACACCAGCCGCGTCCTCAAGCTCCACACAGAGCTGGTGCGGATTTATTTTATTTTATTTATTTTTTTTTTCTTTTCCCTTTTTATCCAAACGCAGCTCTTGGCTGAGCGGAGCCAGGGTGTAGTGGAGGAATATAAACACCATCCCTCAGCAGGGCTGGGAGGCAGCCTGGACTCTGTAACTCCGAATTTTCCCCGGATTTTGGGACAGACGGGACCCGGCCGCGGCCGCAGGGTGTGAAAGCAGCACCCAAAAAAATACTGAGCTGAGAGAGGAAAAAAAAACTCCTCGCTGCAGGTGCGGTTTGAGGCGTGAGTTTGCAGCCCTGGATTTTTTTTTTTTTGGCTGGAAATGGGAAAAGTGGCCCAAAATAATCAGCTGGAGGATGGGAATGGCAGATGGGCAGTGGGAGCAAGCTGGATAAGCAGCTCAATTGAGTTGAAGCAAAAAAAAAAAAAAGCACCCGAATCTAATAATAATAATAATGATAATAATAATAATAATAACTGTCCTCTCAAGGGCTTGGGTGCTTTCCAGGTTTCACTGCTATAAAACTAAAATTAGTTTTGTTGCAGAGCAGCAGGGTGGGGAAGGTGCTGGGGAAGCAGGGCAGGAATTCGGAGCTGAGGAGCAGAATTTGCAGCAGGAGCTGCTCTGCTCTCCAGGACAGGTTGGAGTCTTTGCTCCCTGGTTTGGGATTATTTTTTTGGCAGAATCCACCTTGATGGTGTCACCTGGACCCTCCTGGGGCAGCAGGAGGATGAGGGGACAAGGGAACATCTCCCAGCTGCCAAACCCCCCCAAAATTCCCAGTGCAAATCCAGCTTGGATCCCACAAAACCGGGATTAAACCCTGACTCAGTGGTGTGTTAAAAGCAGCAGGAACAGCTCCAATCCATCATTTTCAAATTGAAATTTCCCCCTGCTGGCAGCAGAGCTCCAGCCCGTGCGCAGGGGATGTTCCCCATCTGCCTCACGCTGCTCCTGCTGCGGTTTTTTTATTTTTTATTTTATTTTTTGGGAATTACAGCCACAAAACTCTGTGTTTGGGCATCGTGGTGTGCCCCAAAGCATGGATTCTGCTTCCAAGATTTTTCCAGAGCTCCTCCTCCTCCTCCTCAGTGCCACCCAGCCCTGCAAATGTGGTTCCAATAGAAGGGTTTGAGGTTTTTTTCTTTTTTTCCCCGATGTTTTCCATTTCTCCAGCCCCCTCTGCTGAAATAGGAGCTGGAGCTGGCCGGAAGAATGTCTACAATGCTTAAAAAAAAATGAAAAAAAAAAAAGGAAAAAAAGTGGAAAATCCCCCCCTCAAAACCACGGCAGAATCTCGTCTGGCTCCTTCCTCAGCATCCCACGCACTGGTTAATATTAATAATAGTATGAATATTAATAATGTTAATATTGTTAATAATAACCAGTGTGCAACAGCTGCTGAGGGGATTTTGGGGTCGGGTTTTTGCTTGTCTGGGGTTGGTTTGGAAAAGGAGGAGGTTTGGGATCTTGTTTAAAATTATTCTGGTGGTTGTGGCAAAAACAAACAAAAACAGAAACAGAAACAGAAACAAAAACAAAAACAAAAACAAAAACAAAAACAAAAACAAAAACAAACAGGGTTGTGTCCCCCAGGCCTGCCCTGGTGAGTTTTGGGTTTTCCATCCCAAATCCCCCAAATCCCTGGGATTGGAGAGCTCCAGGATCCGGCTGGGCGGAAGGGATTTTCCCAATTTATCAGGATAAATGGAATTTTGGGATCCAGGGCTCGCTGTAAATCGGGAACGGGGCTGCCACGTGTTTCCCTTCTGGGCTGAACAAAGGGGAGGCCCAAAAGGAGGGGAAAAAAGGGGAAAAA
>VRYO01001414.1:453148-464157 GCA_009812075.1 Sialia sialis
AGGCCAAACCTAAACCAAAACCCAAACACAAACCCAAATCCAAGCCCAAGCCTAAACCCAAATCCAGATCCTAATCCAAACCCAAATCCAAGCCCAAACCCAGGCCCAAAAAACAGGAGCTAGGAACAGAACAAAACCCATAAAACAGGAGTTATGAACGGAAAAAAATGCAAAAACCACGAGTTAGGAACAGAACAAACCCAAAAAACAAGCTGGGAATGGAATAAAACCCAAAAACCTGGAGCTGGGAACAGAGGAAAACCCAAAAATCAGGAGTTAGGAATGGAACAAAACCCAAAAATTGAGCTGGGGACATTCTGGAGAAACTGAAAACAGCAGGAACTTCCAAACCCCAAATTTCCTCCCAATTTTCACCCTGGTGCAGAGCTCAAGGATGGTGAGGTGTTTGTGGCTCTGCTCCCCCATCCCTGACCTTGGACACCCAGGGATTTCTCACAGCCTGGACTGTGCAAACAGCTGCTCTGGCCTTTAGAGATTCAATTAAAAAATCAGGAAAAACAAGATTTTACTCTTTACCAGAATGAAACCTTCCTGTTTGCCCCAGCAAAACAGTTTTGGATTTTTTTTTTTTTTTTTCCTTAAGTGGAATCAATGAAAACATCTTGTTCTCCCCAAAATAAAATATTTCTGGGTTTGCAAATGCATCTTTGAAGGCTCCTGTGGTCTGCTGCTTTTTTTAATTAAAGGCAGGCAGATTTCAGCTGGGAAATGCCACAGCTCAATAAAAGGCAGAGCGTTTAATTTCAAGCATATCTCAAACCAAGCTGCAGCTTTTCATCCCCAAAACGCTCTTTTTGGTTTCGGTTCAAAGGACCCAAAATAACTTTTTATTTTCCCCACAACAAATGTTTCATCTGAATTTCAGCCCGTGAAGGTTCCAGTGATTAGAGCCAGAGCTCCCAGAGAGTGGACAAGAGGCCAGGCCATGAGTGGAGATCCCGAAATTCCCTTTTAATGGAGGAGAAATTTTATATTTTAGGGTTTTTTTTAACTTAAGGGTGGCCAAATGCTGGAGCAGATTGTGGAGTCTCCATCCTTGGAGAACTCGGAGGAGGAAAACATGGGAATGTCCTGAGGGTCAAAAAGAACTTTCCAGAGCCTGGAGGGGCTCCAGGAGAGCTGAGGAGGGATTTGGGATGAGGGATGGAGGGACAGGACACAGGGAATGGGTTTGGGATGGGAATCTGGGTGGGATTTTGGGAAGGAATTCCTGGCTGGGAGGATTCAGGGCCAGGCTGGAGAAGGGAAATTCCAGAAAAACCTTGGAGCTGATTCCAGAGCCTGAGGGGGCTCCAGGAGAGGATTTGGGATAAGGATTGGGATTCCAGGACACAGGGTTGGGATTGGGAATGGGGTGGGATTTTGGGATGGAATTCCCAGAGCAGCTGTGGCTGCCCCTGGATCCCTGGAAATTCCAAAGCCAGGCTGAAGAAGAGAAGCTCCAAAAAAAAAAAACCTTGGAGCTTTTTCCAGGCTCCAGGAGAGCTGGAGAGGATTTGGGATAAGGACTGGGATTCCAGGACACAGGGAATGGATTTAAACTGGGAAAGGGGAATCTGGGTGGGATTTTGGGATGGAATTCCTGGCTGGGATGGAATTCCCACAGATTCCCTGCATCCCTGGAATGTCCAAGGCCAGGCTGGAGCCCGCTGGGATGGTGGAAATGTCCCCGCCACGGCAGGGGTGGCACTGGGTGGGATTTAAAGTCTCTCCAACCTGGAATTCTGCAATATCGGCTCCTGGCAGAACCAGCCGAGCTGTCTGTGAGGAGCAGCAGGCTTAGCTCGGGGGTGAATTCACAATTCCTGCTTTTCCCTCAGAGAAATCCCGCGGGAATTCCTTCCCTGCATCCATCTCCTGGTGCGCGGGGACCTCTGCAGCCCGAGCCGCGCATCGCCCGCGGCCGGGAGGGATCCGGGCAGGGAGGGATCCAGAGCTGGGAGGGATCCATGACAAGAATGGATCAGCTGGGATGAATCCCCTGGGATGGATCCATGGCAGTGAGGGATGAGCCGGGATAGATGAGTCGGGATGGATCCGGGACTGGGATGGATCCACAGCCGGCAGGGATGGATGCAGAGCTGGGATGGATCCATGACAAGAATGGATCAGCTGGGATGGATCTGCTGAGATGGATCCACGGCAGTGAGAGGTGAGCCAGGATAGATGAGGTGGGATGGATCCAGGGCTGAGATGGATCTGTGACAGGGATGGATCCGGGCAGGGATGGATCCAGGACAAGAATGGATCAGCTGGGATGGATCCACAGCCGGGAGGGATGGAGCCACGGCAAGGAGAGATCCATGGCAGTGATGGATCTGCTGGGAGAGATCTGCTGGGATTGATCCACAGCAGGGAGGGATGGATCTGTGACAGGGATGGATCCAGAGCCGGGATGGATCAGCCAGAAGGATTTGTGGTAGGGATGGATCCACGGCTGGGATGGATTCCCTGGGACAGATCCAAGACAGGGATGGAGCCACGGCAAGAATGGAGCTACAGACGGGAGGGATCCACGGCAGGGATGGATGCAGAGCCGGGATGGATCCACTGGGATGGATCCCCTGGGATGGATCCACTGGGACGGATCCATCGCCCTCCGGTGGCTCCAGAGCCGCTCCGAGAGCCGCTGGTCTCCCACTCTGATCTCCCACCCTGATCTCCCAGGTTTCTCCAGGTAGAAAAGGAATTTCGGGGCTCTGCTCTCTGCAGTGTCCCCGATCAGCGCTGCCTGAAAACGAGCAGCAAATCCAATAAAAAACAAAAGGCGATGTTCCCACCACGGGCAGCGCCTTCCCAGAGAGTGACCCCGTCCTTCCCTCCCCTCGCGGGGCTCTCAGGTGGGAAAACCAGGCTGGCAGGTAACACAGAAATCAGTCATTCCAGGGAAAAGTGCACGCGGACAAGGGAGAGACTGGGAAAAGGTAAAAAAACCGGTTGGGAAAATCCCCGGACCAGGAGGGACCCGGAGCTGTCCCAGCAGGAGGGACCCGGTCCTGTCCCAGCCATTCCCTTGCGGAATTCCCGGAATGGCAGCGCTGGAAAAGCTCCTGAGTGAAGCTGGGAGCATCCCCGAGGAGAATGGAGCAAAAAAAACCAACAAAAGGAGCGGGGATGTGCTCGGGAATTCCGCCGGGATCAGGGGAGCCAGGACAGGGATCCCGGCCCGGCCAGCACCGGCAGGTGGCGTCGCCAGGCTGCCACATCCCGCAGGGTGACATCGCCACATCCCGCAGGGTGACATCGCCACATCCCGCAGGGTGACATCGCCACAGCCTGCAGGGTGACATCGCCACAGCTCTCAGGGTGACATCGCCACATCCCTCAGGGTGACATCGCCACAGACCGCAGGGTGACATCGCCACATCGCGCCCACTGCCGGGCTGGGGTCGCCTCCGGGAACGGGGAAAGAACATTTTCCCTGGGAAAATGGAAAGGGGGAACGTTCACCAGAGCCAGAGGTGATGGAGCCATCGAGAATTCCAGAATTCCCGCTGTCTCCGGACCCCTGATCTTCTGTCGCTCCCAAGAGACAATCCCAAACTGGACTGGGTCCTTTTATTTATCAGGGAATGATGCATCCCAATCCCAAATCCCACATCCCACAGCCCCTTTTCCTTTCTCAAGGAAT
This sequence comes from Sialia sialis, assembly GCA_009812075.1. NCBI lineage: Eukaryota > Metazoa > Chordata > Aves > Passeriformes > Turdidae > Sialia > Sialia sialis. The sequence continues at coordinate 456,801 of VRYO01001414.1, forward strand.
GATGCACCCAAATCCCAAATCCCAAATCCCAAATCCCACGGCACCTGTTTTCTCAGGGAATGATACACCTGCATTCCACACCCCACATGCCAAATCCCAAACCCCAAATCCCACACCCCACATCCCAAATCCCACATCCCCTTTTCCTTTCTCAGACAATGAGGCATCCAAATCCCAAATCCCAAATTCCCAAATTCCCACGGCACCTGTTTTCTCAGGGAACGACGCACCCGCATCCCAAATCCCTCCTCCCAAACCCCAAATCCCACCTGCCCATCCCCTTTCCCTCTCCCAGCGCCCATCCCCAATCCCCCCCATCCCCCTTTCCCTGCCGTGCCCAGCCCTGGCAGCTCCTCCCTCCCCTCCCCGGCCGAGATTTGGGGCCCGGCAGCCAATGGGAGCGGGGCTGGCAGGGCCGGGGGGTGCTGGGGGCTGCGCTCCCCCTCTGCTCCCTCCCCCAGACCCCGCTCGCCGCCCCCTGGCACAAAAGCCCGGAATTAGCTGCCTTAGGGCAGCGCCGGCTCGGCCAGCTGCGGGCGGAAAATAAAAATAAAAATAAAAACAATAAATAAAAATAAAAACCTTGCGAGGGAACTGCAGCGCCATGGAGGAGCAGGAATAACCTCCATCCATCCTTGCCTGGCCAAGGAAAAGGCGAATCTGCGGCTGCTGCGGGCGAGGCCGGCCTGGATGCATCGCCGCGCATCCCGGCCCCGGGGCTGCACCTGCTGAGCATCCCTCGGCAGCAGGAGAGGAGGAGGAGAAGGAGGAAGAGGAGGAGGAGGAGGAGGAGGAATGCCGAGCTGGGATCCAGGCAGGATCGCCTTTGTTCCCCGCTGAGCCCCGGCCGCGGTGAGTGCGGGCTCCGTGCGGGTTCCAGGAGGGATTTGTTCCGCTTGGTTTTTCCTCCATGGCGCAGCCGGGGCTGGGGAGCAGCTCCAAGAGGAGGGGAAGGGGAAAAAAAGGGAATTCCAGGTGTGGAATTTGGGGGGTTTGGTGTAGGGAAGGTAGGGATGGAACTGGAGCCCGCTGAGCCAGGTGGGGGGGGAGCATCAGGGAATGACAATCCGGGAATGAGAATCCAGGAATGAGGATCTGGGAATGAAAATCAGGGAGTGACAACCTGGGAATGACCATCCGGGAATGACGATCCGGGAATGAGAATCAGGGAGTGACAACCTGGGAATGAAAACCAGGGAATGACGATCTGGGAATGACAATCAGGGGGTGACAACCTGGGAATGACGATCTGGGAATGAAAACCAGGGAATGACAATCAGGGAATGGCAGTCTGGGAATGACCATCCGGGAATGATTATCTGGGAATGACAATCAGGGAATGACAATCTGGGAGTGACAACCTGGGAATGGCAATCTGGGAATGAGAATCAGGGAGTGACAACCTAGGAATTAATGGCAATCCAGGAGTGGCAATCCAGGGATGACCATCCTGGAGTGACAATCCTGGGAATGAATGACAATCCAGGAGTGACAATCCTGGAATTGACAATCTGGGAATGGCAATTCTGGGAATGAAAATCCTGGAATGAAAATCCAGGAATGAATGACAATCCAGGAGTGACAATCCGGGCATGGCAGCAGGGAGGGAGCCCTGCAGTGCTGGCAGCTCTGCTGATCCCAGCTCCTGGAACACTCAGGGGTGCTGGATTCACGTTCAGGGATGCTGGATCCACACTCAGGGTGCTGGATTCACATTCAAGGATGCTGGATTCAGGCTCAGGGGTGCTGGATTTAGGATCAGGGGTGCTGGATTCATGTTCAGGGATTCACACTCAGGGATGCTGGATCCACACTCAGGGTGCTGGATTCACATTCAGGGATGCTGGATTCACGTTCAGGGATGCTGGATTCACACTCAGGGTGCTGGATTCATATTCAGGGATGCTGGATTCACGTTCAGGGATGCTGGATTCACACTCAGGGATTCTGGATTCACACTCAGGGGTGTTGGATTCACGGGACCTCTGCATATTTTCATCCCTTTAAAGCAAACCCAGCCAGATTTATCTCCTCCAGATCCTGCCCAGCCTCCAAAGGCAGCAGGAGAAGCTCTGGGAGGAGCTGCCATGGGCACAGAGCAACCTAGACCCCTCACCCTAAAAAAATAAAATGTTCCTAAATGTTCCTAGCCAGGCAGAGCCTGAACAATCCCCAGTTTGACTTCCAGGATCCCAGCAATGTCCCAGCCCAGCCTGCAGTGCTGGTTCCACCTGAGGATGCTCCAGAGCTGATCCAGCCTGGGGCAGGATCCAGCTGGGATTGGTCCTGAGAGCTGAGCCAGGCTTTGCTGGCAGCTGCAGGCCCAAGGAATTGGGCACAAAGGGTTAAATTTCTGTCTGGCAGCTGGAACCTTTCAGTGACGCAAAAAAATAAATATAAATAGATATTAAATGTATATTTTTTTATCTATGGTTCTAAGGGCCCCTGGGGTTCAGTGTGGGGGAAATTCAGGATCTGAACTTGTTCCCAAAATCAGGAGAAAAGCCAGAGCAGGATCACAGCCCCAGCCTGAGCTGCTCCAGGGTTTTGGAGCTTTGGCTGCTCAGGTGTGGAATAAAAAAAAAAAAATCCCTGAGAGGAATTCTCGTCCCCATCGTGTCCCTGTGGCAGCAGGGACAGGAATCCCTGCAGAGCCAGGGCTGGGAAATCCCATCCAGTGCAGGAATTTGGGATCTGGGAATGTCCAGGGAGCCCTGGAGGAGCTCTCCTCTCCTCTCCCATCCTCAGCACAGGGGATTTGTCAGAGATTGGGATTGGAGAAGGGAAAAAGGAGGGGACATCAGTTCTGCTCCCCAGGGAGAAGAGCTGGCACCCAAACAGATCCACAGGAGCAGCCCCAAAATCCCAAAATGTTCCAAACAAGCAGCTCTGAGCCCTTCTGGGGGACCTGCCCCAAAATTCCCAAAATGTTCCAAACAAGCAGCTCTGAGCCCTTCTGAGGGACCAGCCCCAAAATTCCCAAATTTTCCAAACAAGAAGCTGTGACCCTAATCCCAGCCAAGCCCCTGTGCCTTCCTGAGGAACCTGCCCCAAAATCCCCAAATTTCCCAGACAAGCAGCTCTGAGCCCTTGCTGAGGAACTTCCCCCAAAATCCCCAAATTTTTCCGAGCAAGCAGCTCTGATCCCGCTCCCTGTGCCTCCCTTTGCAGCCTGAGCCTTTCTGAGGGACCAGCCCCTCCTGAGAGCCATGGGCACCACGGAGGCCACGCTGAGGATGGAGAACGTGGACGTGAAAGAAGAATGGCAGGACGAGGATTTCCCCAGGTGCGTTCCCCCCAAAAAAAACCAAATCCAAACCAGGAGAATCTGATTTTTAAAAAAAATTCCTGTGAGAAAGCATCAGAGTGTGCAGGGTCCTTCCCTCGGAGGCAGCCTGGCCTCCAGCAGGAGTTTGAATTTTTGGAGCTGCTCTGAGCACGTTGTGGATTTTGGGATGATTTTGGCAGCCCTGTGAGGGCAGGGAAGGAGGGAGAGGAGCTGGGTGTGGAGCAGGGGGAGGTCAGGATGGAGAGGGGGATGCACAGAGGGAGGAAGGAGTGGATTTCTGCATTTCTGTTTTTCTGCTTTTCTGCATTTCTGCTTTTCTGCGTTTCTGCATTTTTGCATTTCTGGGTTTCTGGGATTTCTGGAATTTCTGCATGTCTGTGTTTCTGGATTTCTGCATGTCTGCTTTTCTGGATTTTTGCTTTTTCTGGGATTTCTGGATTTCTATAATTTCTGCGTTTCTGAGTTTTTGCGTTTCTGGGTTTCTGGATTTCTGAATTTCTAGAATTTCTGCATTTCTGGATTTCTGAGTCTCTGCATATCTGGGTTTCTGGATTTCTGGGATTTCTGGATTTCTAGAATTTCTGCATTTCTGAGTTTCTGCATTTCTGGGATTTCTGGATTTTTGCATTTCTGGGTTTCTGGTTTTCTGGGATTTCTGCATTTCCACATTTCTGTGTTTCTGCATTTCTGGGTTTCTCGATTTCCGGATTTTTGCATTTCCTGATTTCTGCATTTCTTGATTTCCGCATTTCTGGGTTTCTGCATTTCTGGATTTCTGCATTTCTGGGTTTCTGGGCTCCTTCCCAGGCTCTGAACCCAGCAGAATCCTCCCAGCCTGAGCTGCTGTGCCAGGAATTTGCCACTGGGATGCCCCGGTGGGAAAGGAGGAGTGGGGGTGACAGGAGGTGCCCAGGTGCCACCTGCCACCTCCAGAGCCACCTCCACAGAGCTGCCAGGACCCCTCCCCACGAGCCCTGAATTCCCAGCTCCCGTTCCCAGCCTTTCCAGGGCGGGTTTGGATTCTCCCTGTCCCTCTCCGGGAACATTCCTGCTCCAGGTGACCCAGCTGGGCACTGGGGTGGCACTGGGACATCTCCACAGGTCCCTCCAGTGCTGACAATTTTGGGATGAGTTTCTGAGCCCTGCTAGGCACTGGGACATCTCCACTGGTCCCACCAGCCCTGAAAATTTTGAGATTAATTTCTGAGTCCTGCTGGGCATTGGGACAGGACTGGGACATCTCCACTGCTCCCTCCAGCCCTGAAAATTTTGGGATGAGTTTCTGAGCCCAACTGGGCACTGGGACAGGACTGAGACATCTCCACTGGTCCCACCAGCCCTAACAATTTTGGGATGATTTTCTGAGCCCTGCTGGGCACCCTGGAGCAGGTGCAGGTGGCCCGGGGGGGGCTCCCAGGGCTGTCCCACCCCCCTCCAGCTGCAGCCACAGAGCATCCCAGTTTTCCCAGTTGAAAGGAGCTCCTGTTCCCTGGGCTGAGCCTGGCTCTGTTGAGCCCAGCCCAGCTGCAGCTCTGTGTGAGCCCCTCTGTGCAGCCCCACAGGGCTGGGTTTGTCCTTCCTGCCAGCCCCGGCCGTCCAGGATGGATTTGATTTCGTTTTATTGCATTTCATTTTGTTTTATTTCCCCCTGAGAGCAGAGCTGCTGGATCTCTGCCAGCCTCGGGCTCCCCCCTGGGTTTTAATGGAGTGAAAGGAGAGAGGAAAAGGAAGGGATGGATGGGAATGGTGGAAGTGACCTTAAAATTCATCTCCTTCCAGCAGAGCAGAGAATGCAGACAGGAAATCCAGGTGTAGGAAAGGAAAAGATCGGCCCAGAGCTGCCTAGAAAATCCGGATAAAGCTGCTCTGGCTCCGAGCATCCCCCGGAGCTGTGTCCCAGCAAACCCCACCCGAGCCTGCAGGGAAATCCCCCTGGAGAGCCCCAAAAAGGGAAAATTCCTTGGAAATGAAAGCCAGGAAGAGAAGGGACTCGAGAGGGGCTGGGATGAGGCCGGAGCCTCCTCCGGAGGGACTGGAGCGGCAGCGATGCGAGACAGAGCCCGAGCAGCCCCCGGGCGAACCAAGCAAAGCCAGCCGGGTTCTACTTGCAGTAAAAATAAAGAAATTGTCCTTTTCCAGCCGCTTCCCCGCTGGAAGCGCTGCTGGAATAATAGGGCAGAAGCTGCTGCATGTGGGACAGCCGCTCTCCAGCAGCTGATTTGCTGCAGAGCTATTTTTGCCTGCCTGCCATTAGCCAAGCTTGCCCCGAAAAGCCGGAGGAAAAAAAAAATTTAAAAATTTAAAAAATTTAAAAAAAAAAAGGAAAAGCCACATCTTAGACAGAGATCTGGGCCGAGAAAGCAGAACCCAGACACGGGGAGACACTGGCAGGTTTCTGCGGGGAGCGGAGCGGGCGGAACTCGCTGGGCCCGGCCCGGGCTCGGAGCTGCGGCCCCGCCGGCCCGGGGCGGGGACGCGGAACGGGAGCGGAGCCGAGCGGGAGCGGAGCGGGAGCATGCTCACTCCTGCATCCATCGCTGCGTCCATCCCTGCATCCATTCCTGCATTTAACCCTGCATCCATTCCTGCATTTAACCCTGCATCCATCGCTGCATTTAACCCTGCACCCATCCCTGCATCCATTCCTGCTTTTATTGCTGCATTTAACCCTGCATCCATTCCTGCTTTTATTGCTGCATTTAACCCTGCATCCATTCCTGCTTTTACTGCTGCATCTATCCCTGCGTCCATTGCTGCATCCATCGCTGCTTTCATTCCTGCATCCATTGCTGCATTTATCCTTGCATCCAGCCTTGCATCCATCGCTGTGTCCATCCTTGCATCCATTCCTGCACTCATTCCTGCATTCATCCCTGTATTAATTCCCGCATCCATCCTTGCACCCATCCTTGCATTCATCATCACTGCATCCATCCCTGCCTCAATCCCTGCATCCATCCCTGCATTTATCCCTGCATTTATCCCTGCATTAATTCCTGCATCCATCGCTGCATTTATCCCCGCATCCCTCCCCGCCTCCCGGGCCGGTCCCGCCGTTCCCGCTCCATCCCCGAACTGGGTCGGGAGGATTTGTGCGCTCGCAGCACCTTTGGGCCAGGTGAGGAGGGGATTTTCTTGGCTCGGGTGGATCCCGGGCACCGCACGCACTCAGCAGCCGCCCCCTGTCCCCTCCCGTCCCCTCCCGTTTGTGCTGCTGTGTCACCAAACCGCGCCGGGCTCGCTGGGGACAGCAGGGGACACAGGATTTTTTTCCCTGTGCGAGGAACCTTTGATCCTGAGCTCTCATAAACACAACACAAGGACTGGCGGCAGAGGATTATCCCTCAATTTACATCTTTATCGGGTTTCATTTGCCCGGTGGCCGCGGGAGGAGGAGCGGGGCTGGGTCCCGTCTGTCCCCGTTGTCACCTCCCGTCCTGCTCATCCTCACTTTAAAATTCCCGAATTATTCCCAGCTCCATCCCAGCGGAGTTTTACATCTCCTGCCCGGCCTGGGGGAGCTGCCCGGTGTCTCAAACCCGGATTTGACATCCTGAGCTGCTGGAGAAATGTCCAGCGCGGATAATTCCGGGGGACAGAACAAACCCCAGACCAGGAAAAGGGAAAAGCGCCGGGAATGGCCGGGGGGAGGGGAGGGTGAGGCTCGGTCACACTTCCAGACTCAGATTCCCAATTTTGTCACCCGGTGTGGGTCAGGAGCAGCTCCCGCAGCTCCGGGGGTGACACCCATGTCCTGCGGGGGGATTTTAGCAGGAAAAGTTTTCAATCCAGCTGCAGGGGCAGGGATTTGGGAGGGTGAAAACGCCAGGAAAGGAGCTGGGGATCAGCCCCTGGCTCCGGATTTGGGCTGGGAGCGCTGGTGTTGGATTTTAGCATGGAATGAATTCCATGCCAAACCTCAGCAGGGGCTGGGAGTCACCCAGAGGGGCTCAGAGTTCCCACAGGGGAAAAATGAGAATAATGAAGTGAAGGAGAACATTGCCAAGCTCATCTGGGGTCAGGATTTATTCTCTGGTTGGATTTTTCATCTCTTTGGGATCCTGTGGA
>VRYO01001414.1:500962-515730 GCA_009812075.1 Sialia sialis
ACCCTCAACGCTCAAAACCCTCAACGCTCAAAACCCTCAACGCTCAAAACCCTCCAGGCTCTGCCGGGACGGGCAGCAGCAGCTCTGGATCCCCTCTGGCCACTCACCTGCACCATGGGGTCAGACTTGGCCAGGCGTTTGAGCCCCTCCACCAGCTTGGGCAGGTCGGCCGGGTTCTTGGCCTCCACGGCCACGCGCACCACGGGGCTCACGCTGAACTTCATCACCCTCATGTTGTGGGCGTGCTCGAAGGTGGTGATGGTTCCAGTCTTCACCAGGAACTGGTCCACACCAACCAGCCCCACGATGTTCCCACAAGGCACGTCCTCGATGGGCTCCACGTAGCGACCCATCATGAGAATGGTCCTGAAGGGAAAAGCTGCATTAGTGGGGTTGGGAAAGGGAGGAGATCCCACTCAGCCCCATAACCAAGCACCTTGACAGGCCCCAGACACGAGGAGAGACCTCAGCACCCCAGCAGGTCACACCTTTGAATTGGTTTCAGGTACAGATCCTCCTTCTTGCCAGGTGTGTAGTTTGGTCCCATGATTCTGACTTTCAAACCAGTTGAGACCAGACCAGAGAAGACGCGGCCAAAAGCGTAGAAACGTCCCTTGTCAGAGGTTGGCACCATTTTGGAGATGTACATCATCAGGGGGCCTTTGGGGTCACAGTTCTTGATGCCTGGCAGAGGGACAGAGACCAGCTCAGGGCAGAGTGATGGACGCATCTGGCACCTACCCCAAAATCCCAACCTGCACCACAAGAGGAAATGGAGAATGGATCCCCACTGCCAGAGGGGATATCGGGAAGGAATTGTTCCCTGGGAGGGTGGACAGCCCTGGCACAGAGAAGCTGTGGCTGCTCCTGGATCCCTGGAAGTGCCCAAGGCCAGGCTGGACTTTGGGGCTTGGAGAACGAGGGACAGTGGGAGGTGTCCCTGCCATGGCAGGGGATGGGCCTTGAATGACTTTCAAGATCCCTTCCAACCCAAGCTGTTCTGTGATCCCATGGAAAATCACATCACCAAGAAATGCTTTCAAAGAAGCCAGGCTCAGATGGACCCTCAGCCTCCTGAGTGCTCCAGAGCTGTGAGCACGTTTGATGCACGCTAGAAAAGCTCCAGACTCAATCCCAGAGCCGTGCAGGTGGAGAACAAAGCAGTTTCAGGCCCGCTGGAGCTGAGGCCTGGCAGCAAAGCAGCAGCAGCAGCTCGTCCTACCTATGGCAGCCTCATCGTCGGGAGGGCCCTCGTAGAGCAGCTCGCAGCGATACTTCTGGGCTGTCACTGGGGAAGGCAGGTGGATGGTGATCATCTGCAGCAGGGCATCTCCAGCGGGCAGCCACCGCCTCATCACGGCCTGGGCAGAGCAGCAGGACCCACAGAGAGCTCACAAGAGTGCTCAGAGCAGGGATTCACCTCCCCACCTCCCAGCAAGGTGTTGACACATCCTCTGAGCGCCAGAGGATTCAGGCCAGCCTCACCTTCAGCAGCGGTTTGCCCTCCTTGTCCTTGTCCTCACTGTCCAGCTTGATGTCCAGTTTCTCAATCAGTTTTGCTGCCTCTTCCTTCTTGAAGTTCATGATTGCATCGAAAACCTGTGACAGGAGCAGAGTTGGGAGCGCTGCCGTGACCCAGTTTGGAGCAGCTGCACAGAATTCCTGCTCCTCCCCAGCCTCCCTGCAGGAGACACAGCCCACCTGCCCCCAGAGCAACCACACGTGTCAGACAGCTCAATTTCTTCAACCAAACACGTCAGGTCAAAGTGAAGAAATTTTCCATCATCACGCACGGAACAGAAGCGGAGCCGGCCGAGAAGGAACCCTGAGGAACTCACCTTGAAGATGGGGTCAAGGATGAGCTGGCAGAAGGTCCTGGGCAGTTTCTTTCCATCAGGGCTGGTGGCAGATTTGCTGAATTTGCCAGTAGCAGGGTCAAAGTATCTGCAGAGAGAAGGAAATCAGGCAGATGTCCATGCTCAGGGCAGAACTGAGCTCTCAGCCATCTTCTCTTTTCCCCTCATCCAGCTTTCCAAATTAATCAACTCCTGTTAAACCAGGCACTACCACACCCTCCTCCCCTTCACCCACCCTCTGCAGAGCCATGAGGAGCTGATCTGCAGCTCCCAGCACCTCCATCCCCTCCTTACCTGTCTCCCCACAGCTTCTTCATCATGTCCTCGACTTTCTTGGCGCGCTCGGCCGGGCTGAGCTGGGCATCTCCCTTGGCAGCAAACTTTGCCACGTACATCTCAGCAAACTGCTTGAGAGTGAAGGCCCAGCCGTGTAGGCCCGAGCCGAAGCCCACGGTCCCGAGCACCGGGTCAATCTGGGGAGGAACAGCAGAGTTGCCTCAGGGGAGCAGCCCTCGGCCCCCTCCATCCCAAAAACACCCCAGCACAAAGAGGAGCTTCAGGACACTGAGATCCTGGAGTTCTGTCCCAGTGAGCAGCTCTGCACCGTTTCAGCTCTGTACCACACAGCTGGCGTGGTTTTCCTGTGCTCCCATGGGGGTGTGCTCAGGTTCACAGGCAGGCAGGATTCCCAGGAGGATCAGGAAGGCATGGACACCTCCAGCTTCTCCTCAGCAGCTGTGCCCACAGCCCTGTTCCCTTCCCAGGAACTCAGCAGGAGCAGAGCAGCAGGGAAGGGACCCCAAAGGGATCCCACCTTCCATGATGCCAGGTACTCCAAGCCCTGTCCAGCCTGGCCTTGGACACTCAGACTGGGCACCCACAGCTGCTCTGGGCAGCAATCCCAGCCTGTGTTTGCTCAGGCCTTGAACAGGAAATTTGGGAGAGGAGCCAGCAAGAAGCACAAACCAGCCTGGGAGCTCAGGCACCTTTGAGATCCCCTCTCCTCCACATGGGATGAGAGCCTCACCATGATGTTGCCCATGGGGCCGCTCTCTCCCTCTCCGTAGGTGGAGATGATGACGTTGACGTTCTCCACAATGCGCTGGAAGGTCTGGTACAGCTCCTCAGGCTCCAGCTGCAGCTCCAGCAGCGCTCGGTCCATCTTGTTCATCATCAGCACGGGCTTGATCCTCTCGGCAATGGCCTGACGCAGCACGGTCTCTGTCTGCACGCACACGCCTGCCAAGCACACATTAGTCAGGAATGAATTCTTTCCCTTTCCAGACTGCCCCCAAAGCTGCAGCTGCACAAAAACCTCACCAGAGACACAATCCACGACGACCAGGGCGCCGTCGGTGACTCGCAGAGCTGCAGTGACCTCTGAGGAGAAGTCCACGTGCCCAGGGGAGTCAATGAGGTTGATCAAGAACCCAGAACCATCCTTGCTCTGCTTGATGAAGGCCAAGTCGTTCTCAGAGAGCTCGTAAAACAGAGAAATGGCTCTGAAAGAAAGGAGGAATTATTCAAATGAGGATGTGTTATTGCTCCCTAAAGCTCTACACAAACAGCTGGAGGTGGCACCCAGTGCTCTGCTCTGCTTGACAAGGTTGGAGTTGATGACCTTGGAGATCTTGTCCAACCTAAATGCTGGGCTCCAGGATTTCCTGAAGTGAATTCAGTGTGGGAGATAACAGCACAGCTCCAATGTGCCCTTCCTAAACCACAACATCTTCCAGAATCCCAACCTCCTCCAAACCCCAGCACCCACAATGGGTTCCAGTCCCAAATCACGGATTTAGGATTTTCCCAATCCCACCCGTGCTCTTTTCAGGCTCCTCAGAGTCCTTACACTCCCTGTGGCAGCACAGCCACCAGGCACATCCCCAGAAACGCTCCTAAGAGCTTCCACCCCACATCCAACCATCCTGGTGCTGAGCTGGGTTAGGGTGAAGCTCAGCAAGGAATTGCTCAGTGACTGAACAGAAGCCAACCAAAGCTTGCTCCATCATCCAGGAGCACAGAGATGAGTCCAGACCCATCAGCATCCCCCCGGACGGCAGCCCAGGGGAGGGCACTCACGTGGATTTGATGGTGATGCACCGTTCCTGCTCGTCCTTGCGGGTGTCAGTGAAGCGCGTCTCCCCTGCACGCGCCGAGGCGATGATCCCGGCCTTGCACACCAGGGAATCGGTCAGCGTGGATTTGCCGTGGTCCACGTGGGCGATCACGGACATGTTCCTGATGTTGGCCTTTTTGTCCATGATGGCCCGTATCTGGTCTACTGTGAAGTTTACCTTGAGGGAGGAGAGACGGAGGGCTCAGAGGGGACGGGAGCAGCTCCGGCAGCTCCAAGGAATCCCATAACGTGCCACAAAAACCTGCCATAATCACGGCGACACCAACTCCGCCTGGGTGACAACACAACCCGCAGCACGGGCGCCGCAGCGGGGCTGCGGCACCAACCCCTCCCTGCCCCGGCGTCCCTCCAGCCGCGGTGTCAGCGCGCAGAACGCCCCAAAAACCCGAGGCCGGGCCGGCGCCGGTGCCAGCCCAGACCGCAGCGTTACATAAGGCACGAGCGGCACCGCAGCGCCCCGTCCCCGGCGCCGCCGCGCTGCCACATCAGCGCGGCCGCTCCCGCGCCCCGCGGCCCAACGGCAGCGCCGGCACCGGCAGCGGCGGCTCCTGCCGCCTCCGGGGCTGTCACGGCGGCCCGGGCCGCCCCCCTCAGGCCGCCCCACCCTCTCCCCGCAGCCGCGGCCCGGTCCGGCAGCACAGGCCGCAGCCGCCGCCGTGCGAGCCGCGGCGCTGGCGGAACCGCCATCCCCGGCGATACGGGAAGCGCGAGCAGCGCTCATCCCTCCCGGAGCGGCGGCGGGCGGCGGGGGCTCACCATGGTGGCGGATGGCGGCGGATGCTGCGGGGCGGGGGGGTCGCGGCAATGGCGGCGGCTCGGCCCTGTCTCGCTGGCGAGCGCAGAGCGGGCGGAAGAGAGCGCTGACGTCAGCCGGCGTCTTCTTATAGCGCGGCGCCGCTGAGGGGCAGGGTCTGCGCCGGGCGCGTGCGCGGCCGCGCCGCTCTAGCCCGCCGACTCGATGGTCCGGAGGTGGTTCCGCCTCGCCGGCACCACGTGGGTGTCACCGCGGCTGCACCGGGACTACAGCGAGGCGACAACGGCGGAACAGCGACCGGCAGCGACAGCTCCGTCCCGCCCGGGCTGCAGCGGGGGGGAAAGCCCGCCCCTCCCGCTGTCGGTGTGGGAACCTGCCCGGAGCACCGGGGTCGGTGAGGCCGCCCTCCGAGCGGTATCACCGAGCGGCGGGCGAGCACGGGGGCTCGGCCATTAGGAGAAGGCGGTAGGGCCGAGCCCGTGGCGGGCAGCGGTCCCGGGTAGCGGAGGGTCCGGGCCGGTCCCGCAGGGTGCCCGCAGTGCGCAGGCGCCGGGGGGGGCCGGTGCTGCAGCGCCCCCTGCGGGCGGGGAGGAGCGCGGGGGCACCGGGAGCGGCACCGGCCTGACCCGGGCCCGGTGTCCCGGGGAATGTCACGGGCAATGTCCCGGAGCCGCCCCGGTGCGCCCTCATCGCCCTTATAGCTCACAAAAACCACGGAGCCATGGAATGCTTTGGGTGCGGAGCAGCATGGAGGAGCATCCAGTGCCAGCCCCGCCATGACAGGGACACCTCCCACTGTCCCAGGCTCTTCCAAATCCTGTCCAGCCTGGCCTTGGATGTTCCAGGGATCCATCTGCTCTGGACACCCTGTGCCACCCTCCCAGGGAGGAATTCCATCCCAAAATCCCACCCATCCCTGCCCTCTGGCAGTGGGAGCCATTCCCTGTGTCCCATCCCTCCATCCTTGTCCCTCTCAATGTTTTCTTGTGGGGTCCCTTCAGCCACAATGAGGTCACCCCAAAGCTTCTCTTCTCCAGGCTGAACAATCTCAATTTTCTCAGCCATAATCCTCACATCGCCTGGCCAGCGGCTCCCAAATTCCCAGCACGTTCCCAGCCTGTCTGTGCGAGGCAGGGACAGGCCACGGAGCTCCAGCCAGGATGGATTTGGGCCTGGCTCTCGGGCCGTGACAGGATGAATTATCGGCCTTTGGGGTTTCCATAGCAATCCGGGGGATTTTTAGCACCAAGCCTGGCTTTTGCCAGCCTAGAAGGGAAAACTGAGAAACCTGATTAACATCCTTGCTCTTCCTGAGAAACTGTTAATTGCCTTGTTGGTTTAATTAGTACGTGGGGTTGATGGCAAGGAGAGGAAAGTGCTGGAAAACCTCTCCCAGTGCAGCATTTCACCCCAAACACCGAGTTACCCCAAAGATCATCCAGTCCAACCCCTGGCCCTGCAGAGACCCCCAGCAATCCCAACCTATCCCAGAGCTGGGGGTCCCTGGGATGTCACTGCCACGGAGCAAATTTTGGCCAGAATTTGTCCCAGCCCTGGGAACCGGGGCACCAGGACCCTTCCCCATCTCCGTCCCTCCTCTCCCAGATCACGCAGCCTCCTCCGGGAGCCCCGCAGAGCTTCCCTCCGCACCGGGGACAGCCCGCAGCCCTCGGGCCGAGCCCACCGGGCCCTGCCCTACCCCGGGGCACCCACCTGCCGCCATCTTGGGGGCAGCATCCTTTTCCTGCCCACCCACCCCCCGCTCCAGCAGTGCCCGCGGGGCGCCCTCCATCCCCGCCGCCGTTCCTCCGGTGCGCCCCCGGTTTGAGGAGCGCGGCCCCTTTAAGACTCCCGGGGAAGGCGTGGCCTGGCGGGGCGTGGCTCAGTGGGCGCGGCCTGAGGCAGAGCAGCGCGCGCGCTGATTGGGCGTCGCTCGAGTCGGGGCCCCGCCCCCTCCAGGCGCGGGGGCGTCACGTGACCCGGCGGCGGCGCCCGGCGCGGTGGACGCTGGAGGCCCAAGATGGCGGCGGAGCTGGTGGAGGCGAAGGTGAGGGAAGCGGCGCTGCCGCCCCGCCCGCGGGGCCCGGACGGCACCGGGCGGCTCCCGACGCGGGGGGACGGCGGGGGGCGGCGCTGCGAGCCGCGGGGGCGGCGCTCCGGGGCCGTCCTCTCGCCTTTTTACCTCAGAGACTGCCCCGCCCCGGCCTCAGGGCCGCAGCCCCCGCCGGACCTCCCGGGGCCGAACCGGGTTTGGCCGGGCCGCGGTGCTGCCCGCCCTCCCCGGGGCTGCCCTCACGCCGGCTCTCCCGCGCTAATTGCCGGGATTAAGCATCGCTGGCGCTGCCCCCGCGCTCCCGGTGCCGCTGGCCGCCCCGGGCGTGGGGGGCTCGGTGCGGAGCTGTCCGGCGGGCGGGGGTCGGGAGCCGCTGGGACGGGCACTGCCGGGGCAGGGGCGGCCCCAGGGCCCCTCTGGGATGCGGAGCGGCGCATCCGCGCTTGCAGTTGTGTTTCCGAGGCGGTTTGTGCCTCGCTTGAAGGGAGCGGGAGCTTTTCCCGTTCCCTCGGGATCCCGGGTCCGTGCGAGCCGGGCAGCGGCCGCTGGAGCCGGTGCTGAGGGCGGTTAGAGAGCAACGGCAGCGGCCGGGGAGCGCTCCCTGGAAGTGTTCCCAAAGAAATGTTCCTTGGGAAGCGCTCCGCAGCTCCTGGGCAGCGATGGGGAGCGCTCCCTGGAAGTGTTCCTGTGGAAATGTTCCATGGGAAGCGCTCCGCAGCTCCTGGGCAGGGATGGGGATGGATGGATGGATGGATGGATGGATGGCAGCAGCAATCCCATCGGGAGAGGCTTTTTGGGGGCTCTCTGCCCTTCCCCTGCGGTTCTGGAGCGGGGATGAGTTTCCCAGGCATCGCCCCGGGGGTTTGGTGGGGTCTGAGCCGTCCCACACCAGCGTTCCTGGCAGTCCCTGTGCTCTCCGTGCTTTCTTTGCGGTTTGTTGTTGTGTTTGCTGCTCTAATCTCATCATCCTGCTGGGTCTTGATTCCTTCAGAATGGAAATTCTGGGCTCCAGCTCTGCTTTCCACCCCAGGAGTGCTGGGTGAGGTGCTCTAGGAGCGATTCCCACAGGAGGAATTCCTGGGATGCCCCGGTGCCTCCTGCTGCTGGCTCTTGATGAATTTACCTTTCCAAATACACCTTTTGTCCTCAAATCCCTCGGGGAGAGCAGCACTCTCCCCATTTCCTAACCCACTTTAATGACCCTGGTGGGATTTGATCAGCCTTGATGATCTTGGAGGTTTTTTCCAACCCTTAATGATCCCGATTCTGTTTTTTTTTTAGTTGAAGAAAACTTGAGGCACAAAGTAGATTTCCCCAGGATTTCACAGGTGGTGTCTGGAGCAGCAGCATGAATCCAGAGCCCTGAAATCCTGACTTCTCTCTCCTCTTTATTCATCAGTCTTTTTTTCCCCTCATCAGGGATATTTTGGGACTCATCACGACTCCCAGAAGTTCTAACTACAGACAGTGCCATCACAGCTTTTGGGTTTTCAGATTAAATGACATATGTAAGGGAAAAGGAGAAAATCAAATGGCATTTTCTCTCTCATCTAATTCCCACACATCCAAAAGTGGCTGTGAAATGTTTCTGGAAACAGTTGTAGTTTTCTTAATTAAAAAAAAAATAAAAATCTGTAGCTGGTTTAGTCCAGGAAATGATAAGATTGTTGGATTATTTTTTATGCTTTCTTTTCAATTATTAATTCAGGAGTGGGGTAGAGGTTGGGGAAGATCTGCTGGATTATTTTTAGTGGGGTTTCTTCTTGAATTCCCATATTCCCCAAAACCAGGGAGGATGTGGAGTGAATATGTGTGGATATCTACCAAATTTATTTCCAGGGATATTTGTATTTTCCAACCCATGAGATGTTTTTTTTTTTTAATTTCAAGCCAGTTTGGTGTTTGGGGAACTGAAATGCCAGCCTGGAGCTGTGGGTTGAGCAGGAAGAATTCCTGCTTTTTGCTGGGAATTTGCCTTTGCTGAGCTCCAGGCCTGAATTGTCCCAGAGAGGGAATTTTGGAAGGCTGAGCTGAGTTTTGCTGCTTATCAGACCCTGGAATTGATAATTGCAGCGTGGCACCAGGAACACACTGCTCTCCTGAATAATCTGTGTCCTCCCATCCTCCAAAATACCTGATTTTTAAAAATCCTCTCCATGTGGGGAGGATTCTGGAAGGGTTTTCCCATCCATCCCCTCCGCCTCACCCTGCTCACGCTGATTTTCCTCCTGTGCCTGCCACTGACACCTTCTGGGGGGAAGTTTTCCAGTTTCTCTGGGAATTTTGGAGGCCTCAGGAGCTCAGGCCTCTTGGTTCAGATCTTTGAGGTCCCTCCTGGGGATGCTTGGCATCTGTCAAAGTGATTTTTGAGTCATTTGATGACTGTGCTGCTGCTTTTGTCACTTAGATGATGTGTCAGTGGTCATCTCTGTTTGTGTTTGCTCAGACAAGAAATGGGAACCAAAATCAGGTGGCAGCAGTGGGTGGGGACAGCTTTGGGGTCCTTTTGGACAGATTTGGGGCCTCTCTTTAGATAAATTTGGGATCTTTTTTTTTGGACGGGTTTGGGATCTATTTTTTGGACGGGTTTGGGTTTTTTTTTTTGGACGGGTTTGGATCTCTTTTTGGCCAGGTTTGGGGATCTCTTTTTGGACAGATTTGGGATTTTTTTTGGGCAGGTTTGGGGTGTTTTCTTGGCCAGGTTTGGGATCTCTTTTTTGGACAGGTTTGGGATTTTTTTTTTTTTTTTTTTTTTTTTATACATTTGGGGTCTCTTTTTGGCCAGGTTTGGGGTCTCTCTTTGGACAGGTTTGGGATTTTTTTGGGGCAGGTTTGGGGTCTCTTTTTGGCCAGGTTTGGGGATCTCTTTTTGGCCAGGTTTGGGATTTTTTTTGTTTGGCCAGGTTTGGGGATCTCTTTTTACGAACAAATTTTGACCTATCATACCTTATATCTATAAAGTAAGAACTGCACCTTTGCCTTTTATAACTATGAGAACATCTTTTAATTTTTTATCCCCCAGAACATGGTGATGAGTTTCCGAGTCTCAGATCTTCAGATGTTGCTGGGTTTTGTTGGCAGGAGTAAAAGCGGACTAAAACACGAACTAGTGACCCGAGCTTTGCAGCTGGTCCAGTTTGACTGCAGCCCCGAGGTGTTCAAGAAGATCAAGGAGCTCTACGAGACTCGCTACAACAAGAAAAGCTCGGAGGCGGCGCCGGCCCGCGCCGAGCCGCTGGCCCTGCACGCGTCCTACGAGCGCGGCGGCGCCGTGGCCCGGACCCTGCCCGCCACCAACATCGACTACCCGGCCCTGTACGGCAAATACCTGAACGGACTGGGCAGGCTGCCCCCCAAAGCGGCCAAGGCCGAGGTGCGCTTGGTGAAGCTGCCCTTTTACACCACGCTGGATGAGCTGCTGAAGCCGACGGAGCTGGGTGAGGAGTTCGGGGCTTGCTGGAGTGAAGATGGACATGAGGATGGGATGTGGTGGTGAAGCTGCTCCTCACGCTCTTCTCGTGCTGAGTATTTACAGAGGAATGCTTCATATTTATCACTGGGTGCTTAAAGGTGGCTGAGAAAAGAAGGAGAAAGGTTTTCACAGAGAGAGTGCTGGGAGAGAGGGAGAGGTTTTCACCTAAAAGAGATCTTCAACTGAAAGAGGTTTTCTACTAAGAGATCTTCAACTGAAAGGGGTTTTCTGCTAAAAGGGGTTGATGAGTTCTTGAAGCCGACAGAGTTGGGTGAGAGATTTGGGTTGTGCTGGAGTGAAGATGCACATGAGGATGGGATGTGGTGGTGAAGCTCCTCGCTCTCATGCTCAGAATTTACAGAGGAATGTTTAATATTTATCTCTGGGTGCTTAAAGGTGGCTGATAAAAGAATGAAAAAGGTTTTGATAGAGACAGTGCTGGGAGAGGGGGAGAGATCTTCAACTGAAAGAGATCTTCAGCTAAAAGGGGTTTTCTGCTAAAAGAAGTTCTCTACTAAAAAAGATTCTCAACCAAAAGAGGTTTTCTGCTAAAAGAGGTCTTTAAACTAAAAGAGGTTCTCATCTCAAAGAGGTTCACAACTTAAAGAGGTTTTCTGCTAAAGGAGGTTCTCTGGCAAAAGACCATCTCTGCTAAAAGTGGTCTTAAACTAAGAGAGGTTTTCTGCTAAAAGATGTTCTCAGCTAAAAGAGGTTCTCAAAGAAGTTTTCTGCTAAAGGAGGTTTCCTGCTAAAGGAGGTTCTCAAGCAAAAGAGGTTTTCTGCTGGAAGAGGAGAGGTTCAGATGGGATTTTTGGGCAGCAATTCTTCTCTGTGAGGGTCAGGAGCCCCTGGCACAGGGAAGGAGGAGAAGCTGTGGCTGCCCCTGGAAGTGTCCAAGGCCAGGCTGGAGCAGCCTGGAGCAGTGGAAGTGTCGATGGGATGGGATGGGATCCATGGGATGGGATGATCCTGCAGTCCCTGCCAATCCACATCTGTGCTCCTGGGATTTTCCTCACAGCTGGAATTGGGCTGGGACTTGGATCCCACCCTGTTTGGTTCCTGTGGATTTTGGGGACATGTTCTACACTGAAAATCCCTGACCTGGAGCATCCTGTGGATAAAAGAGGTGGCAACACCTCAAACTGGATTTTTGACTTTTTTTTTTATTATTATTATTAATTTTATTTTTTATTTTTATTTTTCTTTGTGTGGTGCTGTGTGTTTTGGGGGGTAACCAGTAAAACTGGGAGAAGAGCATTTCCCTGGGGTGTGGAGAGTGATTTTTCATGATTTCAGTTTGGAGACACAAAGAATATTGTTAGCTGATATCAAATGGAATGGTCTGGTAGCAAATTCAGAGAAGTTGTGTTCTGCTGAGCGTCTCATAAATTCATGTGCTCATGGCAGAATTCTCTAAAAATGATTCTACAACTTGAGCTGCTCTGGCTTTGCTGAAAAGATATTTGTTGTGGCTTGTATGGAAAAAAAAATAGATAAAGATTAGATTGTGCAGAAACGAGAAGAAAATGACGAATTAGTCAGATTTTCTATCATTTCTTCTGCATTTGGAGGCATTAATGCTGTGACAAAAGAGCTGAGTGGTGACAGAGTCACGATAATTGTGTGGGGAATGGGTTGTTCAGTGGAAATGTGTGACACTCAGCAATTCCAAGATGGGATTTGGAAGGAAAACAAATCTCCCAAGAGCTGGGAGAGCCTGGCTGCCCTCGCTGGGATTCCCAGATTTTCTTGTGGCTTGCCAGGAAATGTCCCCTGCTCGTTAAAAGCAGCAGGTGACACCTCCCCCGGGCCAGCCTGGCACTGCAGCTTTTCTCTGATTTATTTTTTTTGCTGCTGGGGGAGGTTTCTGTGGAGCCAGCAGATGTTTCTCCCACCTGAGCACCTCGCAGCTTTTTGGGGCTTCTTTTCCAGCAGCAATTTAATTGTTATCAAAAAAAAAAAAAGAAGAGTGAGCTGATAGAAATGCAAAATAAACCATGAGCAGCTTCTGGCTTTTCCTCATCAGGTTTGTTTTGTCTTTGTGTGGCTGAGCAATCAGCACTCGGTTTCTGGGCAGTTTCTTGATTAGAAATATTAAAATTATTTTTTGTTATCATCCCTGTCAAGCATCCCTTGCTGAAAATGCCTCATGAAGTGTTTGATTTTTCTGCTGGCTGTTTCTGTCAGGAGGTGTTTGGATGGAAACTGGAATTAAACAAAAGTTCCACGTAGATATCTTCGTTCTTACTGTTTAAAGTTATTTTTGTGAGCTTCGTTTGCATTTTCAAAGCAGAAAAGGGAAGCACCTGGAGTGACCCAGTTTGTCACCAGGTTTTGTCCTTCCCTCAGCTCCTCTTTTTCATACAAAATGCATTTCCCACTTCAGAAACCCTCTTTGAACATGCAGTGCAAGTGAGGCACAGCACCCAACTCTTGCTAAATCATTTTTCAAAAGCTGCTTTAGCACTTCCTCCTGGTGTCCCTCTCAGCAGCTCAGGCTCTGAACTTTGCTGAGAGAGTCACAAAACTGAAAATAAAACGTGTTTGGGTTGAAACAAAGGTTTCCCAGCTCTCAGGTTCATTTTCCCCGCTGGATGTTGAAATTCTCCGTGTGCCAAAGGCCACACTCAGTGCTGGGCTCCTCTTCAGCCTCTCTGAGGTTGAGCTGCTGGGCCACCCTCAAGGTCAGGGGCTTGTAACTTGTGTTTTGTCTCTTCCAGCTGCTTTTGTGTTGCTTTTTGATAATCTGAGCTAATCTCTTCTCTTCTTTTTTTTAATTTTTTTTTTCCCTGGGGTTGTTTGCTCTCTTTCCCTGCTCAGTCTGGTTGGTTTTGTGTCAGGCTCAGCTCTCCTCTTGGGTTTCTGCAGGATGTGACACCACTGATGTGGTGAACTGATGGCTCTTGAATTATTTGAGGGGGGAGGAAAAATAAATTTTTAAAAAAGGGAGAAATCCAATCCCGTGCTGGTTGAGCCGTAAATGAGCAAAGCAGAATTAGCAGAAGAGGTGAAAATTGGAATTGTGGGCTGTGGGAGATGAACAGAGCACTTTGATGGACACTCTTTGCTTCCCTCCCCAGTTCCACAGAACAATGAGAAGCTCCAGGAAAGCCCATGCATCTTTGCATTAACACCAAGACAAGTGGAGCTGATCAGAAATTCCAGGTACTCCTCCCTGTGTTGGTGCGGAATTCCAGATTCCTCTGGAAATTTCTGTTCCCTGCAAGGAATTTAATTTGCGTGAGGACATCAGGAGAGCACGGAGCTCTGGGGGAAATTCACCCTGCAGCTGCTGAAGTTTCACAGTGCTGCTCTAACTCCCCGTGCAGCATTTGGGGGTGGCTGAGCTGAATTCTGCGCTGCCAGTGCCTGCAGCTTCAAAAGGCTGTTTGCATCTGAAAGGACCTGCCTTGCTGGGGAGGAAACATCAGCATGAGGATTTCCCCTGACCTCTGGCACATCAGCTTTGGAGTCAAACTTTGGCTCTCCTCAGAGGTGCCAGGGAGGTTTCCTCTTGGCTGAACTGCTGCCTTTCGTGCAGAATTCCTCCAAAAATTCAACGTAAAACCTTTAAATGATTCTCATTATCAGCCTCCTTGTTGTGTGTTCCATTCCTTTCCTGATTCCAGTTCAGGTCCTGGCAGGAATTGCCCTGGTGGGGGTTGCAATATTCACACTGGGGCCTCAATATCCAGTCCCTTGGTTTGCATGAGCAGCTGAATAATTAAACACAGGGAGTCTTGAGCACTGCCAGGTAAAGCTGACCTTAAAACCCACTTTTTGTAAATTCTCACAAATCACCAGAAGGCACCTGAAGAGTTTTAAAAACCCAGAGCAAAGCTGTAGGTTGCTGCATCAGGGAAAAAAAAAAAATAATTACAGGACCATTGGTATTTGCAGGGGGAATTGTACAATTTAAATAAAGTTGTGTGAGGTAATTGTTTAAAGGTCTATTAAAAAAAATCAGGAACAACTAATGTTCTAGAGGCTGGCAGCTGGTTTGGGTGATTTATTTCTTTTTTTAAACATAATTAATTTGAAGTTTCTGTTCTTTCATTTTCCAGGGAGTTGCAGCCCGGCGTGAAATCGGTTCAAGTGGTGCTCAGGTAGGTCTGGGCTGGCTTCACTGAACATCAGGGGCAGAGCAGGGGAGGAGGGAACGTTCCAGAAGAGCCCAGCAAGTTCCATCATGGATTTCATGGCTCCAGAGGGAATTTCCAGCGAGCTTTTTGTTCACGGGAGCATTTTAAAAACTCCACTTTGGAACCTCAAACAGCAGAGTTGGGCTCTGCTGAAGGAGCCTGGATTGGGATGGGGATGGGGATGGGGATTGGGATGGGGATGTGCAGAGTGCTGGGCTATTATGGGATGTGTTTTTCTGCCCAGAATCTGCTACACAGACACCAGTTCCCCTCAGGAGGATCAGTACCCTCCCAACATCGCCGTCAAGGTGAACCACAGCTACTGCTCCGTGCCGGTGAGCCTGGGTCAGGGGG
>VRYO01001414.1:527650-537651 GCA_009812075.1 Sialia sialis
AGGGAAGGGGAAAGGGAAGGGAGTAGGGAAAGGAAGCAGGGAAAAGGGAAAAAGGAGCAGGGAAAGGGAGCAGGGAAGGGGAAAGGGGAAAAGGGAGCAAGGAAAAGGGAAAGGGGAGCAGGCAAAGGGAAGGGAAAAGGGAAAGGGGCAGGGAAAGGGAGCAGGGGAAGGAAAGGGAAAGGAAAAGGAGCAGCCCCAGCCCCACTCTGCCCCTCAGCAGGGCCGGGGCTGCTCCAGGCTGGGACCCCCGCCCTGGCCCGGCCCCGCGAGAGGAGGCGGCGCGGGGCTGGAGCGGAGCGAGCCGCAGTGAACTGAACAATATCTCCTTTCTTTGGTGCTGCCCTGGCCCAGAGCAGCCCCAGCAGGAACAGGGCAAACGGCAAACGCCCCCGGGGCTGCACCAAGGACACGAGTGGGCTCCAGGCTCCTGCAGCAGCACCTGACGGAGCCACAGAGCCACAGAGCCAGCCCCAGCGATTCCCAAACTCCTGCCAGGGCCACCAGGGCCACGGCAAAGCCTCAGCTCTGCTCCCCTCCACGCGGGGTTCCCAGCAGAGCTCAGCAAGCCAGGACAGCGGGATGGTGGCACTGGCCATGGAGCCAGGTCCCTTGGGACAGCTCAAGTGTCACACCCCCAAACTGCTCGTCTCCCTGGAAAACTTTGGCCTCCAGCCCCAACCGGCCTGATAGAATGGAAATGAGGTGAGCAGAGATATAAAATCACCCAGGAGCAGCCCTGTGCTGGGGGAGAGACAGCTTTGTGTGCAGCCCCCGGGTTTGTCCACAGCCCCTGGGCTTCTCTGCAGCCCCCAGGTTTGTGTGAAACCCTCCAATTTGTGTGCAGCCCCCGGGTTTCTCTGCAGCCCCCGGGTTCCTCTGCAGCCCCTGAGATTCTCTGCAGCCCCTGGGTTTGTGCACAGCTCCCAGATTTGTGCAGAGTCCCCAGGTTTGTGCACAGTCCCCAAGTTTCTCTGCAGCCCCCCAATTTGTGCACAGCCCCTGGATTTCTCTGCAGTCCCCCAGTTTGTGTGCAAGCCTGGGTTTGTGCACAGCTCCCTGGGTTCCTCTGCAGACCCAGGTTTCCCTGCAGCCCCAGGTTTGTGCACAGTCCCCAAGTTTCTCTGCAGCCCCCCAGGTTTCCCTGCAGTCCCCAGATTCTCCCGCAGCCCCCAGGTCTGTGCCCAGCCCCCAGGTTTCCCTCCAGCCCCCGGCTCCCCCGCAGCCCGTGCCCAGCCGTACCTGGTGAAGCGCACGTTGCAGATGTTGCACTCGTACGGCTTCTCCCCGGTGTGGGTGCGGATGTGGCGCGGCAGCTTCCCGGCGCCCTGGATCACCTTCTCGCAGATGGGGCACTTCTGGAATGCTTTCGCCCTGATCTTCTTCTCCACCTTCTGAGACCAGGACGGGTACAGGTCGCCCTCGCTGGAACTGCCGAAATATTTCAAGTAATAATCCATGACCCCGTCCTCGTCCTTGCGGTCGTCGTCGCCGAGCTGCTGCCGCCCCACCGAGTTGATCATCTGCTGGAGCAGGGCGCTGGCTGCCAGGTCATCCACTTCCCTGCCATCATCCTCCGTCTCCGTGCCCGTGGGGATGAAGCTGGGCGAGTCCCCGGCTTCCTGCGGGTCCAGGGGGCCCCTGGGGGTGCCGCCCTCCTCTTCTGCCGGGGTGGCCAAGCCACGGCTGCTGTAATGTCCGTTCTGGGAAGGGGAGAACATCCCGGCGCTGGCCGGCTCCTCGTCCTCGCGCTCCAGCCACATGGCCGGGTTGCTGTCAGGGTCACAGTCACTTGCCTTTGGTCTTTCGGTTGGGGTGCCTTGCGAGTAGAAGTCCAGGCCGTTGCAGTTGGACTCCTCCTCCTCCTCTTGGCCTCGGAAGTTGAGTCTCTGAAGGTCTCTCAACTCGGGGTTGGTCCACGGAAAGCTGCCTTGGTGGCCATTCACGGGGTTGCTCTGGAAGAACTCCAGGTACTCTTTAGCTCTGAGATGGTTCCTCTGATCAATTTGATCTACTGTATCCATCTGGTCATTTTTGGCCAGAATCTTCCTCTCCAGGAGATCCGTGCAGACATCCCTGACGGCCGGGATCTCCAGCAGCGTGGCGGCGTTGAGGATGTCGTTGACGTTGGAAGTGCTGACGGTGAGGGTGGCGGTGTAGGCGAACTCCAGCAGCGCCGACAGCGCGTCCGCACTCACAAAGTCTATCTCATACACGTTCTGCTGGTCCACCACTAACCCTGAGGTGAAGAGCTTCTTGAAGTACTGGCTGCACGCTGCCAGGACGGAGCGGTGGGTGGGGAACTCCTGGCCTTCCACCAGGATCACCACGTCGCACAGCAGCCCGTTGTTCCTCTGCTCATTCAGGCTGCTGAGGATGTCGCTGCTGTGATCCGGGAACGGGATCCCTATGGGGCCGTCCACGCCACCCGCCATCTTCCACGCTGAGGGCTGTGGGGGAACCAGGGGGAGAGAGTCAGAGCCTGGAGAGACCGGGAGGATTTTCCCAAATTCCTGTGGGACGCGCTCGGCGTGTCCCCTGTGCCACGCCTGGCATGTCCCCTGTGCCACGCCTGGCATGTCCCCTGTGCCGTGCCCGTTGTGTCCCCTGTGCCTCTCCCTGCGTGTCACCTGAGCCTCTCTCAGCATCCTGCCTGTCCTGTGCTTACCTGGGGAGGAAGAGGAGGAGGAGGAGCAGCAGCAGCAGAGCCCAGGTGCTCTCAAGTGAGAGCATCTGAATTAGCAGGGGTGTGGGCCAGAGCAGCAAGCCCTGGCAGGGAGCTGGCATCACCTGGAGCTGTGCCCAGCACCCTGAGCCTCCCCAGTGCACCCCAGAACCAGTGCCACCCCCAGGTCACTGTGATGCCACCACTGGGAACAGCACTGCCATTCCTGGAGGGAATCTCCTCTGGGAAGGGCAGGGAGAGGGGGGCCCCAGGCACCCCCAGCTGCTGCTGCAGGTGTTGGACAGAGCAGAGCTGAGCCCTGGCACCTGGGAAGGACACCGGGATCACCCAGTGCCAGCACCAGACCTGGATCTTGGACAGGCTCCAGCAGGAGCAGCGGCTCTTCCCGACATCAAGGCTTGGTTTGGAGCAAGATAAATAAATAAAGTCACTCCTGACAGATCCACTTGACCCCAAAGGCTGGAAAAACCCAGAGGGAAGCGAGCAGCCCCAGGTGGGAAAGGCCTGCTTTCTGTGAGCCTCAACAGCCCCTAATTCTCCCACAATCCCAGCCTTCTGATCCCAAAAATCAGGAATAACATTTCCCTCCTGTCCATCTCAAGCTGCAAATCCACACGCTCCCTGAAGCAGCCACGCATTGGCTGGAAAATCAATGTAATTCCCCCAATCCAAGCACTGGGACCAGCAGGAGAAATCCAAGCACAAACCAGTCCACACAACACCCTGGAGCAGCCAAGCTCCTGATTTCCAGCTGGGGAAACTGAGGCACGGCGGGACGTGGCCTGGATGGATGAGTCAGGATGGATCCAGAACTGGAATAATTATCCAGGAAACAACTGCCAGCCCCGGGTCCCAGCACGGAGCAGGAGCCCAGGTTGCACAACTCCAGCTTCCCCCACCCACCTCCGGCCTCCTCAGTAGTTTTCCATATTCACTTCTTTTTCAAAAGTTTTGTTAAGCCCAGAAAATAACTTTAACTTCAGCACCTTCCTGTTTTATGCAGAGAAAAGGCAGGGGGAGGCAGGTCTGAGGCTGGGGAAAAGTGATCTGGAGGAAATCCCTGGATAACCAGCAGCAGGAGAACACAGGAATGGGATGGGGGTGAGGAGCAGGAGGGGAGCTGGATGTGCAGGGCAGGCACCAAGGGCAGGTGGATTCCTGAGACACCTGGGATCGACTCCAGAGCCACCTCCTGAGCTCCAGGATCTGACCTCTAAGCCCGAATTTCAGGATTTTTTTTTTACATCAGGGCTGTTTGGTTTCAGGGTGACCTTGGGCAAGGTCAGCACCCCCTGAGCTGGGATTCCAGGGAGGTTTTGCTGCCTCTGGGGCAGCTCCAGAGCTTCCCCCAAATCCTCCTGATCCCACATCCCTGCCCACCCCAACGCCAGCACTGCAGCCTCCCCATCTTCCTCTCCACCAGAGATGCCCTACAAAGCTTTCTCTCCCCAAAACAGTGAATCTGAGCTGTGTGCAGCATCTGGGAGCTCTGGGCAGGGATCCTGAGGGTCCCCCCAGCCTGGCAGGATGATCCCAGCCCTGTGGGAATGGCTGCAGGGTCACGGGACAGCCTGGATCCCGCTCCAACTCGGCCACCCCGCACACAACGCGGCCTTTGTGTCCCACGGCCACCAAGGCAGCAGCCAGAGCCCCCCAGGGATGAATTCGGGCCCTGAGTCCCCAAAACATCACCCCCACTCCCTTCCCAAAGGAATGAACAGCCTGGGAATTGCTGATGGGAAATGGGAGCGCTCCAAAGTGTGGATTTGGGGTTTGGGTGACCCTAAGCAAGTCCCAAGCACCCCAAGTCCCCTCATGGTGACAGGGCTCAAGGCCACGATGGAACGGGCACAATCCACCTGGGAATGTCCTGAAGCCAGGTGACAAGTGACAAAAGTTGTTGGCACAACCACAGCTCGTCACCTCCCTGGTGAGGAAAATTCTGAACGGGCCACCAAGGGGGAGTTCAACTCTGAACGTCCCAGCAGCTCCATCCCCTGATCCCTGTCCCAGCTCTGCAGGGCTCAGAGGTGACACACGTCACCCCAAAGTGGCTCTGGGGGAGAAATTTGGGAATGGCTCTCACAGACAACTGAGGGAAGCACTGAGGTGAAATCCAGCCCATGAGAAAGAGGGGCTGGAGCAGCACAGAGCCCTGTGGGGATTCAGGAACATCAGGGACAGCCCTGCTGGGACACCCTGTGCACCCCCAAAATCCCAGCACAGCCCCACACGGGGATTCCAGGCAGGAAAAATTGTCATTTTTGGGGTGGTGAGTGGGAGTGAGGGATGTTCTGCACCTCCCTGAGCTGCTGCTCCACATCCAGCTGGCTCCTGATCACCTTGGAAATGGAATTCCTGAGGCTGGAAAAGCCCTCCAGGATCACAGAGTCCAAGCCCAGAGCTCCTGGGACACCTGCAGGGACTCCAAACCTCCCTGCCACCATCCAACCGTTCTTGCCATGGAGAGAAGTTCCCCAAATCCATCCTGAACCTGTCCTGGGGCAGCTCAAGGCTGTTCCCTCCTGTCCTGGGAGCAGAACTGAGCCCCCCTGAGCCTCCCTTGGGTTTCTCCAGACTCTTCCCAGCTCCATTCCCTGCTCTGGGATCACTCCAGCCCCTCAGGACAGGGCAGCTGAGCTGTGACCTGCCACTTTATTTCATTTTATTTCATTTTAAATTCAATTTCTCACGTCTCTCCTCCTCCCAGACCCACCCCCAGCACCCAGAGCTCCCTGAGCTTGTGCTTCCCTCAGCAGGATGTCACCCAATCCCTCTCCTCCAGGAGCTCTGGAATTTGACATTTACATTCAAATGAGACGACCACATCAAGATGGGATCAGGACCAAAAGTGCTGACAAACACCTCTTTAATTACCACTTTTCCACAGAACCTCAGTGGGTTGGTTTTTTAATTTTTTTTTTTTTCTTTTCTCTTTGCTTCTTTGCCTTAAAATTTAGAGGAACCTGAGCAGTTTGGGAGGGCTCAGGAAGAGGCAGGTGGAACGGGAACAGGAATTCCCTGGGGAATGGGGACAGCCAATGCTCTCTAATCCAGAAAAGATCCCAAAACTCTCTCCAGAGGCAGAGGAGCCACCCACTGCAGCAGCACAGGTGAGAACTTGAGCAACACCTGGCACCTGCAGGGGAGCAGAGGCAGCATCACCTCGGCCAGGGAGCTCAGAGCAACATTTCCTGGGAAGGGCTGAGCCTGGGGATCCCGGAGAAAAGGGGATGGAGTCAAACTGATGGGACATTGGGATGGAATTCCTCCCTGGAATGGGATTCCCAGATTTGCTGTGGCTGCCCCTGGATCCCTGGGATGCTGGAGGATTTCTCTACCCATGGCAGGAATATTCATCCAACCCAAACCATTCCAGAATTTGGCTTACAAGGTGCCCAAGGACCCCAAGTTTTTCTGGGATTTTTTGGAGCAAACTCGCATGACCGAGGCAGGGCAGCCATGGCACCAGCACCAGGGAAGAAATATTAAAATAGTAATTTTTTAATACAAAAAAACCACCCCAGTGGTTGCTGCCCAAGCCCCAAACACGATCCCAGCTGGAGAAATGGACATTTCTCCCCACAAGGGGAGAGACCCTAAATATCCTAAACTCCTAAAGATCCTAAACCCCTAAATACCTAAAAAACATCTTTGTGCCAGCCACAGGGACAGCTCTGCAGGCCCAGCTGACTCTGTGAAATATCCTAAATATCCTAAACTCCTAAAGATCCTAAACCCCCAAATATCCTAAAGCCCACTTTTGTGCCATCTCAGGGCCAGCCCTGCAGGCCCAGCTGACTCTGTGAAATATCCCAAATATCCCAAACTCCTAAATATCCTAAAGTCCACCTTTGTGCCATCTCAGGGACAGCCCTGCAGGTCCAGCAGAGGGAACAGAGCCTGGGCTGCCACCCAGGCCAGGACAGGCCCCAGCAGGTCCCCTCCTCCCCCCCTCTGCCCAGGATCCTCCCCAAAACTCTGCCCAGGCCTGGGGACACACACCCTGCACGAGCAGGAAGGTAAGGAGGAGTTTCTGCCTGTTTGGGGGAAGTCACAGCTCCAGCCATGGAAACTCAACTGATCCCAGCGAGGAATGAGTGTCAGTGCTTTAGGGTCAAACTTTCCCAATTATTTGGACCTGGAGGATTGCTGGGTGTTCCTGAGAGGAAGGTTCTGAACATCAACAGAAGGAACTGCGCTGTGGGAAAAATCAAGATTAAAAAAAAAAAAACTCCTCAGCATGCTTTTAACTTAAATAAAACTGCATTTTCAGTGATGCAGTGGGAAGCAATGCTTGGTCTTGAGAAGGCAATGGAGCCATCAATGGCAAAGAGTGAATTCCAGCTTTCCTCTGTCCTCACTGGCCATCAGTCAGGAGACAGGAGCAGCACCCTGTAAATATCTGTGGCTGCTCTGGACAATCTGGCTCTGCTCTCAAGCAGGGACATCCCTCCCCTGCAGCTCCCAGCAGGGAAAAGCCAGCACAGCTCTGGATTTGGGGTGTGAGGAACGAGACTGAGCCACGAGAGGTTCCCAGAGAGACCAAACCCTGCTCCAGGGCTGTTCTGGTCCTTCCAAAGATCACAGCATCCTGCTTTCTGGAGCTCCTTTGGATGCTGCTGCAAGGGATTCAAACAGAGTGGGTTTAGATGGATACTGGAAGGAATTCTTTGGACAAGGGATTCAGAGCAGGTTTAGATGGATACTGGGAAGGAATTCTTTGGACAAGGGATTCAGAGGAGGTTTAGATGGATACTGGAAGGAATTCTTTGGACAAGGGATTCAGAGGAGGAAGTTCAGATGTGATACTGGGAAGGAATTCTTTGAACAAGGGATTCAGAGCAGGTTTAGATGGAATTCTTTGGACAAGGGATTCAGAGGAGGTTTAGATGGAATTCTTTGGACAAGGGATTCAGAGGAAGAAGTTTAGATGGATACTGGAAGGAATTTTTTGAACAAGGGATTCAGAGGAGGTTTAGATGGATACTGGAAGGAATTCTTTGGACAAGGGATTCTGAGGAGGTTTACATGGAATTCTTTGGACAAGGGATTCAGAGGAGGTTCAGATGGAATTCTTTGGACAAGGGATTCAGAGGAGGTTCAGATGGACACTGGAAGGAATTCTTCCCTGTGAGGGTGCAGAGAATGGAATTCCCAGAGCAGCTGTGGCTGCTCCATCCCTGGCAGTGCCCAAGGTCAGCTTGGAGCAGCCTTGAACAGTGGGCTTTGTCCCTGCCCATGGCACTGGATGAGCTTAAAGGTCCCTTCCACCCAAAGCCCTGGGGGATGAGTCAAGCTCTGGAACTTGAGGTGCAGTGCAAGAACACCTGAGATGTTCTGACAGCTCCAGCAGCTCCCCCAGCTCAGCCCAGCCACGTAACCAAAGCAGCCAGGCTGTGCTGGCCAGGCCCAACCTGCCAGGGAAGTTTTTTTTTTCCCCCCTCCCTGCTCTGGAAAGATGTGCCTGGGCAGCACAGGAAGCTCCAGCACAGCCAACCCCCCTCCCACAGCCCTTTCACACCCAGCAGCTGCTCCCAGGGAAAGGAAATCTGCCCCAAATCCTGGGGCACGGATCCACAAAGCCCTGAAATCAGAGTCACAGGGTGGCTTGGGGGGGACCTTGAGGTTTGTCCCCTTCCATCCCATGGCAGGGACACTTTCCAATGTCCCAGGGTGCTCCAGCCTGGCCTTGGACACTTCCAGGGATCCAGGGGCAGCCAGAGCTGCTCTGGGAATTCCATCCCAGCCTCTTCCCACCCTCCCAGAGAACAATTCCTTCCCAATATCCCAGCCATCCCTGCCTCATTTTGAAGCCATTCCCCTTCCCCTGGCCCTCCAGACCCTTGTGAAGAAGCAGAGCTCCCCATGAGCCAGCTGTGCCCAGCAAGGATCACCTGAATCCACCAGGATCTGACAGCACAGAGGCTCAGGCAGCAAAGGAGAACTCCACATCCTGCCAAGGGAACTCCCACTGCCGTGTGGATGGGACCTGAACATCCCCCAGACCCTGCAGGAGCATCCCAGGAGCTCCAATGGAATAAAGATCCATGAAAGCAGGAGGGGCTGGAGCTCTGGGATTCCTCAGGGAATTGTTGGGAATGCTGCTCAGGAAGAAAGGGGCTTGTTCCCCTTGGTTTTCCCAAACTCTCTGAATTCCAGTGGTTTTCACAGCTGTGGAATTGTCCCAGTGGGAGGACAAGTGTCACCAGGAACAGATCACCTCTGCATCTCCCAGGACACCTGCTGCAGCTCCCAGTGTCCCACTGCACTGGGATTTCCTAGCAGGGCACAGCACAGCTCCTGGGAAATTCATTTTCCAGCTGCTGGCCCGAGGCAGGACTGGACCCTGATGGGAACACTGGGGCTGCTCTGGAGGATCCCAAACGTGCAGCTGCAGCCTCAGCCCTGAGAGCACCAAACTCCTCTCGTGTTGCAAGGTGAGCCTGAACTGGTTCCTCCACCCTGCCCTCCTTGCCAGTTCTCTCCTTTGTCATCAGAGGCCGGATTTAATCCGGCAGGAATGTGCCTTGGTGTGAGCCTGGGGAGTCTCCCACCCCAGAGGGGTTTGGTTTTTTTTTTGGGGGGGTGGTGGGAAGCCCCTCCATCCCCAGCACTGTCACTCTGCCTCAACACCAACGTTCAAACATCAGCTCAGGGCTGGGATTGTCCCTGACAGCACCAGCAGGTCCCAGGAATTTCCCTGCACTGAGACAAAACAAACTCAAACTGCTGAGAGCTGCTCCAAGATCCTCAATCCCTGCTCCAAACCCACCTGTGGACCAGCAAATCCCGGGCCTCCCTCAGCCCTCAGGCTAAGCTGAGCCTAGCTGAGCTCAGCCCAGCGCCCAGGACACCCCAGCAGCCCAAACAAACCCTTTCCACTGAGCCCACAGTGCTGCAGTCCTGCCCTCCAACAGCCTCCTGGGGAAAGCTCCCTGATTTTGGGACATTCTGGACAACACCAGCTGAGCCAGCCACAGCTTTCCAAAATCATTTAAAAACTCTCAGGAGTTACAACAAAAGAGGAGAAACTGCACAAAGCACGAAGCTCCTCTCCCAGGAGGGTTTTTTCCCAACCTGGATCCAGGCAGGAAAAAGCAGCTGCAATTCCAAAAAGGCACCGTGGGGCCTCTCAGCCAAGGGAGCAATTGAGGAGTCGAGGGTTGAGCCCCCAGTGTGGCCCAGCTGCTCCAGATCACAGCAGGTCCTGCTTGGACACCCCCTGTTCAGAGGCCAAATTCTGTCCCCACTGCGGCCAAAATCCCCCCAGAGTCACTCCAGGGTTTCCTTGGGAACATCCAAGCTCATCTTCACC
>VRYO01001414.1:578962-597243 GCA_009812075.1 Sialia sialis
CAGCCCTGCCCACCCTCACAGGGAACAATTCCTGCCCAAGATCCCATCTCTGGGATTTGATGGGGACCTAAACAGAGATCCGCCACCTTCCAGAGAGCACTGAGGCCTTTGCCAGGCTTTGTTCCCTCCAGATTTTCTTCCCTGAGCTCTCCTGGGCTCTGGAAGCACTTTCTGTCCTCACAAGTAGTTTTGGAAAAGGAGCCGGTTCATCCCATCCTGTGAAGTTCCACCTCGCTCCAGCTGATGGCACGATTGCGAGCGTGTGGAGCCGAGGTTTTTCCCAGGAAATCACACAGCCTGTTGGACAAAATCCCGGTTTTCCATCTCGGCTATCCGAGACGGAACAGCCTCACACCCGGCCAGGAACGAGAGCAGGGAAGAGCCTGTTTCTTATAAAAGGAGCAAATAAACACGAGTCACAGGTCAGGGATGGGACTGGAGTTATCTGCGGGATGAGCGGCAGCAGTTGGAGGCTGCAAAGGATTTCCAGCCGCAGGAATCGGCTCCCACCAGCGGGAGTTAATGGTCTGTCATTCCACGGGAGAGCTTCCTTCCATGGCCCATGTGGGATGGAGGCAATGATCCCTGCAGGCTTCCAGCTCCTCCTGTGCCTGCCTCACAGCTGGGTAACCTTCCAAACACACAGCAAAGGGAAAATCCCTGGGAAAGTGGTGCCTGACCTCGGCCCCACGCTGGCAGTCGGCTCTGCTGTGTCCATTCCACGCTCCCAAAGCAGCTGGCCAGCACACCTGGGCTGCTCGCAGAACCCAAACAGCCTCGGGGCTGTCTGCACTGAAATGGGGGGTCTGGGATCTGCCCTCTGGAGCAGCTGCTGCCTCGGGAACGCGGCTTTACAAGGCAAAAATGGATTTACATGAGGGGACAAATTCCCCCTCCTGGTTGTCTGGGCAGTTTGTGGATTTTGCTGTGTGAGCAAGAAAGAAACAATAAATTATACTGCTTATTTCAGAGAGGCAGAATTGCTTAACACTTAAAACCAGCACCAATTATTTTCTCTTTCTGGCTCCATCTCATCACGTCTGACCTTAGGAAGGACATCAGCTCTCCTGCACAATTCCCGTATTTTAGGGTGACCATAATCACTCACTGCTCCCAGAGAGTGGGACTGGTTAATATTCAAAAAGCTCTTTAAGCTTTTTGTTGGTTCAGATTTTCCTAAAGCTGCTGCTGCAACACCAGGTTTGCACTGTGAAATCAGTCTAAAGCAGCAGAAATTCCATGTTCTTTCTAAAACATGATGGCTGAGAGTTTTTCCAGGATGGTTCCTGTGTTGTGTTTGTTTTGTCCTTTTGATTTTGGGTTCTGATTCAAAACTGATTCAAAATTGGTGCCTGGCTGCTCTCAGATCTCACAGATGTTTCTCTATCATTTATGGAGCTGTCTCTGCAACCAAAATACAACCACTTCTGATTAATTTATTCCTTTTTAAATTTGTATCTCCAGGACAAGACGGGAGCTCAGTGGGAATACGGGAACAGACACAGCTGCACCCCAAATCCTCTCAGTGTCACCAGAGCCTTTTCCCTGATCCCTGGGCGGGCAGGAGGGACTCTCTGACAGCACAGGAGCTTTTTTTCCTGCTGTGATCTGACTTCCCTGTGCCAGCAGCACAGGGCTGTGTAACTCAAGCCACGGCTTGGGCAGAAAGGAGCCTGCACACCCTGACTTTCATGGGTGGAGAGTTTGGCAAGGCTCACTTCCACCCTTTCCAGCCCAGTCCTCAGGAGAAGGGGCTGCTGCAAACCTCTGCGTCTTTTGCACCTTCCCTGGCTCCTGGGTTTAGTTTGGGGCTTGTTCTGCCTCAGCACTGGGCAAGCTCAGCATTACAGAGCTGCTGAGTGTCCCCCCCCCGTGCCAGCAAAGGGGCTCTGCCTCTTCCTTCCCTTCCCCAGCCCCTCCAAGAGCAGTAAAACTGCAGATCCCCGTTCCAGGGATAACAACAAGCTCACCTCCCTTGTAAAAGCCGCTGCTGGTCCCAGGAGATCTCATTTAGCAAGGCTGGGGTGTCCTCGGGGTGTGAGCTGCTCTGTGAGGAGCTCCAGCCTGCTTGGCTGCCAGAGCCTGGAGTGTTTTTATTCAGAGTTTCCCAGCCCCACCTGAGCACGGCGCAGGACAGGCTCCCCTCTGCAGCAGCGTTTGGGATTGGCAGCAGGGTTCTGTGAGAATTCCCATTTGTGCTTTCCCAGAGGTTTTGGGAGAGGCTGGTGGAGCTCTCCAGGGCTCACCCCACAATGTCAGACTGGCCCAGCAGAGTCAGGGATGAATTCATGAGAGCAGAACACAAAGATTCTGCTGAAATACAAAGGGAAGAGGCCTCGGTCCCACTGGTGGCAGTGTTTGGATGTGGGAAGGTGTTTCTCAGATATAGAGAAAAAATAAATATTGGAGAGGGACTTTGGACAAGGGCTGGAGTGCCAGGACACAGGGAATGGCTCCCCACTGCCAGAGGGCAGGGCTGGATGGGATTTGGGATTTGGGAAGGAATTCCTGGCTGGCATGGAATTCCCAGAGAAGCTCTGGATCCCTGGAAGTGTCCAAGGCCAGGCTGGTTGGACTTTGGAGCACTTTGGGATTGGAGAAGGTGTCCCTGCCATGGATGGGATTTAAGGTCCTTCCAACCCAAACCATCCTGGGATTCCTGATTCCATGAACCAGCACAGAACCACCAGATCAGAACCCCCCACGGTGACATCCAGCCCCAGGAACGCCACGGTGATGGGAGTGACAGGAAATGAATCCTGGGGTCCTGGGTGTCCAGAGACAAGCAGCAGACACGAAAGCAGCCAGCTTCACCCTGGTCAATATGGTCTGCTTTAAGCTCTGTTTTTACTTCAGATTTGGGCTGCCAATAACTCCTTCAAACAATGATCTAATGCCTGTGTGAATGTTTGTAAAACCTCACTGCTCTGGCAGGTTGAGCTGGTGCCAAGAAGCAATCACATGTAATTAGGGAGAAGGAGTTGGAATCTCCTGGCCTTGCGGTGCAGCACATTTTCCAGTGGTGTTTGTCCCATTTGGAGCATCCCAGCTCCTGTCCCCAAGGGAACCTGTGTGGAAGCACTGCCAGGAACCTGCTGGGGACACCAGGTGCAGGGTGACAGGGTGACAGGGTGACAGGGTGACAAGGACAGAACCACAAATGGATTTGGGTTCTCAGTTCTCTCCACCTCTGGAGACTCCTGAGGAGCCTTTCCAGGCACAGTGAGTCTTGAGTGGGAACTGGGAGCCTGGAGAAGCTCAGAGCTTTTGAGGAACACCTGGGAAAACTTTTCCTGGAGAAGAGGGACAGCCCCAATCTGCTGTGGGGCTGGAGAAGACCTGTCCAAAGAGCCCTGGAACAGTTTGGATTGGCAGGAATCTCTGAAGATTGGTGCAGTGAAATGGTTGCTGCTCACACAAGAAGTTCCCTGTGGGAAATTCGAGCCTGTCCAGGACAGTAGATCCCAGGAAAAGCAATGAGGCATCCTTTGCCCAGCCAGAGCTTAAACCTGAGGCCCCAAAGAACATTTCCAAGCAAGCTGGCCATTTCAACGTGAAAAGTTTGATAAGAAAACTCTTCTTGAAATTCCTGGAACATTCTGAAATCCCCTTCACTCCCTTTTCCAGTTCTGGAGAAGCAGAGCTGTTGTGCAGCTCCTGGGGTGTTGTCCTGAAACAACAGGAGGTCAGGTCCTGTGGGAGCAGGAGCTGTTATTTATGGAAGGAATTTTTTCCTGAATGTCAGAGAGGAGAGGTGGATTCTGCTCTCCAGAGGGGTTCAAAATCCTAAATTCCAGCCAAGAGTCATCACGTAAACTTGTGCTGAAGAACCTGACCTAGTTGGAATAATTGGAGGTAATTGTCAGCTCTTTCCAGATGACAAAACCCTTAATCACCAGCAGATGCTCAGCCAAGCTCACAGAAAAGGCTGGAAACCCAGGGTGATGGGGAGGAATTGCTGTCCCAGAGGCAGCGAGTTTCAGGAATGGGCAGCAATCTTCCTGAGGGCTTTTTCCAATACACGGGGCTGGGGCAGTGGTTTGTGCACTCTGCAGAAATGTGGAATTGTGCCACGAGCACTCAGCTGAGTGACACTGCAATATCCGGGAACCATCGGGGATGGAACAGCTCTGAGCTGCTCCATGGGTTCCTGTCCCACATCCTTGGATCCAGAGCCCTGAGGGAGCCTGGCCTTTCCTAAAGCTTGACTTGAGTTGGGTGTGGGGTGGCTGCACTGCCACAGAGCTGCAGGAGCTGTGTTGGGTGTCACCAGGGGATGCAGCTGCTGGCCCAGGGGATGGAGTTTAAAGCCCAGGAGAAGCTGGGATGGAGCTGCAGGCCCAGGGGATGGAGCTGCAGGCCCAGGGGATGGAGTTTAAAGCCCAGGGGATGGAGCTGCTGGTCCACGGGGTGGAGTTTGAAGCCTAGGAGATGGAGCTGCTGATGAAGATGCTGCTGGAAGAGCAGGACACCTGGAGATCCAGGTGTCCCCACACTGAGGATCCAGGTGTCCCCAAATTGGGGATACCCAGGTGTCCCCACCCTGGGGATATCCCAATCCCAGCTGGGCTCCTGGGGCTGTGCAGACACTCTGCCAGTAGAAATGGTCCTTCTAGACCCCACCAGAAAATCCACCTGGATTGCAAATTAATCATGGAATGTCCTGAGCTGGGAGGGATCCCCAAGGACCGGAGACCCCACAACAATCCCAGCCTGAAATGTTGGGGATGTGCCCATTGCCTGGCCAGATCATTTGCAAATTCCAGGCACAACGAGGAAAACTGGGAACCCCTGGAAATGGCCAGAGCAAGGAGCTGCCCTGGTGCCCAGCAGAGGCTGGGCCAGGGGGGCTTTAATTAGCCAGGGCTGTAATTAGCCAGGCTCTGGGAGGCTCTGGGATCCTCTGAGCACATTTGGTATTTTACAGCCACGAGGATTCATCCCTTCCCGTCCAAGCTGCTGCAGGGGGCCCAGAACCAGGGATCCTGCCTGGAAACCAGAGCTCCCCTGGGGATGTCTGGGACAAGGCTCACTGCAGGAATGTGCAAACAGTGACAGCAGCGCTGTTCCCATGGACCAGGGCTGTCCTGTGGGGCAGGGGCTCTGCAGCCAAAAGAGGGGCAAAATGAACCCCCACACCTTTGGGAAGAGCTCAGCGTGCCCAGGATGGGTGTGCAGGGCTGGGCTGGGCTGGGCTGGGCTGGGCTCCCTTCCTGGGATGGAGCTGCTGGCCCAGGGGATGGTGTTTGAAGCCCAGGAGAGGCTGGGATGGAGCTGTTGGCCCAGAGAGTACAGCTGCTGGCCCAGGGGATGGTGTTTGAAGCCCAGGAGAGGCTGGGATGGAGCTGCTGGCCCAAGGAGTACAGCTGCTGGCCCAGGAGATGGAGTTTGAAGCCCAGGAGAGGCTGGGATGGAGCTGCTGGCCCAGAGAGTACAGCTGCTGGCCCAGGGGATGGAGTTTGAAGCCCAGGAGAGGCTGGGATGGAGCTGCTGGCCCAGGGGATGGAGCTGCTGGCCCAGGGGATGGAGTTTGAAACCCTGTGGAGGCTGGGATGGAGTTGCTGGCCCAGGCAGTGCTGCTGCTGGCCCAGGACAGGCTGGCATGGAGCTGCTGGCCCAGGGGATGGAGTTGGAAGCCCAGGGCAGGCTGAGATGGAGCTGCTGGCCCAGGCAGTGCCGCTGCTGGCCCAGGACAGGCCGGCTGGGGGCCGTGACCTCCTGCTGGAGCTGTGCAGAGCCACAGAGCTCAGCAGCTGCATGAACTGGCTGTGGCCTCGAGCAAAGGCCATTCCTGCGCCACTGGCTCCTGCCAGACGCTCCCAGCCCAGGCTCAGGGCCTCACGTCCCCTCTCAGCTCTGCTTTTCATGTCTCTCTCTCCCCAAAACACGGCCTGGGCGGGCGCCAGGCTCCGGCGCGGCCTGGGGAGCAGTCCCCGGCGCTGGCAGCAGCCCCGCGTCGCATCCTCCCCGCCAGCCCTGCCTGGAGAAACGGCTCCGCTCTCGTCTCCGCTTCCCTCCCAATCCCTCCAGCAAGCAGCTCGCCTTGTGCTGCTGAAATGAGCTCTGGCGTGCTGCGGGATCGCAGCCTCCGGCCCGGCCGGAGCGGCGCAGACGAGCGGGGCCGAGAGAGCCAGGCGGCAAAAAGAACACGCTCAGAACAGCACAGCGAGCAGGAGGTGCTCAGTGCGGCGGGGAAACCATCCTGGGGGAGAAAAGTTTAAAAAAAATGGGATTTTGGATAGCTGGGGGAGAAAATTCCCCCCCAAAAATGGGATTTTGGATAGCTGGGGGAGAAAAGTCCCAAAAAAATGGGATTTTGGGTAGCCGGGGGAGAAAAGTCCCAAAAAAATGGGATTTTGGGCAGCCAGGGGAGAAAAGTCCAAAAAAAATGGGATTTTGGATAGCTGGGGCAGAAAACTCCCCCAGAAAAAGTAATTTTTGGGCAGCCAGGGGAGAAACTCCCCCCCAAAAACGACATTTTGGGTAGCCAGAGGAGAAAAGTCAAAAAAAAAAGAGATTTTGGGCAGCCAGGGGAGAAAATTCCCCCAAAAAAGTGATTTTGGGTAGCCAGAGGAGAAAATTCCCCCCAAAAAATGAGATTTTGGGCAGCCAGAGGAGAAAATTGCCCCCAAAAAATCAGATTTTGGTCAGGCAGGGAGGGTCAAAGCACAGCATCAGGTTTGGGACAGCTGCAGGATGCTGCAGTGGGCACTGCTGGGGGAAGCAGGGTGATGCTTTTAGGTCACTCCCAAAGCTTTTTTGGGGGGAAAAAAAGCAAAAAAAAAAACCCCGGTGTGTTTGATTCTGTAAGTGCTGAACATTCCACAATCGCTGTGTTTAATAAATACAGCGGGGGCTCCTAGGAGACTGAATGGGGCTGAATGAATGAAGTATGTGAGACATCTGAAACCTATTAGCTGGAGCAAACTGGTGGAGAGGCAGGAATTCTGCTCTTTTTGAAAATATTTATACATTTTCCTTTCATGTCGGGCCAACATCTTATTTGGGGTTGTGTTGCAGTGGAAGGAAAGGTGTGTCAGGGGGAAATTCGGGGGGAGGGGAGGATTTGGGTCAGACCCAAAAGGAGCAGCAGGCCTGGGTGGCTGCAGGGACACATTTTCCTTTTGGAATCCCAGCCAGCACATTGATCCATCGGGAATCTGTCCCAGCCTGGATGGGGATGGATGTTTGGGGGGTTTGGTTCATTTTGGGGTTATGATTTGGTTATTTTGGGGTGTTTGGGGGAGCATGTTCCACTCAGAGCTCCTCGTTTGAGGCACCAGAACTTTCCAGACGAGGTTGTGGAGCCATGGATCTGGTTTAACCTGAATTAGAGATTTAGGCTGAGTTAGAGCACACATCCAGTGCCCGACCCAGCACCTGGAAGCTCCAGGAGACCCCAGCAGGGTCCAGCAATCCTGAGGTTTCCACCTTCTCATGCAGAATTGCCTCAGGGACTGGGGAAAAATGGGAAAAAATAGGGAAGGTGGATGGGAAGGACACAGGGAAAAGCAGAGCTGACAGCTCTTCAGGAGCCAGCCCAGCTGTGGTGAGGTCTCTAGAGAGGGAGAGAAAGGGAGAAAAAGGGACAGGGACAGCACCCAGCTGCAGTCTAGAACATTCCAAATGGAGCCCCAATTCCTGCTGGCAGCTGGGGGTGTTTCCTGATGGAATTTGTGATTGTTTCCTGATGGAATTGTGGTTGTTTCCACCTGGAAGCTGTGATTGTTTCCTGATGGAAGTTGTGGGTATTTCCTGCTGGAATTTCTGTTTGTTTCCTGCTGTAATTTCTGTTCGTTTCCTGCTGGAATTTGTGGTTATTTCCTGCTGGAATTTGTGGTTATTTCCTGCTGGAAGCTGTGATTGCTATTTCCAGCTGGAATTTGCAGGAATCTGGGACAAGTCTCCCACCTTTGGTTCTCTCCTGGGTCAGGAGCTCAGCCAAGGCCTGCAGAGACATCTGGGCTCGGCTCTCCCTGTGCAGGGTGATCCCAGGATGGTCCCAGGATGATCCCAGGATGATCCCAGGGTGATCACAGGGTGATCCCGGGATGATCTCAGGATGATCCTGGTGGATCCCAGAATTATCACAGGGTGATCTCAGGATAATCCTGTTGGATCAAAGCTCAGGATGGTGTCACCAGGACATGGATCCTGCAGGGTTTCCCTGACAAGAGAGATGGAAAGGATCCCTGCTCTCCTGTGACCCCTCCTTTCCTGTGATCCCTGCTTTCTGTGATCCCTGCTCTCCTGTGATCCCTGTTTTCTGTGATCCCTGCTTTCTGTGATCCCTGTTTTCTGTGATCCCTCCTCTCCTGTGATCCCTGTTTTCCTCTGATCCCTCCTTTCCTGTGATCCCTCCTCCCCTGTGATCCCTGTTTTCTGGATCCCTGCTTCCCTGTGATCCCTGCTTTCCTGTGATCCCTGTTTTCCTGTGATCCCTGTTTCCCTGTGATCCCTGTTTCCTCTGATCCCTGCTCTCCTGTGATCCCTGCTCTCCTGTGATCCCTGTTTTCCCGTGATCCCTGCTCTCCTGTGATCCCTGCTCTCCTGTGATCCCTGTTTTCCTCTGATCCCTCCTTTCCTGTGATCCCTGTTTTCTGTGATCCCCCATGAGCTTTGCTCAGCCCCCTTTTCCCACTGCACACACTCAGCCCTTTGCCTTCAGGCTTCCCAAAACCAAAAGGAGAAGTTTTAGGCAATTCAGAATTTGCAAATGTCTCCCATTACCCTTGTAATCTCCCCAGCCTGATTAAATCAGAGGATATCTCCCCTCTCCGAAGGAAAGAGATGTTCCAGGAGGAATCCTGAGATTTCTGTCATTTGGAGATGGCATTTTTGGGGGTTACAAGCTCAGATCTGGCTGAATTTGGGGTGGAATTCCTCAGCAATTCCTGAGGAGTTTCTTTCCATCCTCAGTGAGGAGAAACTCAACATCCCTGAGCTGAGAGCTTGGAGAAGAACTCTGGAGAGGTTTTGGTTGGCAGCTGTCAGTCAGTTTAGAGAGGACATGGATGAGCCTGGCTCTCATTCTGTGAGGGAATTCCAGGAGTCCCTGCACGGATTGAACTCTTTCTGGAAGGGAAAATTTAATTTAAATTAAATTTTCCATCCCTCTGACTGCACTTTCTCTGTGACATCTGTCCCCCAGCAGTAAGAGGATCTCAGTGGATTTCAGTTTTGTCCACCTGTAACTCTTGGCTTTTCACATCTCTCCTTTTTAATGATTTTTTTCTTTTTTTTTTTTTTACCAGATTGAAACAAAATCCTGTTTTTCCCGAAGACACTGAGGGAAGTGAAGCTGCCCCACCCCTGGAGGTGTCCAAGGCTGGGACAGCAGGGACAGTGAAGTGTCCCTGCCATGGTAGGAGCTGGGGTGGGATCATCTTTAAATCC
The DNA here is from genome assembly GCA_009812075.1 of Sialia sialis. Taxonomy (NCBI): domain Eukaryota; kingdom Metazoa; phylum Chordata; class Aves; order Passeriformes; family Turdidae; genus Sialia; species Sialia sialis. The sequence goes on from VRYO01001414.1 coordinate 588,359, forward strand.
TTCCAACCAAACCGTTCTGGGATTTTAAATGTCAGTGCTATTTCTAAAATATCTCTAAATTAAATTTTCCTCTGCATTGGAGGTTCTCAGTGTGTGTCCATCTGTGCATGTGTGGGTGGTGGTTGCAGTTCAGAATTTCCAGCACTCTTACAGATCTTGTGTTTCTTCCCAAGCAACTTCCTCCACTTCTCCCTCCTGGTGGATCTGAGCTCTCAGAGGATGAGGGAGGATGGATAAAGAATTAAAGGATAAAGCTGAATTAAAGGATAAAGCTGATTTAGAGAATAAACCTGAATTAAAGAGTAAACCTGAATTAAAGAATAAACCTGAATTAAGGAATAAACCTGAATTAGAGAATAAACCTGAATTAGAGAATAAAGCTGAATTAAAGAATAAAGCTGAATTAAAAATAAACCTGAATTAAAGAATAAAGATGAATTAAAGAATAAACCTGAATTAAGGAATAAACCTGAATTAGAGAATAAAGCTGAATTAAAGAATAAAACTGAATTAGAGAATAAACCTGAATTAGAGAATAAACCTGAATTAGAGAATAAACTTGAATTAGAGAATAAAGCTGAATTAAAGAATGAACCTGAATTAGAGAATAAACCTGAATTAAGGAATAAACCTGGATTAAGGAATAAACCTGGATTAAAGAATAAACCGGAATTAAGGAACAAACCTGAATTAAGGAATAAACGTGAAATAAAGAATAAACCTGAATTAAGGAATAAACCTGTATTAAAGAATAAACCTGAATTAAAGAATAAACCTGAATTAGAGAATAAAGCTGAATTAGAGAATAAAGCTGAATTAAAGAATAAACCTGAATTAGAGAAAAAAACCTGAATGAAAGCCTCCCTCCCTGGAGGGCTCCTCCAGAGCAGAACAAGTCACAACAATGCAGATTTATTTCAGATTTTGGACACATTTCCCATCCTGCAGGTGTTGATGGTGCCAGTGACAGACTGGAAAAAACTCCTGCAGTGTGAGCCAAGAATTCCCTGCATCATCCTTCTGCTAAGGTGCACCGTTTATTCAGATTTATCCTGATGTATAATGATTTATAATAGTTTATCCTGATGTATAATGATTTATAATGATGTATAATGATTTATCCTGATTTATCATCCTGATTTATAATGATTTATAATAATTAATAATGATTTCTCCTGATGTATAATGATTTATAATGATTAATAATGATTTATCCTGATGTATAATGATTTATCATCCTGATTTATCCCAGTTAATCCTGATTTATCCCAATTTATTCCCCCAACCTTGCTCAGACCCCTTCTCCAGGTGGGAGCACCTTTCCCACCTCTGGTTGGGTTCTGTCCCATCCCTGTCCCATCCTTGTCCCACTCCTGTCCCCGTCCCTGTCCTGTCCCTGTCCTGTCCCATCCCTGTCCCTGTCCCATCCCTGTCCCATCCCTGTCCCATCCCTGTCCCTGTCCCATTCCTGTCCCTGTTCTATCCCTGTCCCTGTCCTGTCCCTGTCCTGTCCCTATCCCTGTCCCCATCCATGTCCCATCCCTGTCCCTGTCCCACGGAATGTGAGCAGCAGGAGCGCCGAGGTTGGATGGGGCAGGTGCTGAGCTGTTCCCAATTAAACAGCTCTGGTTAATTAAAGCCGCTCAGTGGGATGGAGAATTCACATCACGGTAAAGAATCCAAAACCCGGGATCAGCTTTGAGCAGCGCCAGTCCTCGGGCTGTGAAATCTGCTGCAGCACCAGCGAGCTCGGGCTGCTGAGTTGTGTCTGAAGGATTTGTTTGATTGCCAGAGATTGCTGGGAGCTTTCCAGGCCGGCTGAACCCGAGTGGGTTTGGATTGCTCCGTGAACCTGGAATTGTGGAGCTGCCCTGGGTGTCCCAGGGACCCTGTCACAATCCCTGTGCCAGCCTGGGCTTGGTGTTTGCTGTCTCACACTCCTGATTCCTCATGGAATGGCTTGGGCTGGAAGGATCCTCGAGGATCATCAGGACAGGGACACCTCTCACTGTCCCACAAGCCTTGGCCATTCCAGGGATCCAGCTGCTCTGGGAATTCCATCCCAGCCTGGAATTCATCCCCAAATCCCACCCATCCCTTCCCTGTGGCAGTGAGAATCCATTCCCTGCGTCCTTATCCCAAATCCCTCTCTGGCCGCTGAAATCCCAGCAGGATTCCCGTGTTCAGAGCTGGGTCAGGCAGCAGAGCTGAGCGCAGGGAGGGGAAGCAGCCAAATCCCTGGAATGTGCTCCGGGCTGGGCTGGGAGCTGAGCCCCGCGCTCGGAACGTGACGGCTCCGGGAGCGGCGCCTGGGCGCTGCTCACTTCCAGGAATGTTCTGGGAAGTGACGGAGCCTCCAGCCCCGCTTCCCTGCACTTTGCTCTCTCAGGATGCTGCTGTGGCACAGCAGCCCTCGCTGGCAGGCTGCTTTTTGGGGTTTGCAGCCTCCTGCTCTCCCCACGATTTCCCCCGAGTGCTTCCCTCCTTTTATCCCCTTCCCTCTCATCCCACCAGAGCTCCCAGCAGAAAATGGGATTTTCTAATTAAAAATAAAAAACTCAGGAGGGGAGAGAGCCAGGAGGGGCTGGGATGGACCAGGAGCACAGGGCTGGACATCCCAGAGGAGCTGCAGGGCAGGAAAATCCTGAAGGAATGAAGGGCTGAACATTCCTGCAGGACACAAAAATCCTGAGGGAATCAAGGGTTGAACATCCCAGAGGAGCTGCAGGACATAAAAATCCTGAGAGAATCAAGAGCTGGACATCCCTGCAGGACACAAAAATCCTGAGGGAATCAAGGGTTGGACATCCCAGAGATGCTGCAGAATGGGAAAAAATCCTGAGGGAATCAAGGGCTGGACATTCCTGCAGGACACAAAAATCCTGATGGAATCAAGGGCTGGACAACCCAGAGGAGCTGCAGGACAGGAAAATCCCAAGGGAATCGAGGGCTGGACATTCCTGCAGGACATGAAAATCCTGAAGGAATCAAGGGCTGGGATGGGATCTGAGTCCTCTTCCAGCTCCTGCAGCCTTAGGAAGGCTCCTTGTGGGATTTCTCTCCTTTTTCCCAGGCACTGCTGAGTGTTTGGGGTTTGTTCCAGGGCTCTTTGTAGTGATGGGGAAAACATGAGCGGAGTCACTTCCCTGTAACAGGAATAAAACAGGAGCAGAAAAAAAAAACAGCCCTTGGTAAGTGGGGGACAGAGGTCCTGCAGAAGTTGCCTCCATGTGAGCAGAAATCTCCAGGGATTTTCCAGGTTCTTGGATTTTCTCCCTCTGTCCAGGTCCCATCTCCCTGCCCTGGGCTCGCATTGTTGTTGTGTCTGCTTGGATTCCTTACCCTGGGCAATGCACACCCACAGATGAGCGGCTGGAAAAGTGGATCCAGCCTTTGCTGGGAGGGAGGAACTTGGGAGCCCTGTCAATCCCGAATTTTCCTCCTTCCTTCACTCCTTCACTGCCCCCAGCAGCTGGAACCAGGCTGGGAACGGGGAACGGGAAGAGGGATGCTCAGGAATCTCCAGGGTGGGATAATCCTTAAATCCTTCCCACCCAAAGCATCCTGGCATCCTGTGATTTATGATCCAAATGCGTCTCCATGCCCCACATCCCCTTCCTGTGCCCCAAACCCCATCCCTGCGCCCCAAATCCCTCCGGAAAAACACAAAGACAGCCTGGAGGAATTTGATAGAGGGGCTGAAATGGTTGAGGAGTGAGATTAGATGGAACATTTCCGAGCTCTGGGGCTCCTTGGCCACCCCACCGTGGCCCAGCCCTGGCTGTCAGACCCTGAGCATTCCCAGCAGGAGTTAAGGGAGACCTGGGTGGGAGCCAAGAGCTTTTGCCGGAAGCTTTATCTTCTCCCACCCCCAAAAAATAAAAAAATCTCATGTCTGGAGCTCTGGACAAGGCATTGTCCTCATAAAACACAGCAAGAGCAACAAAACAAGCCCTGCTATTCCCAGCTCTGTAACAAGCCATAAAATGGGGGAAAAAAGGAAAAAAAAAAAAAAAAAAAGAAAAAAAGGCGCTGGAAATGTAAGAGTTTTATGAAACTGGAACCATGTGTTTCCCATAGCCCCGTCTCCATGAGCTGTGCACATCCCGTCCGTGTTTATGTTCTCCTCGGGGGTGTGAGGGGTTTTTTCCATGCCTGGCAATGATTAGGAGGAGGGAGCCTGGATGAACTCATGTCTCCTGTGAGCAGGAAACCTGCACACACACCGGGAGAGGCACAAATCCTGCGGGGGAAAAGGGGAAAAAAAAGGAAAATTCCAGAGTGGAAAAAGAGGAGAGAGCTGTCCTACGTGGCTCATTGTAGAAAAGTGTGGATTGAGGAGATTCCCTGGATATTGTGAGGGTCTGGAGGGTGAGGAAATTCCCTGGATATTCCTGAGGGTTTGCAGGGTTGAGGAGATTCCCTGGATACTTCTGAGGGTCTGGAGGGTGAGGAGATTCCCTGGATATTCTGAGGGTCTGGAGGGATCCTGCCTCACCCAGAGAGTGTGGCTTAAACATTCCCCCTTCTCCTGTGGGATCTGCAGCACCGACCAGCATTCCCTAAATGAGAAATTATCCTTTCCCTAAATGAGAAATTATCCTTTCCCTAAATGAGATTCTCCTGGAAAGGAGCGTGGAGCTCCCTGGAGACTTCCCAGGAAAAAGAAAAAGGGATTTGTCTCAGCCTGGCTGGAGAAATTTGGAGCGTCCATGGGAGCTGGGGGTGAAGTTTGAGCTCAGATTTGGGCAGGAATGCCCCGGGAAGGAGCGGGGTCTCGGGGGAAATGGGAGTGGGATATTTTTAGCTGGAATTGGCAGCACTGTGGTTGTTGTTTCCACGTGGAAACCGGGCAGGACTGGGCAGCACTGGGAACCATCCCCACACAGGGAGCAGGTGTGGGGACACCTGCGTGGTGACAAAGCCTCGGAGAGGGGACATTACCTCATGGAGAGTGACCTCAGAGATGCCAGCCATCCCAAACGCAATTCCTCCCGTTTTTCCTGGGCCTGAGCCCATTCCCTCCCCTGCAGGACACCCAGGACCAAATCCATCATTTCCTGGGGACAATCCCAGCCTGGTCCAGGCTGGATTTGTCCTCAAGCTGCTCCCGTTCCCAGAGCAGCTGCTGTTCAATCTCCCTCCTTATTCCTGATTGGAATCCTTGGATTTGTCCTCAAACTGCTCCCTTTTCCCTCCTCATTCCTGATTGGAATCCTTGGATTTGTCCCTCAAGCTTTTCCCCTTTTCCCTCCTCATTCCTCACAGGAATCCTTGGATTTGTCCTCCAGCTGATGCTGCTTTGGCTCCCAATGATAAAGGGAGTTTTTCCTACCCCACATTCTCCTTCTCCAGTGATATCCGTGCCTGGCAATCAAAACTTCCTTTAGTTTTGATCAAGTGATTCCTTCAGCTTTGCCAGCCCTGGGACCGGGGATTTTCTGCAGGTTTTGATCCCTTTTGGAGATTTTTTACAGTTTTGATGTCCTTGTCCTTATCCCTGTGGAAAACCCATCCAGTCTGGGATCATATCTGTATCTATATCTAATATATCTATATCTATCTATATCTCTAATTAATATCTAATTTATACCTAATCTCTATCTCTAATCTATATATAGATATATCTACATCTACATCTAATTTATATCTAATCTATCTCTATCTCTATATCTATCTCTATCTCTATCTAATCTATATCTGTATCTATATCTATATCATCTATATCTATATCTATATCTATATCTTTATATCTAATCTATATCTATATCTAATCTATATCTAAATCTATATCTATATCTAATTTATATCTAATTCATATCTAATTTATATCTAATCTCTATCCCTAATCTGTATCTATATCTATATCTACATCTAATTTATATCTAGTTTATATCTATCTCTATCTAATCTATATATCTATATCTATATCTATATCTATATCTCTAATCTATGTCTATATCTATAAAGGAAATTCTGGACCAAATTAAATTTTCCAGTTCAAATGGTGGTCCTAGAAGTGATCCCCAATTTGCATCGATGAACCATTTAATTGATAATTTGAAAAATACAAAGTAGGAATTGGCTCCAGTTGGGTTGAAAGGGAAGCTGAGATGTTGTGATGAATTTGTGAGGGGTAAATTTGCAAGGTTCTTCTTTACACAAATTCAAATCGTAATTAATTGTAATGAGGGCATTGCAAAGCCTTAGAAGATGGGAAATAGGGATAGGGAAATTAAAACTTGATGCTGATATTAGATATTAAACTGGAAAGCGAGTGCAGAGCTCTGCCCCATCCTCACCCTGAGGAGAATCCAGTGTGGATTCATGCCAGGGATTCTCCACATGGAGCTGCAGGAAGGGAAATCAATATTGCAATATTCAATATTCCAATATTAGGTATTCCAATAGTCAATATTCCAATAGTCAATATTCCAATAGTCAATATTGCAACATTCAATATTCCAATAGTCAATATTCCAATATATTTCAATATTCAATACTCAATGTTCCAATATCCAATATTCCAATATTCCAATAGTCAATATTCCAATATATTTCAATATTCAATATCCCAATATTAATTATTCCAGTAGTCAGTATTCCAATATTCAGTATTCCAATATTCCAATATTCAATATTCCAATAGTCATTATTCCAATATTTCAATATTCCAATATTCAGTATTCCAATATTCAATGTTCCAATATTTCAATATTCAATATTCAGTATTCCAATAGTCAATATTCCAGTATTCCAATAGTCAATATTCCAATATTCCAATATTCAGTATTCCAATAGTCAATATTCCAATATTCCAATATTCAATATTAAATATTCCAATATTCAATATTCCAGCTTTCCCTGGAATTCCCCTCTTGTTTTCCCTTGGAATCATCTCCCGTGGAATTCTCCCTTTCCGAGGGCAGAGCGCTCATGTGCTCCCTGTAGAAAATTCCAGCTCCTCTATCTCAAAGTGATTTTTTTTGGGTTTAGCCTTGGCAGTGAGAGGGCACCGAGAATTCCTGGGCTCCCATCTGCTCCAGAGCCCGCAGTGGGAGAACAGAGCCGCCAAAAAAAGGCAGGAAAGGGAAAAACTGGGGATTCCAGCGGGGATGGAGGGGCTGGAGCGGACAGATGTGCAGGGCGGGGTCACATCTGCCCGGGAACATCCCCGAGGTGCCTCCAGCCCACCCGGGGCTGCAGGAAAGGTGTTTGGAATTCAGGAATCGGAATTTAGAAATCCGTCAAAAGTTCCATCCCGCTGCACTCAGAGCAGGGATCTTTTTATTATTTATTTTATTTTATTTTATTTTTTATGAATAAAATCTTAATAAATGTCCAGGGTTTGATTTCTCGCAGCAGCCCTGGCCTGGCTTTGATCTCGCCTTGCCTGGGCTCAGCTCTTGCCAAGGCAAAGAGGGAAAAAGTGGCTTTTTAAAGGCAGGGTGTTTTTCTAAAGCTCTTGGATCCATCATCCCCCGGCCCCAAAGCCCGCGCACACACTGAAACAATTTCCCTGTGGTTTCCCTCCTTGGTGGAGTCGAATTCCTAGAAAACAAAAGGAATGTTGCAAGCCTGGTCGCGGGCTGGGAGCTGGAAATGTTCCCCGGGGCTGGGAGGGGACCCGGCCCGGTGGCACCGGGACTGGGAAACGCGGGGAAGGCGGGGAATTCTGCGGGAAATTCGGGAGATTATTCGGGAAATTCGGGAGATTCAGGAGATTCGGGAAATTCTTCGGGAAATTCGGGAGATTCAGGAAATTCGGGAAGTTATTCGGGAAATTCAGGAAATTCAGGAAATTACTCAGGAAATTTGGGAAATTATTCAGGAAATTCAGGAAATTATTCGGGAAATTATTTGGGAAATTCAGGAAATTCAGACAATTCTTTGGGAAATTCGGGAAATTCAGGAGACTCGGGAAATTCGTGAGATTCGGGAAATTCTTCGGGAAATTCGGGAAATTCAGGAAATTTTTTATTCAGGAAATTCAGGAAGTTCGGGAGCTGCTCCAGCGCCGGGGTTGCAGGAGGCTCGGGGAATTTGGGGAATTTGGGGAATTTGGGGAATTCTCCTGGCGCTTTGCCCCAGCCCTGAGGTCACTCAGACTCCCCGAGGCTTGGGACGGGCCCGGGATTTGATCCCAGCTCCGGGAATTCTCCCTGGGAGCGATTCCCGGGGAAACTGAGGCGGCCTCTGCCATCCCGGGATGGGTTTTGGGACCAGGATTTTCATTTATTTATTTTTATTTTTGGGTGCCTTTGAAAGGTGGCAGGACAAGGTGCAGGAGCATCCAGGGTGCCAGGATTAGCGAGGATCATCCCAGCAGGTCATTAATCACTGGATTATTAATTACTGGGCTATCAATTATTAGGTTATTCATTATTAGGGTAGTAATTTTCAGGTTATGAACTATCAGGTTATCAATTATTAGGTTATTAATTACTAGGTTGTGAACTATTAGGTAATCAATTATTAGGGTATTAATTGTTAGGTTATGAACTATTAGGTTATTAATTTTAGGTTATGAGCTATTAGATTATAATTATTAAGTATTAATTAGTAGGTTATTAACTATTAGGTTATTAATTCTTAGGTTATGAACCATTATTTATTAATCATTAGGTTATTAGCTACTAGGTTATGAATTATTGTGTTATTAATGACCAGGTCAGGGATGATCCCCGTTCCTGGCAGCCGGGTCCCGCTGTTCCTGTCAGGATTGGAATCACTCCCATCCTGGGGATCATCCCCGGATTCCAAGCCCGGGAAAGGTGCTGTGCTCACCTGGGAGATGCGGGCTGAGGTTTTGGTGAGCAGAGCTCCAGGCTGGTTTGGGTTCATGGGTGAGCAGAGCTCTGACAGATGTTCCAGGCTGGTTTGGG
>VRYO01001414.1:643900-661248 GCA_009812075.1 Sialia sialis
CAGCCCCTCTGTGCCACTGGGGCTACAGCAGGAGCTGGTCCCCTCTGTGTCACCAGCCCCTCTGAGCCCCCAGCCCCTTTGAGCCCCCAGCCTGGCTCGGTGCTGCCCACCCTGCAGCCTGGGATGTGCCAGCCCCCTCCAGGGACCATCCTCTCCCCGCGGGTGTCTGGGGAGGCTCGGGGCTGTGTCTCTCCCGGCAGTGGTGGCACCTGGGGGTGCCCTGAGCTGGCTGAGGGCTGAGCCCCCAGCCCTGTCTCTCCCTGCAGACGTGGATGAGTGCGCAGACAACGTGAACCTGTGTGAGAACGGGCAGTGCCTCAACGCCCCCGGCGGCTACCGCTGCGAGTGCGAGATGGGCTTCAACCCCACCGAGGACAGCAAGGCGTGCCAGGGTGAGAGCCCGGCCTCTGACCCTGCTGCCCTTCCCCGGGCTCTGCTCTCACCTCTTGAAGCAGACCCCAGCACCTGCTTGGGCTCGGCCTGCGTTTCTGCAAATGGAAAACCAGGAGAGCAGGGCTGAGGGGAGAGGGTGGGAGAGGGAGTAGTGGCCCAGCTCCCCCAGGAGATTGTGTCAAATGGCACCAGGGCCATCCTGGGCTGGGCTGGTCCCAGCTGGGCAGGAGCAGCCTGTCCTGTCCCTCAGCCTGTCGCAGCCTGTCCTGTCCCTCAGCCTGTCCTGTCCCTCACCCTGTCACAGCCTGTCACAGCCTGTCCTGTCCCTCAGCCTGTCCTGAACCTCAGCCTGTCACAGCCTGTCCTGTCCCTAACCCTTCCACAGCCTGTCCTGTCCCTCAGCCTGTCCTGTCCCTCACCCTGTCACAGCCTGTCCTGTCCCTCAGCCTGTCACAGCCTGTGCCACAGCCTGTCCCCAGCTGTCCCTGTTTTGCAGACATTGATGAGTGCACCTTCCAGAACATCTGTGTGTTCGGCACCTGCCAGAACCTGCCCGGGATGTTCCGCTGTGCCTGCGATGATGGATACGAGCTGGACAGGAGCGGGGGCAACTGCACAGGTCAGGGCTCCTGCTGCCTGCCCTGGGCTCTGCCCTGGGCTCTGCTGGCCCCATCCATGGCAGCTTGAACCACTCCATGGTCCCTGGCGTGTCTGTGCTGCTGGGGGTGGCCGGGAGGGACAGCGGGATGTGGCTCTGCTCCTGGGAGGGACAGCGGGATGTGGCTCTGCTCCGGGAGGGACAGCGGGATGTCACTCTGCTCCTGGGAGGGACAGCGGGATGTGGCTCTGCTCCTTCCTCTGCCCGCGGGCACAGAGCTGGGCTGGCCTTTTCCTGATCTTCAGTGTCCACCTGTCCGTCCTTTCAGACATCAACGAGTGTGCAGACCCTGTGAACTGCATCAACGGGCTCTGTGTCAACACCCCCGGCAGCTACCTGTGCAACTGCCCCCAGGACTTCGAGCTGAACCCCACTGGGGTGGGCTGTGTGGGTGAGTGGCACTCCCAGCCTCACCCTGGGCTTTTCCTGGCTGGCTCTGTGTGGCTGGAACCGGACACAAGGAGGGTGGCTGTCCCTGCCTGGCTGTCCCTGCCTGTGCTGTCACCCATGGGATAACCCTGCAGCAGCAGCACCCATGTCCTGTTGGGTGTTCCCCGCCACTGTCACCACTGTGGGTGTCCCTCTTGTTGCAGCAGTGCTGCTCCAGGGCAGCTCTGGGGCTGGGTTATGCCCTGTGAGTGCCCAGGCCAGGCTGGACGGGGCTTGGAGCAGCCTGGGACTGTGGGAGGTGTCCCTGCCATGGCCAGGATGATCCTTCAGCTCCCTTCAGCTCAAACCGTTTGGGATCCCACACAGCTCCCAACACAGAGCCCCAGCTTTTCCTTATCCCTGGAAGATTCCCCATCCCTTGCAGGGTGTGGAATGGGGTCACCTTTAAGGCCCCTTCCATCTCAAACCCAAACCACCCCACAATTCCACCATCCCATTCCTCCTGCACCCAGGGGATTTGCAGGAGAGGTTTTGCCCAGCAGCCCTGTCTGTCTCTGTGCAGATACCCGGGTTGGGAATTGCTTCCTGGACACGCAGGACCGAGGGGACGGGGGCATCTCCTGCAGTGCTGAGATCGGCGTGGGCGTCACTCGAGCGTCCTGCTGCTGCTCCCTGGGCCGAGCCTGGGGCAACCCCTGCGAGCTCTGTCCCCCAGCAAACACCAGTGAGTGAGGAGAGATTGGGATGGAAAACTGGGAACCAGGGAATGGGGCAGGGACAAACACCAGTGAGTGAGGAGAGATTGGGATGGAAAGCTGGGAACCAGGGAACGGGGCAGGGACAAACACCAGTGAGTGAGGAGAGATTGGGATAGAAAGTTGGGAACCAGGGAACGGGGCAGGGACAAACACCAGTGAGTGAGGACAGCTCGGGGTGGAGAGCTGGGAAGGAGGAAACGGGGCAGGGACGATTCCCCATGGATCCTCAACCCAGACTGGAGGCGCTGAGCTCAGGATTTGCTGCTCCATCCAGGGGTGGAATGGGGTGGGGGAGGCCAGGCTGTTGTGTCTGGGGGATCCAGGCTGGGATCCTTCATTGCCAGTGCAGGGAAGGGGAGGGAATGTGGAATAATCTCCTTTGGAGAGAGGGCAGGTGATGGGAATGGAGCTGAGCCCTGGCCACGTCCTTGTGGCCTGGTCCTGTTTGGATTCCACTCACGGCCTGGTCCTGCTGGGATTCCCCTCACGGATTGCTCAAGCTGGGGTTCTCCTCATGTCTGGGTCCTGTTGGGATTCCCTCCATGTCATGTTCCTGCTGGAATTCCCCTCATGGCCTGGTCCTGTTGGGATTGTCCTTGTGGCCTGTTCCTGCTGGGATTCTCCTCATGGATTGTTCCTGCTGGGATTCCCTTTATGTCCTGGTCCTGCTGGGATTTTCTTCATGGGTTGTTCCTGTTGGGATTCCCCTCACGGCCTGGTCCTGCTGGGGTTCTCCTCATGGATTATTCCTGTTGGGATTCCCCTCACGGATTATTCCTGTTGGGATTCCCCTCACGGATTGTTCCTGCTGGGATTGCCCCCATGTCATGTTCCTCCTGGGGTTCTCCTGGCTCATAGGATTCCCCTCATCCCCCTCCCTGCCTCTCTCCACAGCTGAGTACAAGACCCTGTGCCCTGGGGGAGAAGGGTTCCGGCCCAACCCCATCACTGTCATCCTGGAGGGTGAGTTCTCCCCGTTCCCATGTCCCCTTCCTGAGGGATGGGGTGCTGGGGGACACTGTGGGGACACTGTGGGGACACTGTGCCATGGCACTGGGCTACTGGGTGCCCGCTGACCACCACTGATGGACACAGAGTGTGGCCGTGCTCCGGCCATGAGCCAGAGCTGAACTCTCTGGAGCTGTGGGGTGGCACAGGCAGTGACAATGTCCCACTGCTGTCCCTCCTCAGACATCGACGAGTGCCAGGAGCTGCCAGGGCTGTGCCAGGGCGGGAACTGCGTCAACACCTTCGGCAGCTTCCAGTGCGAGTGTCCCCTGGGCTACTACCTCAACGAGGACACCCGGATCTGTGAAGGTGCCAGGGGCTGGGGCAGGGCTGGCACCTGCTCCAGGGGCTGGGACAGGGGTGGCATCTGCTCCAGGGGGTGGGATAGGGGTGGCACCTGCTCCAGGGGCTGGGACAGGGGTGGCACCCTGTACATGTGCCAAGGTGTGTGCCAGAGCTGTGGGTGCCTCCCAGCTGCCCCAGGAATGGTTGAGATCCCTTCCCCTTTCCTTCCCTCATCCCAAACCTGTCCCCATGCCAGCCCAGCCTGGTCCCTCGTTCCTTCCCCAGCCGTGCCCGGTGCTCTGACTCCTTTCTCCCACAGATATTGATGAGTGCTCTGCCCACATTGGCATCTGTGGCCCTGGCACCTGCTACAACACCCTGGGCAACTACACCTGCGTGTGCCCCCCCGAGTACATGCAGGTCAACGGGGGCAACAACTGCATGGGTACGGCTGCAGGTCCTGGGGAGGGTTCCAGGTCCTGGGGAGGGCTCCAGTCCATGGGAAATGGTCGAGATCATGGGGAGGGGTCTGGCAGTGCCAGGGGGATGGAGCACAAGTGCTGGGATTCAAAGCTGGGTGTGGCACTCAGTGCTCTGCTCTGGGTGACAGATCAGGCATGGCTTGGGTTCAGTCTTGGAGGTCTTTGCTTCCATCCTGGGGCTGGCAGTGCCATTGTGGGTCTGGCAGTGCCATTCCTGGGCTGGCAGTGCCATTCCCAGGCTGGCAGTGCCATTGCCAGGACTGTCCCGAGCCTGGCACTGTTTTGGCAGACATGAGGAAGAGCGTTTGCTACCGCAACTACAACGACACGTGCGAGAATGAGCTGTCCTTCAACATGACCAAGAAGATGTGCTGCTGCTCCTACAACATTGGCAAGGCCTGGAACAAACCCTGCGAGCCCTGTCCCACCCCTGCCAGCCGTGAGTGTCCCCACGGGGTCCCTGTGCCAGCCTGAGTGTCCCTACGGGGTCCCTGTCCCACCCTGAGTGTCCTGACGGGGTCCCTGTGCCAGCCTGAGTGTCCTCACAGTGTGCCTGTGCCACCCTGAGTGTCTCCGTGCCACCCTGAGTGTCCCCACGGGGTCTCTGTCCCAACCCTGCCAGCCGTGAGTGTCCCCACGGGGTCCCTGTCCCACCCTGAGTGTCCCCACAGGGTCCCTGTCCCACCCCAAGTGTCCTCACAGGGTCCCTGTGCCATTCTGCCAGCCCCACGTGTCCTCACAGGGTCCCGTCCCACCCCTGCCAGCCCTAAATCCTTCCCACGTGATCCCTGTCCCAAAATTTTCCCATGAAATGTGGGCCATGGACACCAACAGAATAAGCTTGGAGAACAGAGAGCGCCCTGGAGGTTTCTCCAAGGCCAGGGCCAGCCCCTGCTGCTGTCCCAGCCCAGCTGCAGCCAGCTGTCCCTCCCTGGGCACTGCCGTGACCCCGCTGTTCCCTCTGCAGCCGAGTACCAGATCCTGTGTGGGAACCAAGCCCCCGGATTTATCATTGACATCCACACAGGGAAGCCCATCGGTGAGTAAATCCTGAGGGAATTGAAGGTCAGGGCAAGAGAGGAGCTTGGCGGTGCCAGGGACTGAAGAACTGGGAGATGCTGGATCTTCTCTTGCTGGGAAGGAAGAGGGAATTGGTGCTGGGCTGTGCTGGCACTCCAGAGCCATCCCAAAATCCCTGTGATCCGTTGGGGTCCCCATTCCCACCCTACTCCCAGAGCTGAGCTGGTGTCCCTGTCACACACTGGGAGCAGGCAGGGAGGATGTCCTGGGTCCTTCCCAACGTGTGTCAGCAATCCCGTGGCTCCTAAAACCCCGTGTATATTCCCAAAATCCTGTGGAGCTGTGGCCTGCAGGGTTCACTATCAACATCCAAGGGTTGCTTTCCTGGCCGCCCTTCCCACTGATCCTCGGTGGGAAATGGGAATGGGCAGCACCTCCCAGCACCTCCCAGGATCTCCCATACCTCCTAGCAGCTCCCAGTACCTCCCAGCATCTCCCAGCATCTCCCAGCACCTCCCAGGATCTTCCAGGATCTCCCAGCAGCTCCCAGCATCTCCCAGCACCTTCCAGCATCTTCCAGTACCTCCCAGCATCTCCCAGTACTTCCCAGCAGCTCCCCAGCATTCCCTGGATGCTGTGTTGGGACACTGATGATGTTCAGCATTCCCGGGATGCTCTATTTGGGATGCTGATGTTCTGGAGCATTTCTGGGATGCAGAGGGGGGATGCCGATGTTCTGGAGCATTCCTGGGATACTCTGTTGGGATGCTGATGTTCTGGATCATTCCTGGGATGCTGTATTGGGACACAAATGATGTTCAGCATTCCCGGGATGCAGAGGGGGATTGCTGATGTTCTGGAGCATTCCCAGGATATCAGGATGCCGGGGCGGGTCGCTGATGTTGTTCAGCATTCCTGGGATATCGGGATGCTGGTGCTGTTCAGCATTCCCGGGATGTCGGGATGCCGGTGCTGCCGGGGCGGGTCGCTGATGTTCTGGAGCATTCCTGGGATGTCGGGATGCCGATGTTGTTCAGCATTCCCGGGATATCTGGATGCCAGTGCTGTTCAGCATTCCCGGGATATCGGGATGCCGATGTTGTTTAGCATTCCCGGGATATCGAGATGCCGGCGCTGTTCATCATTCCCGGGATATCGGGATGCCGATGTTGTTCAGCATTCCCGGGATGTCGGGATGCCGGTGCTATTCAGCATTCCCGGGATATCGGGATGCCAGTGCTGATGTTGCCCTGGTGCAGATATCGATGAGTGCAGCGAGATCCCGGCGATCTGCACCAACGGCGTCTGCATCAACCAGATCGGGAGCTTCCGCTGCGAGTGCCCCATCGGCTTCAGCTACAACAACATCCTGCTCATCTGCGAAGGTACCGGCTCGGCCCGGGAATCCCGGCAGGAATCAAAGCGGGAATCCCGGCGGGAATCCCAGCACGGCCCAGCGGGAATCCCGGGACATCCCAGCGGGAATCCCGGCACATCCAGAGGGAATCCCGGCACATCCCAGCGGGAATCCCGGGACATCCCAGTGGGAATCGCATCCCAGCACAGCCCAGGGCACATCCCAGCGGGAATCTCAGCGGGAATCCTTGCACAGCCCGGGGGAATCCCGGCACATCCCAGCGGGAATCCCATCTCCATACGCCCTGCAGTGCTGCCCCGGGGCTGCCATGGGGGATTTTGGGATGAACTCACTGCCCCGGGGCTGCCTGCAGCTCCCCGGGTGTTGGGATGTCCTGCCGAGGAGGAGTTGGATTCCCTGATCCCTGATCCCCGATCCTTCCCAGCCGCGCTGTTCCCACTGGGTCCCAGCGCTGCCTCAGCCATTCCCATGGAATTCCCATGGGGAAAGGCCCCTCTGGATTGATCCCTGTGCCATCCCAGTGCCACTGCAGTGTCCCTGTGGCACCGCAGTGTCCCTGTGGCCTGTGTCCCCACAGACATTGACGAGTGCAGCAGTGGGGAGACGCTGTGCCAGCGCCACGCCGAGTGCGTCAACATCCCGGGCAGCTTCCGCTGCGAGTGCGCCACCGGCTACAGGCTGTCCCCAGGGGGGGCCTGCGTGGGTGAGGACACCTGGGGACACCTGGGGAACACCTGGGGACGCCTGGGGATGCCTGGGGATACCTGGGGATACCTGGGGAACACCTGGGGTACACCTGGGAAACACCTGGGGATACCTGAGGAGCACCTTGGGACACCTGGGAAACACCTGGGCACACCTGGGGATGCCTGGGGAACACCTGGGTACACCTGAGGATGCCTGGGAAACACCTGGGGATACCTGGGGATGCCTGGGGAACACCTGGGGACACCTGGGAATACCTGGGAGACACTTGGGGATACCTGAGGATGCCTGGGTAACACCTGGGGATGCCTGGAGATACCTGGGGACACATGGGGACACCTGAGAGACACCTGGGGATATCTGAGGACACCTGGGGAACACCTGGGGATACCTGGGGATATCTGGGGACACCGGGGGACACGTGGGAAACACACCTGCGACACACCTGGGACACACCTGAGCACACACCTTTTTCCTGGGATGACAGCACGTAAATCTCATTGTCTGTGAGGTCTCCTCTCCCAAACCTTGGGTAGGGCTCTGCTGTCCCCAGCTGTCCCTCACCCGGGCTCCGTTTCAGGTCGCAACGAGTGCCAGGAGATCCCCAACGTGTGCAGCCACGGGGACTGCGTGGACACCGAGGGCAGCTACGTCTGCATCTGCCACAATGGCTTCAAGGCCACCGGGGAGCAGACCATGTGCATGGGTCAGTGTCACCAGCCAGGGTCAGTGTCACCAGCTGGGGTTGGTGTCACCTCCCCGGGGTCAGTGTCACCAGCCTGGGGTCAGTGTCACCCCCCTGGGGCAGTGTCACCCCCCTGGGTCAGTGTCACCCCAGTCAGTGTCACCTCCCTGGGGTCAGTGTCACCCCCCTGGGGTCAGCGTTATCTCCCTGGGGTCAGTGTCACCAGCTGGGGTCAGTGTCACCACCCCAGTCAGTGTCACCACCCTAGTCAGTGTCACCCCTTTGGTTCAGTGTCACTTCCCTGGGGTCAGTGTCACTCCCTTGGGTCAGTGTCACCACCCCAGGTTAGTGTCACCCCAGTCAGTGTCACCCCAAGGGAACACACATCCCTGACACTCCAGGGCGGTGCCAAGCACAGCCAGCTGTCCCGCCAGGCTGTCCCTGTGTCCCTGTGCCAGCTGGGCTGTCACCTGCGCCCTTGTCCCCACAGACATCGACGAGTGTGACCGGCAGCCCTGCGGCAACGGCACCTGCAAGAACACCGTGGGCTCCTACAACTGCCTGTGCTTCCCCGGCTTCGAGCTCACCCACAACAACGACTGCATGGGTCAGTGTCCCACCCCCCCTGGGGACACGGGGGTGGCCCTGTGTGCCATGGGCAGCGCCTGACCCCGCTGTGTCCCCCAGACGTGGACGAGTGCTCGTCGCTGCTGGGGCAGGTGTGCAGGAACGGGCAGTGCATCAACAGCGTGGGCTCCTTCCAGTGCCTGTGCCAGGAGGGCTACGACCGCACCCCCGACGGCAAGAACTGCGTGGGTCAGTGTCACCTCAGTGTCACCATCAGTGTCCCCTCAGTGTGCTCTCAGTGTGCTCCCAGGGTGCTCCCAGGGTGCTCCCAGTGTCCTCTCAGTGTCCTCACAGTGTCCATTCTAGTGTCCTCTCAGTGTCATCTCAGTGTCATCTCTGTGTCCACTCAGAGTCCATTCTGTGTCCACTCCGTGTTTGCTCCAGTGTCCACTCTGGTGTCCAGCTGGACTGGCCCTCCCTGGCCCCTGTCCCTTCAGGCCGTCCTGTCCCTGTGCCGGGAGCACTGGGATAATTCCTGTCCATGCCCTAAACTCCCACCCCAGATGGCCTGTGACCATCCTGGAGATGTGTCCCCTGTTCCTGTCACCTCTGGGGCACCCCTGGGTGCTCAGAGCAGAGCCCCGAGCCCAGCCCTGAGCTGAGCCCAGCACCGATCCCAGACCCGATCCCAGTCCCGAGCCCAGCCCTGAGCTGATCCCAGCCCCAATCCCAGCCCCGATCCCAGCCCCGATCCCAGCCCCAATCCCAGTCCCGATCCCAGTCCCGATCCCAGCCCCGAGCCCAGCCCCGATCCCAGCCCCGAGCCCAGCCCCGGCCGTTTCCCCTCCCCAGACATCAACGAGTGCGTGAGCCTGCCCGGGACCTGCTCCCCGGGCACCTGCCAGAACCTGGAGGGCTCCTTCCGCTGCATCTGCCCGCCTGGCTACGAGGTGCAGAACGACAACTGCATCGGTAAGGTGGGCTCTGTGCCCCCCCGAGAGTCCTTCCCGGGGGACAGGGACACCCCAGGGCCACCAGCACCCCCAAATCCCTGCTGCGAGCTGGGCAAGCCCAGCTCTGGTGGCACAGCTCAGGGGTGCTGCTGCGGGAGGGTTGGGGGTTGTGATGTCCCAAACACTCCCTCAGCTTTTGGGGTGACCTCTGGCTGTGTCCCTGCTGCTCCCAGACATCAACGAGTGCGAGGAGGAGCCCAATATTTGCCTGTTTGGGACGTGCACCAACACCCCCGGCAGCTTCCAGTGCGTGTGTCCCCCGGGCTTCGTGCTGTCCGACAACGGCCGCCGCTGCTTCGGTCAGTGCCGCCTCCTGGGCGGGGGGAGCGGAATTGCCGGGCAGCCCCCTGACCCCGGCACGTCCCCGTGCTCCCCCAGACACCCGCCAGAGCTTCTGCTTCACTCGCTTCGACAATGGCAAGTGCTCGGTGCCCAAAGCCTTCAACACCACCAAGGCTCGGTGCTGCTGCAGCAAAATGCCCGGGGAGGGCTGGGGAGACCCCTGCGAGCTGTGCCCGCAGGAGGGCAACGGTACGAGGGGACAGCGGACGGGACGTCGAGGGGACAGCGGAGGGGAGAGGGGACAGGGGAGGGGTGTCCCCGGAAGAGGGGACAGCGGAGGGGAAAGGGGACAAGGGAGGAGGCAGGGGACAGGGGAGGGGTGTCCCCGGCAGAGGGGACAGGGGAGGGGGCGTCGAGGGGACAGGGGAGGGGTGTCCCCGGCAGAGGGACAGGGGAGAGGGTGTCCCCAGGAGAGGGAAGAGGGCACAGGACAGGGGACAGGAGAGGGGACAGGAGAGGGATGGGTGTGTCCCCACAGGATTTCCAGAAGCCTCCAAAGCCCAGCGGCCGGGAGCAGAATCCCTCCAGCATATCCCGTTTTCTGCTCTCTTGCAGTGGCTTTCCAGGAGCTGTGCCCGTATGGCCACGGGGCCATCCCGGGCCCGGGTGACACGCGGGAAGGTGAGGCTGCAGGGAGGGATCAGCAGAAGTTTGGGCTTGTGACCTGGGCAGGATCCTGGGGGCACCTGGGCACCCCCAAACCCCAAAACTGCTCCCCAGGGGTTCACCCCTCATCTCTGCAGAGGGAGCCGAAACTCTGGGACCACCTGAGCCTCCCCTGTCAGTCGGGAGGGCTCAGGGCTGTTGGTGGCTGTTTAAAATTTCATTTCCCGTTCCCAGACGTGAACGAGTGCTCGGAGAACCTGGGCGTGTGCATCAACGGCGCCTGCATCAACACGGACGGCTCCTTCCGCTGCGAGTGCCCCTTCGGCTACAACCTGGACTACACCGGGGTCAACTGCGTGGGTGAGCCTGGGGGGGCTCCCCCCTGCTCCCCCTTCCCTTCCCTTCCCTTCCCTTCCCTTCCCTTCCCTTCCCTTCCCTTCCCTTCCCTTCCCTTCCCTTCCCTTCCCTCCCAGTTCTGCTGGGACAGTTTGAGTGCTCTGCCTGCAAGAGCCCAGCCCTTCCTCCTCCTCCTCCTCCTCCTCCTCCTCCTCCTCTTCACGCTGTGCTCCCCAGACACGGATGAGTGCTCCATTGGCAATCCCTGTGGCAATGGCACCTGCACCAACGTGGTGGGAGGCTTCGAGTGCGCCTGCGACGAGGGCTTCGAGCCAGGGCCCATGATGACCTGTGAAGGTGACAGCCTGGGGGACACTGGGGGGACAATCCCTGCATTGCCACCACACTGGGGATCTGGGGGACCCCCTGTCCCTGCCTGGGCCAGCTCCCCATGGTGTGGGGATGGTGTGGAAGGGCTGGGTGGGGCTCCATGGATGGTGTGTGAAGCTCCATGGATGGTGTGGAAGGGCTGGGTGGGGCTCCATGGATGGTGTGGAAGGGCTGGATGAAGCTCCATGGATGGTGTGGAAGGGCTGGGTGAGGCTCCATGGGTGGTGTGGAAGGGCTTGGTGAGGCTCCATGGATGGTGTGGAAGGGCTGGATGAAGCTCCTGCCCACCTTGCGCTCCTTCAGCTCCCTCTGGAGCCCTGGTGAGCACAGGAGCTGCAAAGCCAAGGAGCAGCAGCCCGTTCCCATCCCCTGGGACACGCCAGCACGAGGCTGGGACAAAGCTGTGCTGGGATGGGTGCCCAGGGAGGGTGGCTGTGCCAGGTGAGGACAGCCAGGTGAGATTTTCGTGTGCTCCCTGCAGACATCAATGAGTGCTCGCTGAACCCACTGCTCTGCGCCTTCCGCTGCATCAACACCTTCGGCTCCTACGAGTGCACCTGCCCCTCTGGCTACGCCCTGAGGGACGACAGGAGGATGTGCAGAGGTAAAAGTCCCTGTGCAGCCAGCAGGGCACGGCCCAAACTGTCCCCAGCCCCTGCCCTTGGCCAGGGCTCTACCGGGAACGTGGGAGTTCTGTGCTGGCTTTTCTCAGTGTCCTGCTGGCACGGAGGAATTCTTCCCTGGGAGGGTGGGGAGGATGTCCTGAGCATCTGTGGCTGCCCCTGGAATTATCCAAGGCCAGGCTGGACAGGGCTTGGAGCATCCTGGGACAGTGGGAGGTGTCCCTGTCCATGGCAGGGCTGTCACTGGATGAGTTTCAAATGCCCTTCCGTGATGTTTTTTAATGTGGCCCAGGGCTGCAGGGACGGGTGGAGCAGGGCAGGGCTGGCAGGGCTGACAGGGGCTCTGATGGGTGTCCTTGCAGATCTGGACGAGTGTGCAGAGGGGCTGCACGACTGCGAGTCCCGGGGCATGCTCTGCAAGAACCTCATCGGCACCTTCATGTGCATCTGCCCTCCAGGCATGCAGCGCCGGCCCGACGGCGAGGGCTGCACAGGTACGGGGCAGGCTGAGGGGTGCACAGGTACAGGGCGTGGTGGGGATGGACAGGTACGCAGTGTGGTGGGAATGGACAGGGCTGCACAGGTACAGGGCATGCTGAGGGGTGCACAGGTGCAGGGCAGGTTGGGCATGCTGAGGGGTGCACAGGTACACGGCATGGTGGGGATGGACAGGTACAGGACAGGCTGAGGGGTGCACAGGTACCAGGCAGCTGGAGCACCCCTGGGCACGGGCAGGGTCCTCTGAGGGGTCATCCATGGAGCTTTGGTTTGCATCCTTCTTTGGTTTGCATCCTTCGTTTTACATCTTTCTTTATTTTGCATCTTTGTTTTACGTCTTTCTTTGTATTACATCTTTCTTTGTTTTGCATCCTTCTTTGTTTTACATCCTCCTTTGTTTTACATCCTCAGGCTCCTCCCTGGGTTTTCCCACATGTCACAACTTCCTGAGTGTCCCCACAGGACACACAAAACCTCTGTCCATCCCTGGGACTCCTTGGTGACACAGCCCTGGGCCTCGTGTCCTTCCCTTTAGGTTTTTCCGAGTCTGTGCCGAGCTGCTCCTGGATCCAATCCAATCCAATCCAATCCAATCCAATCCAGTCCAATCCAACCCAATCCAATCCAGTCCAATCCAATGCCATCCAATCCAATCCAATCCAGTCCAGTCCACTCCAATCCAGTCCAATCCAATCCAATCCAATCCCGTCCAATCCAATCCAATCCAATCCAGTCCAATCCAATGCCATCCAATCCAATCCAATCCAATCCAATCCAATCCAGTCCAGTCCAATCCAATCCCGTCCAATCCAATCCAGTCCAGTCCAATCCAATCCCGTCCAATCCAATCCAATCCAGTCCAGTCTAATCCAATCCAGTCCAGTCCAGTCCAATCCAATCCAATCCAATCCAATCCAATCCAGTCCAATCCAATCCCAGCAGCAGCTGGAGCCATGGGCAAGCCAGGGAAGCTTCAGGAATTCTGCCTGCCCTGCTCTGGGAGAGGTCTGGGATGGGTGGATGTTCTCCCCAGGGCGGATGGATGTTTTCCCCTGGGCTAGTGGATGATTTCCCCAGGACTGGTGTGTGTTTTCCTCTGGGCTGATGGATGTTTTCCCCAGGCCTGATGGATTTTTTACCCCAGGGCTGCTGGAGGTTGCTCCCAGCTGCCCAGAGGCACGGAAGGGACCCTCAGGGTCTCCATGAGGGCGTTGCAGAGGGAGTGGGAATGTGGGCAGGTTCACCCCCAGCCTCAGCAGGGCTGTGTGTGGCTCGTCCCTGGCAGATGAGAACGAGTGCAGGACCAAGCCCGGGATCTGCCCCAACGGGCGCTGCGTGAACACGGCCGGGAGTTATCGCTGCGACTGCAACGAGGGCTTCGAAGCGTCCGCCTCGGGCACCGAGTGCATCGGTAACGCCCGCGGGGAGCTCGGGGAGGGGTTTGGGTGGGCAGGGGGGCTCAGAGAGCGGGGCAGACACGGGAATGGCTTCCTGGGGAGGAGTTGTTCCCTGCGAGGGAATTGTTCCCTGGATGTGCCCAAGCCAGGTTGGACGCGGTTTGGAGCAGCCTGGGGGACAGTGGGAGGTGTCCCTGCCATTTCAGGGGTGGCACTGGGTGGGGTTTAAAGTCCCTCCAACCCAGCCCATCCTGGGATTCCTCGCTCCTTGTTGGAGCATCACCTTTATCCACCCCCCCGCCCCCCGCCATCCCTGGCTCCTCCTGCTCCATCTCCTGGTGCTGGCATCACCTCAGCTCCTGGATTTGTGTCCCTCTGCGTCCCCAGACACCCGGCAGGGCTTCTGCTTCACGGAGGTGCTGCAGACCATGTGCCAGATGTCCTCCACCAACCGCAACCTGGTCACCAAGTCCGAGTGCTGCTGCAACAGCGGGCGCAGCTGGGGCCCCCAGTGCGAGCTGTGCCCCCTGCCCGGCACTGCCCTCTACAAGAAGATGTGTCCCCACGGCCCTGGCTACTCCACGGATGGCAGAGGTGAGTGGGGCACAGGAAAACCCCCCTGGAGCAGACTAGGAGCCTCTGCAGTGCTCCCTGGATCTGGATTTCTGGGAGAATCCAGCTGGCCCTGCTGTCCTGGGGTGAGGGAGAGCCTCAGACCTGCCCTGTCTTAGTCTTGGATTTTTGGGCTTAATTTCGTGGAATCCCTGTGGCTTCGAGGTGTAAGGATGGCAGATCAGGTCTATTAGGAAATGAGTTATTTATTAACAAAGGAGATAACAGAAGAAAGATCTTAATCAGAATTACTAATTACACAGTGTAAGATGAAAAGAGCTGCTGGTGGATTACAGCAGGACAGAAACCGTGCTAAAGCTGGCAAATGAAACAGGATTGATCAGCAGCCCAATTAGCGTGGAAGTGATGCTAATTAACAGAACTCTTCACTCAGCCTGCCCCCCACGTTTCCAGGGAGCGTGCAGCAGATTTCTGCTCTGTGCAAGTTCAGCCAGAATTCCAGTTTCAATTTGCAGCTCCCACTTCTACAGGGGGATGTTCATTGAGCTGGGAGCCAAAATAACTCCGAGACTCTTGTCCTGTTGATGTGATAACAAAACCAGATAAGCTTTTTGGGGGAGGGTGAGCACTGACAGCTCCTCCCTCCCTCCCTGCACAGACATCGACGAGTGCAAGGTGCTGCCCAACCTGTGCAGGAACGGGCAGTGCATCAACAGCATCGGCTCCTTCCGCTGCCACTGCCGCCTGGGCTACACCCCGGACATCACGGGCACGGCGTGCCAGGGTGAGCCGGGCCCGCACACCCTCGGGATTCCCTTCTGAAGGGTTTAACCCTGCCCTGGACCCGCCTTTCCCTCGGGGAGCCACTGGAGCTGCGGGTCCGGGCGGGGCTCTGGGTACCCTGCTCCTCCAAGTCTTTGTTTAACTCCTTAAAAATGAGTTTTTTGTCTTTCCTGAGACTGGCAAGGACTGAAATCCCTGAAATCTGGGACCTGCCAACCCCCTCCCCAGCTGGTTCCACCAGCTGTGCAATCCAGATGTTGGCCCAAAGGCGCCTCTGGAATCACAGCTCTCTCTTTCTCGTCAGGATTTGTCCCATATTTGTTGTGCTGGCTCAAACTGAGCTCCCCCAAAACCCCTGGCTCTGCTCTGCTCTGCTCACTCTCTTCCTGGGGAGTGAAAATGGGGATAAACATTTCCAGGAGTGCCAGAATCCATGGGGAAATCTCACCCTGGGCCACAAAACCTGGCAGCACCTTGTGTGGGAGCTCCCAGGGGTGCAGGGGACCCCGCCCAGCAGCACAGCCTGACGTGTTTTGTCCCCGGTGCAGATCTGGACGAGTGCAACCAGTCCCCAAAGCCCTGCAACTTCATCTGCAAGAACACCGAGGGCAGCTACCAGTGCTCGTGCCCCCGGGGCTACATCCTGCAGGAGGATGGCAAAATCTGCAAAGGTACGGAGGCACGAGGAGGAGCAGGGAGCTGCCACCCCTGGGGGACAGGGGGACAGGGACAGGGCAGCCCCAGGTGGGAAATGTCAGGGAAAGGTGAGGGGAGAGGTGGCACACTGGGCTGGTGTGAGGTGTGACACTGCAGGGGTGACATTCAGGGACAAAACGCTCCTGGTCCTTTCCTGGGGACTGCAGAGGACACCTGGGCTCAGGGAGCTCAGAGCTGCGTGTCCTGGCGTTGTCACTGTCATCAGCCAGATTGTCACTGTCACCAGCCAGGCTGGGCTGTTCCTGTCACTGGTCACTGTCACCAGGCAGGCTGGGCTGTTCCTGGCACTGTCACCAACCAGGCTGGGCTGAGACTGGCACTGTCACTGTCACCAGGCAGGCTGGGCTGAGCCTGTCACTGTCACCAGCCAGGCTGGGCTGATACTGGCACTGTCACCAGCCAGGCTGAACTGAGACTGGCACTGTCACCAACCAGACTGGGCTGTGTCTGTCACTGTCACCAGCCAGGCTGAGCTGAGACTGGCACTGTCACCAGCCAGGCTGGGCTGTGCTGGCACTGTCACTGTCACCAGCCAGGCAGGGCTGAAACTGGCACTGTCACCAGCCAGGCTGGGCTGTTTCTGTCACTGTCACCAGACAAGCTGGGCTGTGCCTGGTATTGTCACCAGCCAGGCTGAACTGAGCCTGGCACTGTCACCAGCCAGGCTGTGCTGTCCCCACCTCCCCCAGTGCTGGGGCAGTGTGAGGATCCTGCCTGAGGATGTGGGAGAGCCTCAGGGGCTCTCTGAGATCTGTGAAAACTTTTCTGCGTCTCCCAGATGTGTCTGTGTCACCCTGAGGAGGGGACAGGTTCCTGTGAGCACCTCAGGGCTGTTCTGGGGCTGGTTCTGTGCATCCACAGGGACACTGAGGTGTCACAGCCTCAGTGGGACACACTGAGAGCTTTTCCTTGTCCCTCCAGACTTGGACGAGTGCTCCACCAAGCAGCACAACTGCCAGTTCCTCTGTGTCAACGTCATTGGAGGCTTCAACTGCAAGTGTCCCCCTGGTTTTACCCAGCACCACTCGTCCTGCATCGGTGAGTGCCCAGTTCCTGCCCTGCCCAGCCCCACCAAGCAGCTCTGCCTCGGGAGAGGCTTCCCAGACTCCAGCTCTGCCTTGGAAGAGGCTTCCCAGTCCCAAACTCTGCCCCAGGAGAGGCTTCCCAGCCCCAAACTCTCCCCCTGGAGAGGCTTCCCAGCCCCAAACTGTGCCTCTGGAGAGACTTCCCAGTCCCAAAATCTGCCCCAGGAGAGGCTTCCCAGCCCCAAACTGTACCTCTGGAGAGGCTTCCCAGTCCCAAACTCTGCCCCTGGAGAGGCTTCCCAGCCCCCAGCTCTGCCCCTAGAGCCCTGCCCCTCTGCAGCCACCCTCCACTGGTCCTCTGCTGCCCAGCCTGGGCTGCTCAGCACCATCCCAGCTGGCCACAGGGCCAGGGATGGGTTCCAGGTGCTCAGGGGTGGATTCCAAGTGATCAGGGATGGATTCCAGGTGGTCAGGGATGGGTTTCAGGTGCTCAGGGTGGATTTACAGAGATGGATTCCAGGTGGTCAGGGGTGGATTCCAGGTGGTCAGGGATGGGTTTCAGGTGGTCAGGGGTGGATTCCAGGTGGTCAGGGTTGGATTTCCATGTGGTCAGGGTGGATTTCCAGGGTTGGATTTCCAGATGGTCAGGATGGAATTCCAGGTGGCCAGGGTGGATATCCAGGGATGGATTCCACGTGGTCAGGGATGGATTCCAG
>VRYO01001414.1:820319-830636 GCA_009812075.1 Sialia sialis
CCCTCCGCCCCCTGCCTCAGTTTCCCGAATTTCCCATCCCCGCTCCTCACTGGGACCCCGCTCCCCCGCAGCCTCCAGGCCGATTCCCCGATTCCTGCCCAACGTGTCCCTGTCCCCAGGCCGAGCCCCTCCCTCGGTGCGAGCCCCACCACCTCTGCCTCAGCTCCCCCCGCCCCAGGAGCCGCTCTGCACCCCAGGGTGCTGCCCACCCGCCCCCAGGGGACGCCAGGATGGGCCCGGGGAGCTCTCGGTGATCTGGGGGTGACACGCAGGGTGGGGGCCTTTCACGGCGTCACTTTGGTGGCTTTGCCACTTTGTCCCAGCTGGTTTAGCCTGAAAATCCCCAAATGGGGGCCAAGCCCTGTCCGGGCGCCTCGGGTGCCCCGAGCTGTCCCCAGGCCCAGCCCGGCCTGGCCAGCAGGAGCTTCGGGCCGGGATTCAGCCCTTCCTGCGTCCCTCCGGTCCCGCCGCTTCCCAGCGCCGGGAGGGGACGGCCACCCCCGGGGGGGACACTGGCGGAAGGGGGGGTCTCCAGGGGAAGGAAACACAGCCGTGACTCAGCGGCTGAATCAGCGTCCCCAGGGGACAGCGCGGGGACACCGCGAGCCCCTTGACCTGTTCACACAGCCCCGGCCCCGCGCTCGCCCATCTCGGGCTCATTACGGCCAATTAATCAACCCTCCTAGGAATTAATTCCTGCCAGCACCGTCCAGACGGGTTTAGATGAACATCCTGGGGGACCCCGATATCCCACGGGTGTCCCACGGCACCCCAGCACCGCACGGCACCCCAATATCCACGGGAACCCAAATATACCCTGGTACCACAATATCCCTGGGAACCCAAATATCACCAGGTACCAAAATATTCCCGGGAACCCAAATATCACCAGATACCAAAATATCCCCGGGAACCCGAAAATCCCCGGGTACCCTGGCATCCCACATCGTCCCATGGCACCCTGAAACCCAGTGACACTCGAATGTCCCCGGCGACCCCGACACCCCGCGGCCGTGGCGGTCCCAGGGCTCCTCCCGCGCAGGAATTTTGGCTGTCAGTTTGGAAAACAGCGGCCCTGGGAGGGCTGCTCCCATCCGCAGCCTCCAGATCGGGATTTATTCCCGGATTTGGGGATTTGTGTGACCTTTAAGGGAATGGCGCGCGGCGCAGGAGGCGATGGGCTCGGCTGAGTCCCGCAGGCACCCGTGCGATGAGCGGGGCCGGCCTCAGCCGCGGGGAGGGCGCCGTGAGGGGGGACAGGACAGGGACAGGGACACAGATGGGACAGGGATGGGACAGGACAGGGACACAGATGGGACAGGGATGGGACAGGGACAGGGACAGGGGTGTGTCCCCACGCCCGTGCCCCGCCGGCCTCGTGCATCCCGAGCACGCGGGGTGGGAGCCGTGACCCCCGGCCTGTCCCGGCACGCCTCGGCACGGCACGAGGTCCCAGCGCCGCCCTCTGGGGCCCGGGCAGGGCTTGGGGGAGCGGCGCCTTCACAGCCCCCCCTGCACGGGCAGAGCCCCCACCCAGCGCCATGGACCCTGACGGGGGTGCGGGGGAACAGGACCCCAAACCTGGGGGATCCTGACCCCAAACCCAGGGGATCCTGACCCCAAACCCAGAAGATCCTGACCCAAAAACCAGGGGATCCTGACCCCAAACCCAGGAGATCCTGACCCAAAACCCGGGGATCCTGACCCCAAACCTGCCCTCCCTGCAGAGCCCCTGGATGAGGGGCCCAGCGCATTCCCCTGTGTGTGGGGCTGTGCACACACGTGTGTCCATGTGTTTGCTCCTGGGTACATCTGTGTGTCTATCCGTGCATCCGTGTGTCCATCTGTGTGTGTGTCCATCCTTGTGTGCCCATCCGTGTGTCCCTCCTTGTGTCCATGTGTCCATGTGTCCATGTGCCCATCCTTATGTCAATCTCTGTCCCCATCTATGCGTCCCTCCTTGTGTCCATGTGTCCCTCCATGTGTCCATCCCTGTGTCCATGTGTCCATCCCTGTGTCCCCCATCCCCATCCATCTGTCCATCCATGTGTCCATCCATGTGTGTGTCCATCCTCATGTCCCTCCACGTGTCCACCCATGTGTGTCCATGTGCCCATCCCTGTCCCCATCCATGTGTCCCTCCCTGTGTCCATCTATGTGTCCATCCATTTGTCCCCCCTTGTGTCCGTGTGTCCATGTGTCCATCCTTATGTCCATCCCTGTCCCCATCCATGTGTCCCTCCCTATGTCCCTCCCCGTGTCCGTGTGTCCCTCCCTGTGTCCCTCCTTGTGTCCATCCATGTGTCCACCCCTGTGTCCCCTGTCCCAGCCCCCCAGTCCCGCAGAGCCCTGTCCTGCTCCCCCCTGTCCCTCTGTCCCCGGCTCCCTCCTGTCCCCCCGCTCCCCCCTATCCCCACTGTCCCCTCTGTCCCCCCCGGTGTCCCCGGTGTCCCCGCACCTGCTGCCGGCCGTGCCGGGCCGGCCCTTCCCGGCACGCGGGCGCTCGGGGAGGAAGAGTGGTAATTAAGTTAATTTGCACATGCAAATCATCCGCAGTTGGAATCTGTTAATTTTATAATTCGATGTTTAATGTACATATCTGCTGTGTTTTCCCAGGCAGAAACCCAACATTTTCTGGGTGCTAATGGCCGGGGCCGTGTCCCGAGGAGGGGGACAGGGACCCCCAGGGGTCAGCGCGGTGGCAGTGGCTGCGTCCTGCACCAAAAATGATGGAATTTGCCCCATTCTGGAGGCTGCGCGGCTCCTTCCTACCCCTGGTGCCCAGGAAATGTTTGGGATGATTGATGGGGGTGAGCTGAGACCTGGCCAGGGGGGTGGCGGCCACCAGGGTGTCCCCACCCTACAGGGTCACCGATGGCATTGGGGTGGCATTGGCAGCCCCAAGCATCAGCACCCCAAAATGCGGGAGGCACAAACAGCATCCCCTCCCCCTCCCCTCCCCCTGCACCCCCAGGAGCTCTGCGGTCTCATCTCCACCCCAAATCCTGCTGAGGATGGGGGGGCACAAAAAGGGGCTGGGCATCACCCCAAATCCTGCCCTGAGACCGAACACCACCCCAAATACAGCCCTGAGATCGAACACCATCCCAAATACAGCCCTGAGGGTGAACATCACCCCAAATCCTGCCCTGAACATCACCCCAAATCCTGCCCTGAGGGTGAGCATCACCCCAAATCCTGCCCTGAGGCCGGGCATCCCCCGGGCCCGGGCATCCCTCCAGGGCTGTGTCACCCCCAAGCCGAGCATCACCCCGAGGCTGAGCAGCTCCCTGGGGCCCAGCAGCCCAAACGTGACCCCAAACCCAGCCCCAAACCCAGCCCAGAACCCGCTCTGCCCGTGTCACAGCTGCCAGGTCCTGTGGCCACCCCAGCCCGGTCCGTGTTTATCTGCAGGCCCAGCTGGGGCTTTGCATGCCCCGGATTTGTGGGTTCCCTTTGCATGCCCCGGATTTGTGGGACCCCTCTGAAGCTGCTCCCGGGGCTCGCAGGACGCGCTCCCCCCATCCCGGAGCTCCCCAGGGCAGGGAGCAGCCCCAGGGGAGCGGGCCGGGGTGATGCCACCTTTCTAATGAAAACTAATTGCCATTAATCCCGTCTCATTGTGTACTCGGGGCTGATTTAAGCGCATTTCAGGCAAGACTGAGCAGTTGAACATTTCTAATGTATTTTTCTTTCTGCTTTAATGACCTTGTCGCCGCCACCCCGCTGCCATCTCCCTGCTCCGGGAGGTGCCTGGTGACTTCATCGCGTTCCTGCCGACTCTGAGGGACCCTCCGAGGCTGCTCGGGGGGGTTGGGAAGGATTCGAGTCCTGGGGGACCCGGCTGGGACAGCGCCGTGTCCCCATCAGTGTCACCCAGTCACCTTCACCGGCGTGTCCCGTCCTGATGTGCCCCAAGGGGAAATCCAGCTGTTTCCAGATGTTTCCAGCCCTGCAGAGCCCCCCGAGATCCCTCGGCTCTGCCATGCAGATGTGCCCCCCGCGCCCCCATTCCAGCTGTTCCCGCTGTCACCCTCGGGTGCCATCCAGCTGTTGGCCCCGGGCTCCTGAAACAGCTGCTCCAGCTGTGTGCCCATCCAGATGTGCTCCCAGGAGCAGCCCAGCTGTTGCCCCCCGGTCCATGGCCCGTGCCCCGCACACCCCAGCGAGCCCGGGCTGCTTTTATCTGCCCTCAGCTCCCTGCTGCTCCGCTTCCATCGGGGCTCGGTGACTTCCACAACCTCCTTTATTCCCACATTTCAGCTCCCCCTCCCTGCGCAGTGACCCGGAGCCGGGGGTGCCCCCAGAGGTGCCCCCAAATCCCCGCTGAGGGGCTTTGCCCCCATCCCTGCTCCCTCCTCAGCTTTTCCTTTCTCCTCACCAGGATAAAATCCTCAACATTTCCGCATCCTACCGAGGAGGAGGAGGAGGAGCAAAGTCGAGGCTTTTGGGTGGGCAGTGCTTTTTCCCTCTCGGGGGTCGTGGAGTGGCGATGGGGGGATCCCTCATGTCCCCTCCAGCCCCGTTTCCCCCCCCCCGACCCTTTCCCTGAGCCCCTCTCTCTCAGCTCGTGCCTCAGTTTCCCCACTAACAGACCCCCAAACGGAACCCCCAGCCCCCCAAAGTGACCCTGCCAGCCCCTCGCAGCCCCCATGTGGATCCCCCCTGGCTCTTCCCGAGGAAAATCCGGGCCCAGCTGCTGGCCTAGGGCCCCGCAGCGATTGTGATTTTCCCCTCAAGCGTGGCTAACGCCGGCCCCGCAGCCCAAGCCAAAGCATTTCCCACTCCCAGAGGGCTCCGGCTGCCTCCGCCGCAGGGACAAACCTGGGATGGGGGATCCACCCCCAGCCACAAGGACATCCCAAGGATTCACCCAAAATAAAGGCACAAACCGGGAGCCGGCTGCTGAACCCATCCTGGGAATTTCCCCCCCACCTCCATCAGCTTTTTGCAGCTTTCAGCCCCTCCTGTGGCTCTGATGTTGTCTCTGCACGAGGATAAGCCCCCAGGAACTGGGGTTCTGTGCCTCTAAAAGATTCATTAATTCAAGGACAATTAGAGTCGGAAAAGCTGTTTAAAAAAAAAAAATCTTTTTATTTATGCCATTATTACAGCCAGAGAGTGAAAATGATGCACTCCTGGCTTTGAAGTCGAGCAAACAAACCGCCCGAAATGGTTAAAAAACCCCAATTAAATGGTGAAAATCCTGCCCTTCCTCCCTGCCTAAGGATTGGAGTTAAGGTCAGCTCTTTCCTTCCTTAATCTGTGATTTTTTATCTGGATAGCAATTTCCCCTGGGCTGCCAGCCGGTTGGTAAACGGCCTCTTTTGTCTTTAGCCCTTCCTTTCTCCTCAGGAAAATGGAATCCGATTTCTGTGCCGGTGTTATTTATACTCCGGTGCCCGATGGATGATGCCACGGGCCGGTGTCGCAGCCGGGCCGGGGACCGCCGGTGGCTCGGGGAATGTCCCCGTGTGTCCCTGCGAGCGCCCGGGCCGCGCTCCAGAGCGGGTCTGTGGCGCTGCGGTGCCAAGCCCCGCACGCCGCGGGCGCCTGGCAGGCTCGGCGAGGCTTCGCCGGCGATTCCCATGGCCCGGCACGTCCCCACCCCGCCATCCTTTGTCCCCAAAGAGGCTTCTGAGCCTCCTCCGGCCTCCAGAGCCCGAGGCCGCCGCCTGCGCCCCTTGCTGGGGAAGCCTCGGGCCTCGCTGAGCCTGGGCTTGGCTCCAATCGATGCTCCAGCCTCTTTTAACACCTCGCAGGGATCGATGGACAAGGCAGGGAATTGCCGGCACCGAGGGCCGTGGATAATCCCCCGGCAGGGCTGGGCTGCGGCGCTCACTTAACCCTGCCCGTGCCGTGCTGGCCACCGGGCTCGGGGCAGTGCCACCTCCTGTGCCACCCCCGGTCCCCTGCCTGGATCTGCCCTTCCTCCACAAAAACACCAAAACCACCCAAATCTCCCCAAAACCGGCCCAGCTGGCGGCCCTGCGGTCATTCCCGTCAGAGCGGGGTCACCACTGCCCGTGGCTGAGCTTCCCCTTCCCGGATCCCAAATGCCAAATTCCCTTTCCCAGATGCCCGGCCAGACAATTCCCAGATCCTTTCCAGATCCTCCCCAGATCCCCAGGCTCCACTTCTGCAGAGCAATCCAACCGCTAAGAGACGATTTGACACCTTGAGATCACAGAGCGGTGCGGGGCTGCCCGCGGGCTCCAGGCGGCGGGAATGCGGGGATGTGGGAATTTGGAAATTTGTGAGTCTGGGGATATGGGAATGTGGGAATGTAGGAATTTGGGGATGTGGGGATGTGGAGATGCGGGAATTTGGGAATTTGGGAGTGTGGGAGTTTGGGAATGCCGTTATCCCGCCCTGCCTGCGTGCCTGGAGCGGCTGAGCATCCTCGAGCTGGAGCAGGAGGCAGCACAGGCGGCGGCAGAGCCCCGCACAGCCCCGCACAGCCCCGCAGGGCCTGTCCCAGCTCAGCACGGCCCCGCACAGCCCCGCAGAGACCCGCAGAGACTGTCCCAGCCCCGCAGAGCCTGTCCCAGCTCAGCACGGCCCCGCAGAGCCTGTCCCAGCTCAGCACACGCCTGAGCTCATCGCGGGGGGATCCAGGACCCCGCGGGGTGACACGGCCAGGGATGCTGGGGACAGCGACATCCCAGCGAGGAGCTCGATCCCATCCTGGGCAATCGGCTTTCGAGGAAAAGCGATGTGGGGAGAGGGAAGAGGAAGCTGGAAAAGCTCCAAGATCAGCGGCACTGATACGAAACCATAAATTATCCTCCGGCTGTGCGGGCTGCGGGCACGAGCAGCCCCCGGAGCGCCGGGAAGCGGCACCGACCCCGGCCCTGCCTGAGCCGCTGCCATCGTTAGCGGGAGCTGCAATTTCTCATCAATCCAAAGCCACTAATTAACAGGCGCCGCGGCCGGGGCTGCTCCCCGCATCCATCACGGCCCCGCCGGCGGCCGGGTCGGTGCCCGCTGTAAATCACCGGCACCGGGGCTCCGCGCCAGGGCTCCGGTACCGCCGGGGGGGCCCTTGCGGGGCTCACAGCCCCGATTTCGGCAGCAGCGGCTGGGTCGGGAGGACTCCGCTTCCCTCCGTCCCCCTCCGGCAAGCGTTAAGCAGCTCATCTTCCCGGCATCCCCACCATCTAATTACACCGAAGATGAAGCAGCGAACGATACCTCGCCGTTAATTAATAACTCGTCACGGCTCAGAGCCGGCGGAGAGCGTGAACGCCGGGTGCTGGCGGATCGGGGTTTTGGGGTGCGGGGGGGACACAGGCACTCTCGCAGCCGGAACGGGAACGAGGAGCTGAAAATCGACATTTAAATAATAAATCCCAGCTATTAAGAGAGGCTGTACCTGGGAGCGCCGGGCACCGCCGGCGGCCAGCGGGGTAATTAGACCGCGGCTGAAATGATGAAAAGATATCTGCAGGCTTTGAGGCCGAGGCTTTGAAGCTGTAAATCCTGTGAAGGCAGCATCCCCGCACGCACCCGCCGGGAGATATTTACCCGGGACCTGCTTCCCACCATCCACGTGGTGTGCAGAGCCGAGGAAAAAAATCCCCCCGCCACGGGAGGATGATGAGCCCGGAGGGATATTCCTGGCTCCCCCAAACTGTGTGTGACCTGGGGAAGGGTAACCCCAGCACGGGGGGGCTCTGGGCGGTGTGGGGCTGTCCCAGGGCTGAAATCTCCTGTGCTGGGGACACCAAAGCCTCGTCCCGTGCGGTGCTGGAGCTTCTGGGGCTGGGGGAGCCCAGCGAGGGGGGTCAGCACCGCCGAGGGGGGGCTGGTGCTGTCAGGGGGCTCTGCCGGCCTGGCCGGAGCCGCTCCCTCAGCGCATGGAAAGGTTTGGATTTCAAACAGCGCCGTCCCAAAGTGTCACTGCGCACCCCAGGGACACACAGACACGGGCCCGGCATCCCCACACCCACCCAGGGCAGCCCGCGGTCCTTGGCACCGCTGTGGCCGTGCCAGATCACCCACAGGGATGTCCCCAGGGTGCGGGTGGCACCTCAGAGGGTCCATCCAAGAGGGAAGAGGTTGGATTTGGGCTCTCAGCTGCCCCACGGGGGGCTGGGGTGCCGGGGATCCATCGGGACGCGGTGGCCGGACAGGCAGGGCCCAGTAGGAGCGATGCGACAGCTCGGCACAGGGGTAATTAGCAGCTTTGATTCCAGATCCTCATTAGGGGCTGGCACCCCCCGCCGTTGCGCTCGGTGCAATTAGTCGCTAAGTAACACACGGATATTTATACCCGGCACAGAAGCGGCATCGCCACCGCCGGGACGCTCCGCCTGGCACCCGCCGCGGCCGGGACAGCGACGTTTTTGGGACAAGCAACCCAAAACGCAGGCCGGGCAGCTGGGATGAGGCTCCAGAGCCGCCCCGGGGCGCTGAGCGGCGGGGCAGCACCCAAGGGTGGGCACCCACAGGGACACGCGTGGCGCTGTCACCCTGGGGGAGCCGCAGCAGCGCCAGGCACCGGCATCTCCAAGAGGCTTTTCTGTGGGGAAGATGTTTTATCTTCCCTCTCACCCCACCCTAATTAATTGTTTTAATTATGGAAATGCCACCTCCACTCGCGACTGCCATTTGCCTGCAGAAACGTTGCTAATTACGGCGAGGAATCGCGCCGGGGCTTGTTCGCAGGCAGCTGGGAGGGCGGCAGCGAGTGGCGGGGGGGCTAAAAATATATGGGAAAAAGGGAAATAAATGAGCTGCGAGATGCAAACCCCCCCTCCAGGCAGCGCAGGGAGTTTGGGGGTCCCCGGTGAGGGGTGGCCGTGCTGGGGGATGGGGTTTGGAGCCTCCATCCCCCCGCTCTCCGGAGCCGGCTCCTCTGCGGGGTCACCAGGCAGGAATCGCTCCGGGAAGGGGGGGCCGAACCCCGAAGTTGCCGCTGCACGGGGCTGGCAGCGCCGCCTCCCTCGCCGGCTTTGTCAGCAGCAGCCGGGAGCTCGCGCTGCGCTCTGCTTTTTAACAGCTTTCATGAATTTTAATGGGCAGTTGCTGCTGGATTTCTCCTCTTCCCGCTGCTTTCCCGCCCCCCGCAGCCCTTCGGGTCGCCCTTTTCCTCCCCGGGGCCGCTCCGGTTCTCGGCATCCTCCGAGCCTCCCCAAACGCTCCCCAGTGTCCCCCTCGTCGCCCCCAGGGAGCGGATTTGTCCCCAGAGCGCCCAGGTGCTCGCGGCTCGAGGGTACCGCGGCTCTGCCCGCTGGCTCCGGGCACCCCGGTGGCTTTTCCCGAAATTCCGCTGATGGCAGAGACTCCGGAGACGCCACTTCAGAGCCATCCGTCTTTATTAGCAGCTGGTTAACACCTCCCCGAGGGACCATAACGAAGGGAAGCAACTTAATCACCGTCATGCAGCAAAGTGCGGGCGAGCACGTCTCCCCCGGCCGCCCCCGCCCCCCGCGCCCGCGGCCTGCCGTGTCCTCGGCCGCTCCCACCTGGTGACAGTGGTGGCAGTGTCCGTCCCGGTGTTCCCCGGTCCTCTGGCGATGTCTCTGCTGGCTCCGTGCGGCAGCGTCGCCCCCGGGCCTGAAGCTTTGTCCCCAATGGTCCCTCCAGGTTGTCCCCCTCGCTCCTGGTGCTTTGGTGCCTGCAGAGCTCCTGGTTCTCCAGACATGTCCCTGCAAGCAGTGATGTCCCCTCTCCTCCCTCCTGGTCCCACAGTGACGTCCCCCTGGTCCCTGCTGGGATCCCCCAAGGAAGGGGGGCTGCTTTCTGCCCCTTTCTCGGGGAATTTGGGACATTGCAAATGTGAGGGAAAGGCCACAGGGCCTGGCACACCTGAGGCCACCTGGGCAGGCACAGGGACAGGGCACTGCTGTCACCAGGGGTGGTGGCACCCCCCTGAGGTGCCACAGCGCAGGGATGTCGTGGGGCTGTGGATCCAAACCCCACATCCCCGGCCATGGCTCCATCCCAGCTCCCACAGCTTTCCCAGAGCTCCATTCCCACTCCTTTGGATTTGGGTCCCGTTCCGAACACAAAGCGTCGCTTCCAAA
This sequence comes from Sialia sialis, assembly GCA_009812075.1. Classification (NCBI taxonomy): domain Eukaryota; kingdom Metazoa; phylum Chordata; class Aves; order Passeriformes; family Turdidae; genus Sialia; species Sialia sialis. The sequence continues at coordinate 830,351 of VRYO01001414.1, forward strand.
CCACGCGTGGTTGCCAAAGGGATCGAAATAACATTTTCTGGCGAAGATCTCGCTTTGTTTTTTGAAAACGCTGCTTGGAAATGGCTCGGTGCTGTCGGTCCCTCTCCTGCCACCGCCAAATTCCAGAGATGTTGGAGCCGATCCCGCCTGGCTCCGAAATTCCTCTTATTCTGGGAGAAATTTCCCGTCTCCATCCCCTGCCCTAAGAGCCAGTGTTGGACCTGGGTGACAGAAAGGAGCTTTGGACTGCTGCTGGGTCTTCCTGGCTCCCTGGGCTGGGAAAATC
>VRYO01001414.1:840143-872753 GCA_009812075.1 Sialia sialis
GGCATCGGCACCGGCATCGGCGACCGGGCGCCGGTAGCGGCTGCGGGGCCCCGGCGGGCAGGGAGAGGAGCTGAGGGCAGCGGGACCCTCGGCCCGGCCCCGCCCCGTCCCGCCCCGTCCCGCCCGTCCCGCCCCGCCCCGTCCCGCCGGGGGCACCGGAGCAGCCCCGGTCCCGGTCCCGTCCCAGCCGCTCTCCCCGAGGCAGGCTGCAGGTAAGGGCCGGTTTCCCCGGTACCTCCCGGTACCCCGCAGTTCCTCCCGGTTCCTCTCATCTTCCCCGGTCCGTGGGGGCGGGGGCGCTCGGTACCGGCCCGTTTCGTGCTTGCACTGCGGGACGCAGCCTCTCGTCCCGCATCCCGGGAATCACCCGTGTGTGTCTCCCGTCCCCGGTGTCACCGGGCACCGACGGCCCCCCCGGGACAGGAGGGTTTGGGGAGCCGCGAGGGGCGGGAGCTGCGGGCGGGCAGGGCCCGCAGCGGCTCCGGCAGCCCCTGGAGGTGCCGCAGCTTTCCAGGTGGATAAAACACGGGGAAAGGGCGATTTCCCCCGGATTCACGGGAATGCCACGGGCTGGGAAGAGCGCTGGGTAACGGGAGCCAGGAGGAGGCACCGGAGCCACCCCCGCGGGGCTGTCACGGCCCCACGTGCCCGGCCAGGCCCGGTGCCCCCTGGCAGCGCTTGGCTGCGAGCATCGCCCCTCCCAGCCCTGCGCTGCCCAAATTCCTCGATTCCTGGAAAGACAAATCCCTTTGGAGAGGTCAGGTCCCTCCCGGGGCAGGAGCTGGGTGTAAAACTGCAGCTCTGACTCATCCTGCCCTGAGATCTCCGGGCCATTCTGGGCCATCCTTCGCTGACCTCAGGCCCAGTACTGGACCCGAATTGTCCCGCGGAGTTTTCCTCCCTCCCAGAGCGACTTTGTCCTCCTGATCCCGGGACATGTGATGCGCCCTGGCCCCGCCGCAGCCGGACAGACGGACGGGTGGTGGTTTGGCCTCAGTTTCCCCTCTCCCTGCCTCTGTTTTCTACTTCCCCATAAGTCTCCGTCTGCTCCGAGAGAAGGAGAAAGGAAGTTGCTGCCAGAGAGAGCAGCTTGATGGCAGCTGGAGAAAGAAAAGGAGGAAATGGAAGGCGAGACAGATGCTCCAAAATAACCTCCCCCTTCCTCCTCGTCCTCCTCTCTGTAAAATAACCCCCTTCCTCCTCCTCTTCCTCCCTTTTCTCCATAAAACTCACCTTTCTTCCTCCTCCTCTTCATAAAATAACACCCCTCTTCCTCCTCCTTCTGTCCTTAAAATAACCTCAATTCCTCCTCCTCCTCCTCCTCCTCCTCCTCCTCCTCCTCCTCCTCTTCAATTTGGCAGCTGCCTCCCCCGCGGGGCACAGTAATCCCGGGGGGAATTCCAAGATGCCACGGCAGATCCCCAGCTCAGCCCTGAGGTTCCCCTGCCCGTGTCGAACACCCCCGATGGGCCAGGATCCCAATCCCATGGGTGCCACGATCCCAATCCCATGGGTGCCAGGATCCCATTCCATGGGTGCCAGGATCCCATCCCGATGGGTGCCAGGATCCCAATCCCATGGGTGCCAGGATCCCATTCCATGAGTGCCAGGATCCCAATCCCATGGGTGCCAGGATCCCAATCCCATGAGTGCCAGGATCCCATTCCATGGGTGCCAGGATCCCATTCCCATGGGTGCCACGATCCATTTCCACGGGATTCCAGGATCCCATTCCCATGGATGCCAGGATCCCATTCCACGGGATTCCAGGATCCCATTCCCATGGGTGCCAGGATCCCATTCCACGGGATTCCAGGATCCCATTCCCACGGGAAGCTCTGCCGGGGATTCCCCGCCCGTGCCGGGCTTGGCAGCTCCGGAGCCCCTCGGAAGGGCCGCTCAGCTCCTTGCACAGACACGTTGGAGCTGCCAGGGCGGATCAGCATTCCCAGGCAAAACCAAAAACCTTCTCCTTGCTGCAGCCCCAGCGAGGGCACCTGCGGGACGCAGATTTTGGGATGGGGGAGCTGCGATGTGAACTCAGATGTCCCCCTGTGCCAGGGGACAGTGCTGGGGACACGCCGAGCGCGCGGTGGGGACAGAGCCAGCCCGTGCCCCGCAGCTTTCCCGGTGCCTGTGCAGCCTCCAGGGCCGCGGATTCACCCCGAGGAAGGAAAACCTCGGGCCAGGTGTTTACTCAGCCGCTTCTTCCTGGCCTCGCCCCGCTGGGCACACACGAGCCCGGGCCGGCATCTCCGGCTGCTCTCCGCGCCCATGGCAACCCGCGAGGGCCGGGCACGCGTCCTTCCTCCCGCTCCTCTTCCTCGGCTCTCCCGGCGCTGGTAACGGGACCCCGCAGCGGCGGGGGGACGGGCTGGGGCTCTCCGGTTACTGCCCGGCGCTCCTGCCGTCCGGGAGGGTTTAATTAATTTATTGCGGGTGGAAAGAGATGCCAGGGGAGGGAGAGCAGAGCAGCGGGATCCGCTCACCCGCTCGGCGTTTAAACGCGGGTTGGGGGGATCGGGAGTGCGGGGTGCAGAGCAGGGGGGCTTCCCAAAACGTGCGGGATGGAGGGGAGTGCAGGGAGATCGCGGTTATTCCGTGTTTATCCTGCTGGGAAGCGATGTTTCCGTGTTGGAGGAAACTTGTGGAGGACAATCCAAGTTCCTGCGGCCGCGGTGGGAGGGTGGAGGAGGGAGAGGAGGAGGAAGAGGAGGCAGAGGTGCCTCTGCTCTGAGCTTTGTGGAGCCTCCCCCTCTGCGCTGCTCCATGAATTATTGAAGTGCTTTTCCTTTCCTGCATGAAATATTCACCCGCTGCCAAGGGAACTGGGGGGGCTGGGGGGCCGAGCCCGCGGTGGGAGCCAGGTGAAGGGACAGGCAGGGAGAGGGGGCTTTGGGGCAGTGAAAATGATAAATTTGGGTGATGCCACTGCTGGGTTTGGCCCCTCTTCACAAAGAGCTCTGGACGGTGCTCCCTTGGCAGCTCTGCTGTGGTGCCACCCGTGCCAGATGACCACAGGGTGACAGGGTCTTGTGTTCCCCCTCAGACAGGAGCTTTCATTGATGCTTGTGCTCCCGGTGCTGCGGGAGGGGTTTTTTTTTGGGAAATCAGGTCAGAGCTGGGTGTTGGGTGAGGTACAAGCCCAGTGGGGCGAACGCCAAACCGGAGATGGGCACGGCACGTGTCTGTCCCCAGGGGACCACGTCTGTCCCCTCCGTGTCCTCAGCCCTCACACCACCATTCAGGGCTGCAAGACTCCCCAAAACCTCCAAAATGGATGCAAAGCCTCCGAGGAAGGGCTATACCTGTCCCCAAAGCCGCGCTGGGACCGCAGCCCCGCCGCGCTCTTCCGGAGCAGGGAGGAACTCGCTGACAGCCGCTCCGGGCTGCTCCGCTTCGCAAGGGAAGAAACTGTTTTTTTAGGGCGTTTTCATTAAAAAGAAGAAGGGGGTGGTGGGGAGCCCGAGCCCTGAGCTGGGCTGGAAACTTCAGCGACAGGAAGGAAGTGAAGTGGGTTATTTCGGGCTCCCTTTGGCTGCTCGGGGCACGGCTGATAGCAGCCCCTCGTGAACAATGGGGTCCTGGGGCCCTTCCCGGCAGGAAAGCGGCTCGTTCCGGTGAAATCTGCCGCTGTGCTGACTCAGCAGCTCCTGCCGGTGCTGCGGGAAGAGTCCTGGGGCAGCGGCAGCCAGCAGAGGTGAGCCTGGGGCTCCGTGGGGCTTGCAGCCTGCAAAACCATCCCTGGGCACTGGCGAGAGAGCTGCTTGCGGTTTTGGGATCCCCAGACCCGCCTATAGCACTTCTGGGGTCCCTAGACCCCCCCATTGATGCTTGGTGCCTCAGTTTCCCCCCGGAGCGATGCTGCAGGCAGGGCAGGGCTGGGAGCAGCCGGGAGTGGTTCGGTGCAGGGGGCAGGGGGCTGATCCTTTATTCCAGCTGGCACTTGGGAGCCGTGGGCAGCTCGCAGGACTCGGCACTTCCTATTTTTCATGCGCTCCGGAGGCGGAGCCCGCGCTCGCTTTCTGTCTGTGGTCACCCGAGGCAGAGCTGGGCTGTGGGAATTCCTATTTATCCAGGCACCGTTCCCAGGGCACCCCGCAGCCCTGCAGGGGGAAATTCCAGCCTGTCAACACCTCGGCAAAGCCCTGCTCCTTCCGGACAGGATGCCTGGCATGGCTGGAGCCAGGGCCGAGCGCACGGAGCTGCCTCTGCCCGTCCTGCCCTGCTCTCCTCCGGGCAGCTCCTCCCGGGTGGGAATTCCATGAGCCTGACCCGGGAGCTGCTGGCACCAGGCTCTGCGTTGTCATTTTTGTCTTGTTAGGTGTGAGAGCCTCAGCTCAAGGCTCAGATTGTCAAAAACCAAACCTCCGGGTGCTGTGAATAACCCTGCAGGCTCCCTCACTGCTCCTGGAATTCCCATCCCCACGGAGCCCTGGCTGACCTCGGGGTCGGGAGCTGGAAAATCCTGAAGGGATTTGGGGCTCAGCACCTCCCAATGTCCATGGGTACCCCAATCCCATCCAGCCTGGCCTTGGGCAGCCACAGCAGCTCCGGGCACCTGTGCCAGGGCTCAGAATTCCTTCCCAACATCAAATTCAAACCTGTCCATGGACATTCATCCCCATCCACCCTCCAGGTAAAACATCTGTCCTGTCCCTGGGGATGATTCCCAGGCCGATCCCTCCCTCCTGCCCTGGCAGCCTGGCCGTGCCAGCGCAGCTCCTGCAGCAGCAGCAGCTCCCAGCTCTGCCCATCCATCCCTCCTGCTTTCCTGCTGCTCTCCCCTCCCCGTGATTTGTGGCTCTGCGGTTTCCCAGGCCAGGATGCATCTCCAGGGTCGGGATTTAATCGTTCACAGCAGGGCTGAGAGCCGTGCTCTGCCCGAGGTGATGGATTTGCTCCCGCCGGGATGTGGGAGTCGGGCTCCAGGTGAATTATTCTCTCCGCAGGAGGCTGGGGCAGCAGCAGAACAAGCCCGAGCCTGTGTGGGTGTTGCAGGGTGAGCAGAGCCAGGGAAAAGGGCTCCCACGCCGCTGCTGGCTGCTGCAAACCGGCTGTGCCGCCCCGGCACCGCCGTGGATGTGGCACATGGCATCGGGGGGGTGACTCAGCTGCCACCTGGGCTGTCCCCAGCTCACCCTGCAGGAAATGAGTCAGGTTTTAAGGAAGGAAAAATGTTAAAAGGATGGGGCAAGAGTCCTGCAGCGTCGGGCAGAGCAGGATGGAGGGACACGGGCGGTGCTCAGGTAGGGACACCTTGCTCCTGCCGCCTCTGCGCAGTTTGGGGACAGGAAGGTGGGGACACCCTATAACTGATGCCACCATCCAAACCTGGGGGGTGAGCTCAGCTCTCGCCTGCCCTGGCACCCAGGAGCTCCCTCAGTCTCGCCACTGCCTGGAGATTCTCTCTCTCTCCTGCCACAAATCTGTGCGGGGAGCTGAGGAATCACAGAATCCTGGAATGGTTTGGGTGGGTGGGACCTAAATCTCACCCAGCTCTGCCGTGGACAGGGACACTGCAGCAGCCCAGGGAGGTGGGATGGATGCAGATCAGGGACTGACCCGTGTGTGCTGTCCCCCGCAGAGATGGACACCTTCAGCACCAAGAACTTGGCCCTGCAGGCCCAGAAGAAGCTGCTGAGCAAAATGGCCACCAAGACCATCGCCAACGCCTTCATCGACGACACCAGCAGCGAGATCCTGGACGAGCTGTACCGCGCCACCAAGGAGTTCACCCACAACCGCAAAGAGGCGCAGAAGATCATCAAGAACCTCATCAAGATCGTGATGAAGCTGGGGGTGCTGTACCGCAACGGGCAGTTCAGCCCCGAGCAGCTGCTGCTCATGGAGCGCTTCCGCAAGAAGCTGCACACGCTGGCCATGACGGCCGTCAGCTTCCACCAGATCGACTTCACCTTCGACCGCCGCGTCATGGCCGGCGCGCTGACCGAGTGCCGGGACCTGCTGCACCAGGCGGTCAACGGGCATCTGACGGCCAAGTCGCACTCGCGCATCAACCATGTCTTCAACCACTTTGCGGACTGCGAGTTCCTGGCGGCGCTCTACGGCCCGGCCGAGCCCTACCGCAGCCACCTGCAGCGCATCTGCGAGGGCGTCAACAAGATGCTGGAGGAGGAAAACATCTGAGCTGGCCGTGCTGAGGAGCTGAGTGTGCTCTGCCTCCTCCCCTCTGCGCTGCTCACTCCTGTTCTCCTCCTTTCTCCCAGAGACTGAACCTCTTGACTTTGTGTCCCCACTGCCCAGGGTCTGCAAACCCCTCCCTGTGCTCTCCTGGGCTCTCTGTACAGTTTGATTTCCTTTGCCCACCAAGTGCCTTTAGCTCAGAGTCCCAGGGTTTGGACTCTTTGCCTTGAACTGTTGTGACCTCCTGGGGAAGCTGAACCAAAGCCTGGCAGTGTGCAGCAGCAGCCCTGAGGTGTCTCTGAGCAGCTGGGACGTTGTTGGGGTGAAAGCTGAGACTCCTGGAGCTTTGTGGAGCTCCCTGGATTTCTCCACAGCCTGGTGGGAGCGAATCACGGTGCAGACTTGTGCTGCCTCAGGCAGGAAGGTGCTGCTGCTGGGCTCTGGTGGCCTCAAAGACAAGTCCTGAGAGCAGGAGACCCCTCCTCAGCTGGGGGAGCTCAGGGAGCTGCTCCTTCCCTGGACCCCAGGAACACCCAACTCCCCCCAGCCTGCAGCAGCCTCCTGGCAGCTCCAGCACTGTCCTGGTGTCACTGGTGGTGACCCAAAGCTCCCCTGGGATCTCATCCCTCTGCCCTGCCCCTGACTGAGTGATGTTCGTTTTTAGCAAACTCTGTAGCCCTGATGAGTTATTTAAATAAACTCACCTGTGTGGCCTGGAAGCTCTGTGAGGTTGTTCCAGCAGTGGTGACAGTGACAAAAGGAGCCCTGGGGACTGCTGGGTTTGCTGTCCCCCAGCTGTTGGTGGCTCTCTGTCCCCTGGCATTGCTGCTCAAGGCCCAGCAGCTCCTGGATTTGCATGGATGGGGGAAAGGCCAGAGGGCAGGGCTGGAAGGGATACTGGGAAGGAATTGTCCCCTGGGAGGGTGGGGATGCCCTGGCACAGGGTCCCCCATCCCTGCAAGTGTCCAAAGCCAGGCTGGACACGGGGTTGGAGTATCTGGGACAGTGGAAGGTGTCCCTGCCCGTGCACAGCTGGGGCTGGATGAGCTTTCAGGCCTCTCCAAACCCCAACCATGCCCTGGCTCTGTGAGATCCCACTCCCAGCAACACCCACACCCCTCTGGGAGCTCCTCTGCACCCCCACATCCCCTCCCTGCTCAGGAGGGGCCCAAAAGCAGAGCTCTGGGAGCAGGGGGTGCTCTGGCTGAGCTGGGCTCTGAGCCCTGGAAATTGCCTGGAAATGGCACTGAGAACTCTCATCTCAGAGGATGAGATAAAAGACACAAAGGCCCCATCTCTGCCCTTCCACAGGCCTGGCTGAGCTGTCAGGATCAGTGTGTGACACAGCCTGGGGTGTGCAGAACACCAGGAGCCCACGAGCTGCTGCTCCCTCGGGGCCCTTGGGAACAAATCCTGTGCCCCTGGGCTGGGCTGTCCCTGCCAGGAACCACAGCTGGGAATGCCAGGCAGCTGTGCTGGGATGGGGCTCAGGGATGCCCAGCCAGAAATTCTTCATTGTTCACAAGGTGTGTGTGTGCCCCCCTGAACCTCCAAATTCCCTGGGACACCTCAGCTCCTCCTGGCCAAGCAGCAACAAAGGAGCTGGAGAGGGGAGGGACAGAACACAACAGCTTCAGACCAGAGCACGATGCTTTATTTCTTTATTTGTGCTGTATTTACACAGGAAAGGCATTGCACATTCCCTCTTATTACTCTGGATAAGAAAAAAATCACTTTTCTGTAGGTATAAAATAGTCCCGTGGTTGTGCTGGGACGTGGAAGTGCTGCCTGGATTGATTCCTGATTGTGTCAGAACGAGCTGCTCTGCCTCCCCCACCCCAGCCAGCCCAGCCCAGCCCCACACTGGCCATGGAATCAGAGCTTTGGCCAACCCTCCCTCCCTCCCTCCCTCCCCTCAATTAATTATTTCCTCCTGTCATGCTGCTGGAGAGAGAAATCCCATCTCCCCTCCAGAGATTACAGAGTTAACAAATCCCCTTCAGCAAACCCTGCTTAAGTCCAGCCACTTATCTCCCTGCACTGCTCCTCCAGGCAGATAAGGAGCCCTGTGCAGGAGCTCTGCCCTGCTCAGCACAGCAGGAGGGGCTCAGGGGGCTCTCCAGCTGCACAGCTCTGACACAAGGCAGGACAAACCTGTCCAGCCCCGCTCACATTTCAGCATGGAAAACATAAAAGGTTCGGCCAACCAAAAGAAAAGCCCTGCAGGTGACCAGGAAATCCTTGAGTGCCACAGCTCGGGGTCACAGCTCGTCCCGGGAGGGTTTTGCTGCAATCACGAGTTTGGACAGCTCGAAACGGAATTTGCCTTCCCTGTGAGACACTGCAGAGAGAGAGAGACAGAAACCCAGGATCAGCAGATGGAAAAGAAAACAAAACAGCCCTGCTGGGCCCTTTGCAGGGTGTCAGGCACTGCTCTCCCCCTGTGAGGGGAGAAACCCCCTCACCCTCGGAATTTAACTGGGATGGGACCCCAAAATCCAGTGTAAAATCCAGAGATCTCTGTACCCCAGCTCCACGGCCCTGGCACCCGGATCTGAGCTCAGTCTGGCCCCCGGGCTGTCCCCCAGCCCAGCCCCTCTCTCAGGCACACACCTGCTGTGTCAGTGCTCTCAAACTCCTCCTGCTTCAAGGGGACGTCGCTCAGGGCGCCCGCAGCAGCCTGCGACTGCAACAGGAAGGAAGGAGCTGTGAGGGGCTGAAGCAATGCAGCAAGCCACAGAATTCAAACCAAACAACAGCACGCTGGAAATGAACGCGTTTCTGATTTATGGGCAGTGAAAGAATTAGGTGCACAAAGGAAATCAAGGAAAATCTCCGGCTGTTTTCCTGTTCCCTGTTAAACCACGGACTGGTGTCCTCGGGGTGAGTGAAAGCCTCACCCCTGGAAACTGGGAAACGGAAGAATGAGCCAGACAAAAACCACCAGGAGAGGTTTGATTTGCTTTGTCACATGCCATTTGTTGAGGCAATCCAAGGCTCCCTTTGTGCCCCTTGGAGCCCCCTCCCACAAATCCCAGCACTGGGAGGGCAGGAGCACAAAGGAGCAGCTCCCACCTGCAGCCCCTCTCCTGCCTGCCACCATCCTCTCGTTAGGGACACGCTGGAGCACACTTGATGGCACAGATGTCTAATAAATGTTTTCCATGTCTAATTCATGTTTTATAGCAGCCTCCCACACTCCTGCTTCCCCAGGATCAGCTGGGACTTACATAAGCCATGGCATACTCAATCTTGGCTCCTTTCACTTCAGCTTTAAACTGGGTAAAGAAGAGATAAGACTTCCCTTGAGGCCTGAAAGGAGAAAGCAGAGCCTTTGTCAGCAGCACAGAGGGTGGAGGTGCAGAGGAGTGAAGGATTCCTGGCTCCTCTCCCTCCCCCCACAGCCACCTCTGGATCTCTCGGAGCTTTTGTGCAGGGCTGGGGGAGAGGGGAACACAGAATTTATAAACCAACAGCTTCCCCAGAAGCATTCCTGGGAGAGGAAACCCCCCTGCAAGATGGAAATCCAGCCAGCCCGGAGCCTCTGCTCAGCACACACCTCCAGATGGAGCAGGAGAAGAGCCCGCTGTCCTCGCTCACGCCGACGTTCATCTGCCACTGCTGCAGGGTAACACAGGATCAGAGTGGGGACAACCCTGCCAGGCCAATCCCCCCGCTCCAGCTGCAGCAGGAGCCCCAAAACAACCCAGCCCCACCCCAGCTGGTGGCCCCCGGGGCTCCCTCCTGGCCACGGTTAGCACCGTGCTCTCACACAGAACAGTTACAGTCCCTCTTCCTGTGAGGATGAGAGAAAGGAGCAGATTCCAGCAGGAATTCCCAGAGAGGAGCCCATTCCAGCAGGAATTCCCAGAAAGGAGCAGATTCCAGCAGGAATTCCCAGAAAGGAGCCATTTCCAGCAGGAATGCCCGGGGCTCACCTCGTTTGTGCCGCCCTGGGCCGAGTAGGTGAAGGTGCAGCTGAAATCCCCCTGCCAGGAGAGAGGAACAGGAGCAGCCTCACTTCAGCTTTTCTTGCACAGAATCCAGGAAACGCTGAGCTTGGGAAAGCCCTCCCAGGCCATCAAGTCCAACGGTGCCCCAGCACTGCTGAGGCCACCACTGGTCCCTGTCCCCAGGCGCCACATCCACCATCCACGTGGCTCTAAATCCACTGTGCCAGGGCCTGAAGTCCCTTTCCATGAGGGATTTTCCCCAATATCCAGCCCGAACCTCCCCTGGCACTCCTGCCTGCAGTGCTGGGGTGAGGATTCCTGTCCTGGCCCAAGGACCCCCAGCCCCTTCTGTGCTGGGGCCTTTCCCTTGCTGAGCCCCCTCCCATGAGGATCCTTCTTTCTCTGAGACCCCCTTCCCCTCTCCGTGCCCTTGGGGAACCCCATCCCTTTGGGAACCCCCCTTCTCTTGGGGGGCCTGATCCACGGCAGGTCCCCATCCCTGGGGGTCTCCTTCCCCTTGAGTACCCCCATTCTCCCCGGGATCCCCTGCCTTTAGAGCCCCCCTTTCCTTGGACATGCCCGTTCTCCCCAGGACCCCCCCGGCTTTGTCTCCCCCTTTGGGGACCCCTTTCTCCCTGGGGACCCCCCCACCCGCTCGCCCCGTCCCCTGCTCCCGTTCAGCCAATCCCCACAGCAGGAGATATGAGTGACGTGAGGCTCAGCCAATCAGCGAATGGCGCGTAGCCTCTTCCCTCCCGGCCGCTCACCAGGCTCCGGGAGAAGGAGTGAACCTCCCCGCCGGGCCGCACGTCGAACTCGGCCGTGCTCGGGGTCGCGTCCGAGGCCGTGCCCGGTCCCGCGGCCGCCCAGGCCGCCAGGCACAGCAGGGCCGCGGGCACCAGCGTGGCCCACGCACGCCGGCAGCTCCTCCCGCTGGGCGCCGCCATCTTGGAAAGGAAGCGCGGGCTATGGCGGCCGGCAGGGCCAGCGCGGCGGCGGCCGCACGGCGGCCATGTTGGGTGTGGGCAGGAGCCCGGGCGGGCCCAACCTGCGGGACTGGGGGACGTGGGGACACCAAGGGACAGCAGAGCAAGGGGCTGAGGACAGAGGGCACAGGGAACCTCGGGGACAAGAGGCCCTGTGGTCAGGATCCAGTAGCTCTCGTTGCGCTTGCCCGTCTGCGCCATGTTGTAGCCCACGAGGAGCGTGGCGTGGGTCACTTTCTGCTGGCCACATGGGCAAGTGAAGATGCCCGGGGGCAGCAGAGCTGGGGTCCAGCTCCCCTTTCCAGGTGGTGGTCCCGATTCCCTGGGCAAGGGGCTCACAAGGGCTCAGCAGCCCAGGCCTGCAGAGGCGGCCCTGCCTCAGTTCACCCTCAAACAGAAACACTACCCAAGTGTAGAATTGGAAATTCCAGCTGCAGCCAGGGGCTGGGAGCAGGAAAATCCTGCATTAGAGGAGAGGGGAGACACAGAAATCAGTGCCAGCTCCGAGCGGGGCTGGAGGAGAAGCAGGGACAGGTTTGTCTGCATGGGCCAGGCCTGAATCCTTCCCCGTGCCCAGCACGGAGCCTGGCTGCCTGTGATTTCACCAAAATCCCTCCACAGGATTCTCCAAGATCGATTTACACCCTTTCCTTTGGGCAGCAGACACACCCAGAGCCCAGCCCTGTGCCCTCCCTGGACACCCCAGTCCTCCTTTGGGGGAGTTACTCTGCATGGCCCAGCACAGAGATCAAGCACCCAGAGTTTCCACTGATGCGATTTTTCCACAGCCAGAGCTGTGGTTGCACCTGTATCCCACCCACTCTGGGAATGGAGATGCCGGGAAGTTTTCCATTCGAGCATCTTTCAGGGCAAGGAGTGACTTTTCTGAGCTAATTTTGTAGCTTGAGAAGTGATTTTGTTTTAAAAATAAGTCCTCAAGAACATCTGTTCTCCCTCCACCTAAAAATAAAGCCCCACAGGGTGGGTTTTGGGAAGAGAAATGCTTCCCAAGCCACTCTCAAGTCCCAAATTCTTGAGGAAGAGTTGTTGTTGCCTGGTTTCCCCAGCACCTGCTGCTTCCTCTGTCATTACCACTCGCTCAGGAAATTAACTCAGCTTCATCCTCCAGCTGCAAATCCTCCACCCAGAGCCTCCCTGCTCGCTTTCCCATCACCTTCCCGCGGGACAGTGGGGTTGGAGCCTCCCACATCATTTGTGTTTCAATCCCCACTGAGCCTGTTCCACATGGAGCAGCTCTGGTTCCTGGGAGATTTCCCAGCTAATTCCCCTCGGGACTCTCCATCCCCCAAAGACGACCAACCCCTTTTTAGGGTGCCAAACCATCCTGCAGCAAGCTGGGGGGACCAGAGGAGCCGACAGATCTGCAAACTCTTCTAGACAAGAGTGTTTCAAGACATTTTAGGAAACACTCGACTCTTCGGGGACAGGAAAAAGCCGTTTAAATTCAGATTAAATTAGTGGAAGCACAGAAACAAACCCTGCAAAAATAAAGCTTCTTACCAGCTGTGAGGGCTGCAGGGCGTTCTTACAGACACATCTCAGAGGTGCAACTTCCTCCACCTGTCCCTCCTTCCACCCCTCTGACCTCAAAACTCACACCTGAGGTGCTCTGCAGCAGCTAAACCACAACTGCAATAATTGGGACAATTTGGGCACAGGGACAAGAAGAGGGGGCAGAATCTGCTGCCAGCCATCCCCAGGAACCCAGAAGCTCCATCTGGAAGAAGCTTTGCATTCAGAGCAGTCCTGCAGCAGCACCCTCAGGGCATTAAGTGCGGGTTAATTAGCAGCAGCTCCCACGGAGGGAGGCACAGCCAGGCCAGGTTTGGGGAGCTCTGGGCTGGGAGGGCGAGCAGGGGCAGCAGCAGCAGGTCCGAGTGTCCCAGGGCAGGCAGGGAGGGAGTGCCCACCCCAGGCTGGTGCTGACTCGCTCAAGGTCAACAACACAGCCCAGGATTCCCAAGCCTCAGCTGCTTGGATCACGCTTCCCCCCCGAGGAACATCAGGAATTTAATATTCTCGCCACTGCTCGGCACAGAAAGAACAGAGCACGCTTGGTTTCAGCAGAGCTGCTCTGGCTGTGGCAGCAGCTGCTTCCTCCCGCCCCCCAGAGCAGCCACCACGTCTCTTTCCAATATTTTAATGAGTCGCTACATCTTACACTCATAATTATAAAAGAATAAGAATCCATAAAAATATTTTCTTTTCATAATACGCACTTAAAATACTCCAGGGCAAGTCAACGTGGTTCATTTGGGTGGGTTTTGTTTGTGTTCTCGTTTGCCCCTGGCAGAACCCTTGGCTTGAGGGGGGATGTGCTCCCCTGAGGTGTGATTGCTCAATCCCCCTCCCCAGAACTGCAGTTCCTGTTGCCCAGGTCAATAAAAACCAGGAGAGAGCATTGCTGAGCAGACGGGCAGGGGGACCAGTCACTGACCCGCAGAGAACTGAAGCACAGCCAATCTCAGTGCACAGGGAAAGCTGGGCAGGGGCCGGGGGGCGGCACACAGAACAGAGGGAGGGAGGGTTTGCATAAATACCATCCATCTCGTGTTGCAAAAACCCAAATGCTGCTGCTGTGAGCTCTGGAGAGAGGCTCTGGCTGTAGCCAGCTGCCAGTGCTACCTGTTGGCACAACTCTGTGAGAGCGGCCATGAGAGGAAGGATCAGGGGACGCCGTTAGCAGCCCCGGCACTTCCTCCATCTGCTCTGCAAGTTTAAACTGGAAAATAGATATTTCTATAAAAAAATGACTAGTGTTGCATGCTTCTGTAGAGCTCTCTTCAGCTGGCAGGGCTCCAGGGTGGCAGCAGGGCCAGGACAGACCAGATCCCCAGGTGAGCTGTAGGTAGTTGTCTCTTCCCTCGCACTCCTGGCTTAAGGCAGCTTCTGATTCGGCTCTTCCGTTTCCAACACAGGCACTGAGTTCTTGCAGGTAAGAGTTTGGGAACTGCACAGGTGCAGTGCAAGGGAAAAAGGATCGAGGAGAGAGAGAGATGGACACAAACCTCAGCCTCGGGACACAGACCACTGTCCATTGATTCCCAGGAGAGAGGGAGTAGCAGCAAAAAAAGCGTTGAACAGCCAGGCTGGAGGAGAGGAGGAGGACGAGCAGCTGAGCAGGGGCAGACCTCCAGCTTGGAAAGTGAGAGAAGGTGGCACTGTCCAAAGGGAAGGTGCCCTCCAGCTTTTCCCCCTGGCCCGAGGTGGGCACTCAGCCCCTTGTGCTCTGGGTTGGACGCTGCCGGGGAGCGGGAGGGCACGGGGCAGGTGAGCTGTCAGTGTCCAGTTTGCAGAGGCTCGTGCTCTCAGAGGTATTCTTGTAGAAAGTGCAGCAGTGTGATTTCGTAGTGCTCTCCTGACTCAGGGCACCGAATACTGTGTCTCTCGTTGGGGTAGATCTGTGCCAGGGCACACAGTGCCATTGGTCACTCAGCAGGGACACAGCTCCGTCCCCCAGCCCTGCTCCTTCCATCCAGCCCTGCTCCTTCCATCCAGCCTTGCTCCCTCCATCCAGCCCTGCTCCCTCTCCCCAGCCCTGCTCCTTCCATCCAGCCCTGCTCCCTCTCCCCAGCCCTGCTCCTTCCATCCAGCCCTGCTCCCTCTCCCCAGCCCTGCTCCCTCTCCCCAGCCCTGCTCCCTCTCCCCAGCCCTGCTCCCTCCCTCCAGCCTCCACCAGGACCAGAAGTGCCAGGGAAGGTCTGGACACCCCTTCCCTCCCTCTCTGCAGCCACCCCTGCCGAGTGGAACAGAAGAGCTCCTGGAGGAGACAAGTTCCAGGCATCAGGGCAGCAGCCCTGCCTGCCCATGACACATGTGCCAGCCACGGAACAGCCACAGTGCCACCTCCCGGCCTGCCCTGCAGTCCAGCCAGGTGCTCACTGTCCCCACGTCACAACACCCTGTGGGGATCTGCCTCCATCTCCTCCCAGCCCCACAACACACAGCAGGCAACTTTCCCCACATTTATGGGACCTTCCCTCCCCACTCCTGCCCCCCTACCTGCAGCTGGTAAGGTTTGCCAGCCCGGATTAGCTGCGATACCAGGAAGTTGGTGTGAAAAAAGTGCACATTTTCATCCAAAAAGCCATGGAGGATCAGCAAACGATTTGGCCTGGACATGGGGTGAGAGATAAGGAAAGAAACAGGATGAGAAACCATCTGGAAAACACAATGAGGCACCAGATAAAAGCTGTGCAGAGAGTTTGAGCAAAGAGCTGCCAGCTGGACAAGCCAAACCCAAACAAGAGCAGCACCACAGCCTCAGGGCCTGGGGGTGCCATGGCCCGGCTGTGCCGAGCTGGGAGGGACCAGAACCCCCCAGACCTTTGGGACTGAGCAGAGCTAGGAGCAGCAGTGGGGCAGCACTCACTCGTTGGGAAGCTTTTCCACGTGCAGTGCCACCGAGCCAGCCTCGTAGCCCTGCTGGTTGTTCTCGGGCACGTCCATGTAGCGCTCGGTGTAGCCGGTGTCGTAGGCCATCCACACGGTGACAGGGGCACCTGCTATGGCAATCTGGCAAAGAGAGGGGCCACCATTAGCCTGCCCAGCAGCACCAGTGCCCCTGCTCTCCTGGAGGGGCTCTGGGCTGTCCTGTCACTCAGAGCAGGGCTCTCCTTCAGCCATCCCACACACAACCCAGGTTCCTCCTCCTGCTGTTCCTCGTGGGTCACAGTGAGAAAAATTCCTGCACATCAGCACTAAAGGGCTCCCCTCTGCAAGGAGGGCTTGTGAATGATCCAGAAACTGTGCTGGGCACTTGGGATGGGGAATAGCACATCTGCCTGTCTGGTAGACCAAGCCCATCCCCAGAGCCATCCTCCCCCAGCCCCAGCCAGGCATGAGCTGCAGGACACAGCACTGGAGTCAGGCAGGCAGGACGGGCAACATCTCCACCTGCCCACCACAGAAACCAAAACAACAATTCCAGCTGCCAAGAGGGACAGGAGCTGAGAGAGCCAAGTGTCCCCAAAGTGCCAGCTCACCTTGAAGACGTTGGGTTTACAGATGAGCCCCATGAGGGACAGGAAGCCCCCGTAGGACCAGCCGTGGATGGCCACCCGGCTCAAGTCGATGAACCCGTATTTTTCTGCTACATAATGTAAACCTTCCACCTGGTCCTCTATCTCCACCTGACCCTACAAGGCAACAAGGAGGCTCATGTTAGTGGACTAGGAAATGAGCAGCACCACCCTTAGGAAGGACAAACACCAGAGATTCCCCAGCACAAGGAGATGTTACCATTTGGTTTTTCAGGGCTCCCTCAAATTTGAGGCCTCGCTGGCATGATCCCCTTCCATCAATCACCACCACAGCATAGCCCAGGGATGCCAACGTGTTCAGCCTCAGGTACTTGATGCCTTTGAAGGAGTTGTTCACCAGCTGCACCTGCACAAGGAGGGAGGAAGAGTTTCAGGGCTGCTGCCTTCCAGTTCCTTCCTGTGTCACTGGAGGATCCTGAGCTGGACAGCAGCCACTCACTGAGCTAGCAGAGCCATGGACATCAAACCACAGGCTGGAAAAGTCATCTGAGGTTTGAAGCAGAGGTCAAACCAGGGACAAAAAGAGCAGGTTTAGATTAGATATTAGGAGGAAGATTTTTGCTGTAATGGTGGTGAAGCCCTGGCACAGGCTGCCCCATCCCTGGATGTGCTCAAGGCCAGGCTGGATCTCTGAACAACCTCAGACAGTGGAAGGGGTGGGACTGGATGGGCTTTAAGGTCACCCCAACCCAAACCATTCCATGATTCCCTGGCAGTTCATTGCTCCCCAAAGTGCAAGTCCTGCAGTGTGGCTGACAGAGCCCTGCCCCCAGCAGCTCCCCTGGGCTCTTACCTGAGGGCCTCCATACACAAAGAGCACCGTGGGGTGTTTCTTGCCAGGCTGCACATCGTGGGGTTTGTAGACCATTCCGTAGAGCTCCACGTCCGACTGCGTGCGGAAGTGGAAGATCTCCGGGGGGACGTAGTCTGGGGGACAGCCTGCACAGGAGGGACACACACAGTGCTGAGGGACTGAGCAGCCTCTGCTCCCACCCCTGAACTCTGTGCACACCTCAACCCTCCTTCAACACCAAACCACAGCGAGGCTCAGCAAAGCCTCTCCCTGGGAAACACGGGGAAGGGATTGCACAGGAAAACCCGCCTGGCTGGAGCTCTCCAACAAGCACTGTGCAGGTGGGAGAGGTGAGAACAGGGATGGGAGGATGTGTTTGCAGCAGGGCTTCAGGTGTACCTAAAACCTTTAAAACTAGAATGGAGCAATCACTGCACCCCAGGTACTTTCCCTTCCCTCTTCAGACAAATCACAAATAAAAAACACCTTGGAGTGTTCAAGGCCAGGCTGCACAGGGCTTGGGAGTGGAAGACATCCCTGTCCATGCCAGTGCATGAGAATAGGGTGAATTTAATGTCCGTTCTCACCTAAATCCTTCAGTGATTCTGCAGCAAAGCCACACCCTTGGGGGTGTGTCAGCTCTGTACACCCTGAGCATTATTTTTGCTCAATGTGTGAAACACCTCAAAAGCCCACAGAGCATTTCCTGGGTGAGCTGACCAGGAGAAATGTCTCCTCCACAGGAAAACACGATTCATGCTCCCTCAGAGAGGAACTCAGACCCTTCCCTCCCCATCACTCTGGGTTCTGCTGGGAGAGCTCTCACTGGAAGGCCCCCTGGACTTTCAGGACTTACTGGCTGCCTCCATCATGCTGGCCCAGAACTTGGGCTGCTTGTGGAGCGGGTCATCATCAGAGCCGCTGAGCTTGTAGATGTGCACGCAGGGAGGAGTGCTCACACTGCTGTAGTGGCTGATGAACATGTCAAAGTTCTGCAAGGAGCACACAGAGTCAGGGAACTGAGCAGAGTCTGCAGTGCCCAGCAGGGCTCAGGACTCTCACTGGCCACCATCACTGCCATGGCAGTCAGGGAATCCAAGAACAACAAACCTGGCTCATGGAGCAGCTGTGGGAGAAGCCTGGCGTGGTGAGGCGCAGGATCTCCCCGGGACACTCGTAGCTCACCACGTACAGGTGGTGCTCCAGCGGGGTGTCCTTCGTGCCTTGGAAGTACACCAGCTTGGTGGCCTCATTGACCCAGATCTGTGCCAGGAGACAGGGCTCAGGGACAGCAGGGACAAGCTCTGCTCCTCTGCCAGCCCAGGACACACCCAGAGCATGGCAGGGGCTTCAGGAGAGCACACACAGCACAGTGCAGTGACACAGAGCAGCCCCTCAGCCTTTCTGCTAAAGATCAAAGCATTTGCTTATTAATGGGCACAAAAAGCTGGGCTTTGTTCCCTGCACGTTAAGAGGAATCCATCCTCTTAACAAGGAACATTCTGTGCTTATATGGCATCCTAGAGGACCAAGGAATCACTGAGAAAATGGGAAAACCTCTCCAAGATGAACCTTTAACCCTGTGGTCACCTCTAACGCAGGTCCCCATGTGCCACATCCACACCCTCCTGACACTCCAGGGCTCCCCACTGCCCTGCACAGCCTGTGCCAGTGCCTGATCACCCTTCCAGTGCAGCCATTCCCATCTCCCACCTCAATCCCCTGGTGCACCCTGAGGCTGCTCCTCTGCTCCTGCCCCTTGTCACCTGGCCCTTGTCACAGCCCAGCCCTCGCCTGGCCACAGCCACAGGCCTGGATTATGAAGGCACAGGTTCCTCTATCCAGTCACCACAGTAATGAATTCCCAGTTGTGGGAGGACCAGTCTAACAGCTCTCACCACCAAACTTTGGGACACTAAAATAGGTTTTTTTACTGTTCAGATAAAGTTGTTTCTAAAAACCACCCAGTCAGGCAGGAACAGAGGTGACAGCTTTTAAATCCTGCATTGATCCAGCACCAGTATCTGAACTGTTTTTCCACGTTACAGTTTCCAAATGCTATTTCTGGCTAACCCACAGTCTGAAGACCCCTGTGAACAGCAAAGGGAAAAACATATCCAACTCAATTGGCCAGGAAAACCAGGCAGAGCCCTGTGGAGCAACAAATGCATCAAAATAATTGCTGCTAACACAATTTTAGCCATAACACATGCAGGGAAGAGCTGTGGCCAAAATCAACAGCATGTACAGTGAGAATCCACATGGGGAGGGACAGCAGGTTAATTGCAGATTGAGGAAAAGCAGCAGAAACCAAAAGCTTGGAGCTGTTGGTCTTTTAAAAAGCGGGAAGTGAAAATCCAGATTAATTGGAAATGAACAGACAAGGTCTTTATTTTGACAGAAATCACCTGGGAGTGTTAAAAGATCAGACTTGGAGTTAATTCCTGAAGCAAAACTGAAACTAGGCTTCTACAAGATTAATAAAAATTAATTTCTGGCTGTTCTGCAAGTGACAACAGATACAGCTTCTCCATATTCTAAATTGCTTTCTATTCCCCAGCTGCCTTCTTCCTAAAGGCTCTGCTGAGGGATCAGCTGGAGACCAAGAGTTCACTCCGAGTGCCAGGACACATTTCCACATTGCAGGAACTCACTGGAGTTAAAATGCCTCAGCAAAGCAAAAATCCCCAGCTTCTCCACAAAATGGCTCTTTGTTGCTCTTAAACCTCAGACTTGTGTCCTTTTTTATGGGCTGACCCACTCCTGGGATTTGCCTAAGGAGCAATCTGGAGTCTGATTAAGAAGGCAATCAGATCCATGTGCGCTGGCCTACAGCACTTCTGGGGAAAGCAGAGGCAGCAATAACACAGCAACAAAATGAAGCTCAGGCAGTTCCAGCAGGTCCCAGGCGTGAGGGAGGACTCAGGCCAGGGCTGGGGGCAGACAGAGCAGAGCTGAGACACTGCAAGAGAATAAAAATAACCCCTACCTTGGAGCCATGCCTGGCCAGCACCTCCCACTCCCCAGCAGTCAGGGCAACCTCCTCCTTGATGGGACATTTGAAATCATCTGCAGGAGAGAGCACGAGCATCAAGCACTGCCCTCCCTCCCCAAGGGACAGCCCAGGACAGGGGAGCTGCAGGGCTGCACCTCACCCTCACTGTGGACACAGGGCTGCAGCCAGTCGTGGCTGCCTGGCTTCAGCACTGCTGTCACCCTGTACAGGTGACAGAAGCCTGTCTTGCACTCGTTGGCTCGGATAAAGCACAGCTCTTCCTCCTCCCCCTCCGGCTGGATGAAAGGATAGAAGATGTCATGAACCTGCCACACAAGATGAGAAACCTGTGAGTGATTTGATTCATCAAACCCCTGATTCGACACCAAACTTGGAAGCACTGAGCAGCAAAGCCCTGAGTAAGGACTTGACTGGACAGCCAATCAACCTGAGATTGGTTAATGAGGGGAGGAAGGGGCAGCCTGTGCTCTGCTCTTACATTTATCCACACATCAGTGGTTTCTTCATAGATCACAAATGGCTGGACATTTTCTGGCACAGTTTTGGCAAATTCAGCACGCTGCTCCTCATTTTCTGGGACTGGAATAAAGAGTGCTGGAGGCAGGAGGACGAGCTGGAGCCGCTGCTGAGGTCTGTCTAGGAACATAGCCCAGGCACTGGGGAAACAAGTCAGAGGTGAATGTCAGTACCACAGAAGAGAGATCCCTTTCCTTCACTCAGAACATGCAACCCCTCTCTTCCCTCCTGCTGCCAGAAAGGATTTGGGCATCTGAATGCAAAGCTTTTCTCATCACTGCTGCTTTCTAATCCCCTGGAAGCTGTGCCAACACACACGTACTGCCAGACAGCTCTGCTATTTCACAGGGGCATCGCTCCGAGATGTCTGACAGATTTGCCAGCTCCTGTTCCAAGGGAGCACTGCCACCAGAGCCCTGGCTCCAGAATGGAGCTGCTCCTTGGACACCTCTCCATCAGGAGCCCTGTCTGTGCTCAGCTCAAGTGATCAGCCTGCAGGAGCTGTGCCTGCAGCCTCCTCTCTGCTGAGGCAGGGACAGGCTCAGACCCAGCACCAGCAGCTGCGGAAGGAGCTGCTGCAGCCCCAGCCCTGCTCCCCCTCCAAGAGAGTCCCTGCAAGGGGCTGCACTGCAGCCTCTCAGCATGGTAGATGGCAAAGCAGGGCCACCCCAGGGCCTGCGAGTCCTGGCAGTTTCACCATCAAAGACAGATTTTAAGAGCCAGCTCTCCCCCAGAGCCACAGGATTTCAGGAACTGAGATATTCAGCACATTTAGATAAGCTCTGGTGCAGAACATCACAATCACCTCTGGGATTACCTGCTGGAAAGCTCTCTAAATTTCCTTTCCAGAGCAGAAAATTAATGACAAGTTACAAAATGCCACCTTCAAAGACAGCCAAGTCACCTTAACTTAATCTGCACACACACCAGTTAACAGCCAAGCAAGCTTGGGAGGGGGAAAATTCAGAACTTTAAAATTTCAATCAGATTGGGGTGAACTCTTAACTCTTCAGCCCAGACTGTGTATCTCATTTGGAGCAATATCCAGTCCCAGAGCAGCCCTTCCCTTTGGACACACTGCACAAAGGATGTGGCACCACAGAGCCTGCCCTGTGATTCAGGCTTTGATGACAAAACTGTGCCAAGGAACAAAGACAGAACTGCCCACAGACACCCCCATTTACAGCAGGAAACACGTTGTACCTGTGTCAAACACCTCCAGCTCCACACAGAGTTCCCCAGGACTGCCCACTTAATGCATCAATGTCACTTAGCTCTGGCTGTGACAAACCCCACAGCCTGTCACTGCTCTGCTTCACTCCTTTCAGGATGTTACTGAAGAAGCCAAATATTCCTGTGCCATTTCTGGCACTCAGGGCTCTAAAACCAGGTCATGGACACAGCATGTCGAGGGTCTGCAAGCTGAGGAGCCCTTGGCAGAGTTATTTTGGGAGGAAAATGGACTCACTATTTGCCATCCCGGGTCCATCCAGCACGGGCAATGTACTCCACAGTGGGAAACAAGGCAGCAAAGGGTTGCACCAGCTCTTTGTCCTGAGCACACACAATCTGCAGCAAAACCAAGGCCCAACATCAAATCAGAGCAGCAGGGCTCATCACCTCCTCCCAGGGAAGCTCAGGGAGATGGCACAACAAGGAAGTTTAGCTACTGCCAGGGTCAGGCCAGGAGAAGCAAGCCTTGCTACAAAGAGCAGGAAGAGAAGGGAAAAACAGGCTTCAAAGCAAAATGATTTTGGCTTTCAGCCACAGGAAAGGACACTGGCAGGGACTGAAGCCCTGGATTTGACCTGGCTCCAGCCCTCCTGTCTTTTGTACCAGCCCCACTTTCCCCTTCCCTCCACATTCCCAGCTGAATCACTCCCAGAATGATTCTCCTCAGCATCTGCAAATCTTTCTAATTCTTGGATAAACACATTAGAGAAGCAGGTATTACAAGAGAATAAAAACCCCAGACTAACACTATGTAGGATTTCTCAATGACCTTGTTTTAATTCTAGGGAGCTTCAGAAACCCTCCTGTGCAATGTCCCCTCGTGAGTTATCACTTACCTTACCCTTGCTGTCTGTTTTAAATTCTGCCAGTTTCAATGTAATCTTGGGGTTTTTGCTGCCTGCAGAGAAGAAGTGAAGAAACACCAAGATGATCAAGCTGAACATTCTGTGGTTACACAAAACACAGCTCCTAAAGGAGAACAGCTCCTGGTCCTACTGAAATGGCTCTGTGTGAATTTACAAATATCAAATATGCATGTGAGCAAACACCAGAGTCATTCTGGGAATGGGAACAGTTTGCTTTGCCTTCCCTAGCTGGCTGTGCATGTTCCCAGGAGGGAGAGGAAAGATGGGATTCTGAATTTATTCCACAGTACACCACCAGACATATTCACTTCCTCAGCAATCCTTTCTTTTAGGGCTGGGATTTAAAGTTCAGCCTTTCTTGCAGTGGATTTTGGGATCGGAGAGTCAATTAGGTCTCAATTTTTACAACCTGTTCCTACATCCCAGTAAGTGCCCAGCGTAATGATGCAAAGTTTACAGCCCCAGTTTCACTGCTGCTTCCAGCAGGAGTGCAGAGCTGCCTCAGCAGCCCCTGTGCCTCACTCACCTGTCCTGGGGTACCGATAGGAATCTGTTTTTCTCTCCTCCAAGGCAGGTGAAGGAACATGAATTATCTCCACCTCTGACTCATCCACTTCCTCATACAAGATCCGCAGTGTTTTTAAATCCTCTGAACCTGGGACAGAGAGCAGAAATGTTTGCAACAGCATTTCCTGCTGGTTCTGGCTTGCCTGGAGCACTGGTGCAGAGAGAACACCTGTACAGCTCTCAGGGAGCACCTGCAAACACTCCACAACACAATGTCCCCAGCGCTTTGTTCCTTCAGCTGATCTCCCCAGGAACAGCCCAAACCCAGGCCAAAGGAAAATCCTGCTCAGAAGCTCATTCCTAGCAGGAGGCAGCACACAGTGCAGGATTTGATGAGCAGAACAGTGACTGACCTTCTGTGGAAGCTGTGGGACACCACCAATAGCCCGTGAACCGATCAAACTCTTCCTGAATGACAAAAGTGGCCACACCAGCAGACTTGGGGTCATCCAGAACATTGGACAAGCCTGGAGAGAAACAAAGACAAGACAGCATTTGCATTTTGCATTCACATCTCCTTGGAAAATGCTGACCCAAAATGCATTTGTAAGAAACGAGCCAGGACTGTGGGCATGGCAGATCCTCAGCAGGGATCCCCCTGTGGGGCTGCAGGAAGCCCTGGTACCTTTATGGCAGAATGTCCCTGTACCTCTGTGGCACAATGTCACCAACAGCTTTGTGGCAGAATGTCCCTGAATCTTTATGGCACAATGTCCTCAATACCTTTATGGCAGAATGTCCCCAATACCTTTGTGGCAGAATGTCCCTGAATCTTTATGGCACAATGTCCCCAATACCTTTGTGGCAGGATATCCCTGATACCTTTATGTCAGAATGTCCCCAATACCTTTGTGGCAGAATGTCCCTGTACCTTTGTGGCACAATGTCACCAGTACCTTTGTGGCAGAACGTCATCCGCCGCTCCTCGCCCGTCTCGATGTTTGCCACCCACAGGTCGTTGTTGTTGATGAAGGAGAAGAAGGCTGGGTCAGCAGGGCAGATTTTGGGATCCATCCGTGGCCCCGTGCACTGAGTCTTGATCTCCAGAGGCTTCATTGGAGACACCTACAGCAGAGACACACACAGAGCTGGGTGCCACATGAGCTCTGCAGAGAAAAACCTGACCCAGAGACACTGCACAGCCCGGGGGGTGATGGCAAAGGGGCCCTGACAGGGCACAAGAACAACCACCAAAACCAAATGCATGAAGATGTGGAAGATGTGGAGCAGGTCCAGAGGAGCCACAGAGATGCTCCAAGAGCTGGAGCCCCTCTGGAGCCAGGCTGGGAGAGATGGGAGAGTTCACTGGAGAAGACAAGGACCTGGGGAGATCTCACAGCCCCCTGCAGTGCATGAAGGGGCTCCAGGAGAACCTGTGAGGGTGGGCAGGGCTGGCACAGGGCGCCCAGAGCAGCTCTGGCTGCCCCTGGATCCCTGGCAGTGTCCCAGGCCAGGCTGGGCAGGGCTTGGAGCAGCCTGGGACAGTGGAAGGTGTCCCTGCCATGGCAGAGGTGACACTGGGATGGGCTTTAAGGTCCCTTCCACCCCAGTCCAGCCTGGGATTCCACGTGCAGCCATCTCCCACGCAAACCACCGAGCCCCTCTGAGGAGATGTCCATGGAATCCCTGGCACTCACCATGAAGCCATTCTTTCCCCCATCTCGACAGTGGAAGAGGCTGTTGCTGGCCTGGAAGAGGAACAGGCCACTCTCACTGTGGAAATCATAAGATGTTATCCCAAAGACACCCAGCCTCTTGCGCTCCCTCAGGAGCTCCTCCTCTCTGGAGTACATCCCGTGGTGAGGGGTGGCCTGGAATTGAAGGGAAGGAACATCTGAAAGGATCTGCAAGGACAGGGACATTCACAGGAGTGCTCTGAGCCTGTCTCAAGAGCCTAGCTCAAACAGGCAGCACTGTCAGGATGCAGGTCCCCAATTCCTGCACTCCAGGAGGCCTCAACCCAGCACACCCCCCAAATTTCCCTGCACAGGAGGGCTGAGCTGTGAATCTCTCAGTTCTGCACTTGGCACTTCAGCATGAACTGAGAATAGCTGCGCTTGCTCTGCTTATGCAAATCAGATGTAACCAATTGACTTAATGACGTTATCTGCAGCCTTCACAAACAGTTTCCATGTCAGACACTGCAAACAAAAGTTCTTCCGGGATCTTGAATTACCCTGGAGAGAAGTGGCAGCCCAAATGGGGTCAAGACAGATAAATTCTGTTCCACCAGGAACTTTTTAAGTAGGGAAAAAAAAAAAAAGGCCAACACCCTCCAATGCTGTCAGTGACAAAGGACATGAAGATGCTGAAACCAGGGAGGGGAAAACTCCCTCCCTTTCTGGTGCACTCACAGCAGTGTGAGGCAGAAGCAACAATTTCAACTCAGCAGGAAGGATGAGAGGCACCACACAGATGTCCCCACAGCATCACCACTTTCCCCAGGCACTGCCAGCCCTGGCTCTCCCCACTCTGGCTTACCTGGAAGTGATCCAGCATCTGTTTCCAGGACAGGAGCAGCAAGGCCTCCTTCCGTACCTTTTTGGGAATCTCTGAGTAAAGAAGGGAATTCTCTCTGCTACCATATGGCATTCCTATTAGGAGGACAAGAGCATCATCCTACTTAAGATGAGTTAGCCAGGACAAGGAGGCCCAGGGCAAACTCAAAGACAACTCTGCAAACAGAGGGGCTGGGGCTGCCCAGAGACCTTCACCCACATTCCTTCTCAAGCAGCTCCCAGATCAATCCCAGAACAACATCTAAACTACTCAGATATTGCTTTGTTTGCAATTTTCCTAAGCAAGATTTAACAGTACCCCATCTCTCCAGGATGTATTAGGTCCAGTTTTCCCATCTGTGCCTGCCCTCCGTGTCCCAGATCCTGTCCAAGAGCACCACTCCCTGAACGGGTGACTCAACACCGCTCTCCACGTTTCTCATACAGAAATTTGCTACAGGGACCTGCTTCAGGCCACGGCAGCAGCTTGCAAGGGGGAAAGGAAAAGCTTGGAAGCTCCAGAGAGCCCATTCAAATGTGGAACAGTATCCTACAGAGTCAAAAGACCTTGTCATTTTACACAAGCCTTTGACTGTGGTTATCAAATGAGCTCCTGGCCTTCATCCAACTTCCAAAACAACCATCAAATATCCTGACGGTGATTTTGACAGTTTCCACAAAAACAAAGACCATGAACTTGCTCTCTGCTTATGCTGCAGAGACTCCCTGGATCAGAAATTCACACAGGGATATGTGCCCTGATACTGCCTACTCTGCACATGTTCTGGGCAGAACAGAGGGATTTCTGAGCTGGCTGACCCAGCAGTAGTTACTTCAAATTAAAACTGAAATATTAATAAGTGCTCAGGAAGCAGAGCAATATGTGAGGATCTAATCCTTAGAGATGCAGGAACACCAAAGTGCTGAGCATGTGGTGTTTAACATAAGCAGCATCTGCCACCATACAACAGCAAACTCAGCAGGGATGGCCCAGGAATGATTGAAGATGGCCAGAGAGGAAAAACTGCAGAGAGGAACAAATGACTGGACACACACATGTGACACCCAGGCACTGTGACCTGGACTTCCCCTCCCCTTCTGTCAGAACTTTCTCCACTGACTTCAGGCTGACTACAATCAATTGGCATTTACAAGGAAAATGTTGCCTTGCTCCCCACAAGACAGTTTACTTTGCTTCCAAGTGAAATATTTGAGCCTACAGCAAAGTTCATCAGGAGTCTCCATCCACTGCTCAGTTTCATTTAAACGCTTGAAAATGTTATTTAATGCTGGGGCAGTGACAGCACACTGAGTTAAACACTTGTGAACTCCCAGAGAAGCTGTGGCTGCCCCATCCCTGGGAGTGCCCATTATTGTGGCAAAAGAATCAGCATTTCAATCAGCATTTACCTTTTCTTAGGGACATCTGAGAAGAGGTACTCTGGCATTACCTGGCTGATGCTGATCTTAACTGAGGGATTAATCTGCTCTAAGCCCTGTGCAATTCCTTAAGGAAAGGAACACTGAAAAGGCACCCATGTATCCTCATTCCTGGAACAGTCACACCCTGGCAGAACACCAACCACCCAGTAGCTGGTTTGGTTGCCATTTCATTAAAAAAAATTTAAAATTAGCCACTTAGTTCTTTAATCATCTAGATCAAAACCAGTATCAAAGTGAACTGGAAATACATTCAGCTTTAAATCAAGCCACACTGCTCAGACTTGACAAGAAAAATATGCCAGCTCTGGATCCTGTCCTTCAGAGCAGCACTTGTGTCCCAGGAATTTATGAGAACTACACAAATCAAAGTCACAAATCAAGGCACTGGCACACACAGAAGCTGCTTAGTGACAAAACAAATCAGTCCCTCAAGTCCAGCATCCTACAGTGACCTACACTCCAAACCTGGAAGAAGAAGGAAGAGCAGCAGGGTCACTTCAGGGCAGCAGTCACTGCAGAGCTGCACATCTGGCAATTTTTGTACTGGCCCATAATGATCAGCTCGTGCCCCAAAGCACAACAAACTCTTTATAGCCTATAAAGCTTCCCATGTCACCAGCCACAAAATCATCCAGTTCCTAAAATCCAACAACTCTGTCACTAATTACATTGTGGCTCCATCTGGAACAAGGGACCTGTACAACACAGAATTCTGCTTTCAGTCCCACTGAAGGAAAGGGATATTTCCCTGCAAATGCCAGAACAGCTCACTCCCAGCATAATTCTCTTCCCTGCTCTTGAAAGCATCCTACCTTCTTGACACTTCATAAAGCGGGAGACACCACCACCCCGCCATTAATATGGTGCAACATATAATTAGTCATTACTGACAGCAAATTTCTTGGAAAGTCAGTCTGGTTGATGAAGAAAGTAAATCCAATTTCTCCCAAGCTCCAGAAGGATGAGATAGCCCCATCCCCTGTGTGACAAAGGACACACCACAGCTGATCCCTGCTTTGTGCTTCTTTGGGGCTGGGGGGTCCCTGTCAGTCCCAGGCTCTGCAGAGGACCCTGCAAGCCCTGAGCCACGTTACCCAATCCCAGTTCCCCCACCCCACAGGGGGATCCCTCCCACTCGTTCCTGTGCTGAGTGTGAAGAGCCCCAGGCTGCCCCTGCCTTACCCAGGTAGTAGAGGCGGTGAGAGTGCGGGCTGGACTCCTCAGTTTTCCGGACAAACTGGAAATCATGGGGAGCTTTGTTCACTATCATGCCCGAGTACTTCCTGCTGCTGTGAATAATGTCACGCAGCCCATCCCAAGAATGCTTCTGCACCTGGAATTGGGAAGGCACATCCTCCATCTCCACCACTTCAGAGCTGTCTGAGAGCGTGTCCACTGCAGTCATCCTCGCTTCCCCTTCAGAACTGGGCAAAAAACTGAGGAGAAGTAGACACAATTCAGCCTAAAAATCATGTAGTGCTTCCTGAACTACAGATCCTGGGATTGTCCGCACTCAAGGATTACATTTTAAACATACTAAAGGAAAAGTCCATCTCCCATCCCACATGGAATGCTGCAAATGAAGATATTAACCTCAGCAAACTCCCTGTCCCAGCATGGCTCTAGGAATGAGCTGCTAAAGGAAGCACAAGCAGCAGATCCTGGTGCAGACAAGGAGCAGCTTGACTCAAAGGAAAACCACTCCAGGAATTCGGACAGAGATGTCAGCAAAGCTAAGCTAAACTATCATAAAGGCACACAAACTCCTGGAAGTGGAATCCCCTTCCTATCCCAAAGGAAAACCTGCCCACTGCTTAGGCTAAGCACAGCAATTCACTCACCTGAGGAGATCCTGAGGCCAGCAATGACGTAAGAGAGATGGGGAAACAGGAAGGAAAGGTCTAACTGCTTTGCTAAGAGAGAGGAGGCAGCGGGAGCAGACCCTGGCTGTATCCTGAGAAACGTGGCACACATTCCTCAGACCTGCCAGGGAGCAGGTGGGGAAGGAGAGAACAAGAACCGCCTCCACATTAACACAAATGTTAATTTGAGGTGAGCTGGACCCACAGACTTGCCCAAGGTCAGTGATGTCATCCACTGCAAAGCAGGAATGAGCTGAGGACTAGGGAAACCTGTTTCTGACAGCCCACTTGGGAAGTAGGATGTCCCTCCAAGAAGACATTTGAGGAGTTTTGGAGGCACCTGAAAGAATGTTACAGAGAATTTCAGAAGAACTTCAGTTTACTGGACAAAATTAGCCTGGAGAACTTTGCCCCAAGGAGACAAAATCAGCCTTGTGCAAGGGCTGAAAATGTAACATCCCCTCAGACTCCTAATCCCAAAACTGTACAAAATTGTGCCAAAAGTAACACAAGCACAAGCTCCCAAAATAATTCTGTAGGTACTCCTGGTACCTACAGCCCAGCAGTAAATCCACAGCTTGAAAACGGATAAAGAGGAGCATTTTCCAATCAAGGGCAGGCAGGACGCCCAAGTGAAACCACAGAAGAGAACACCATGGGATGTTGTAAGCTGTGTGTCTGTGGCCTCTGCCTCATCCAGGTTGTCCCCTGCAGCTAAAATCACAGCTGAAGACAGAGGGGCTGCCTGTCAGAAACACATGAGTAACACCATGAAAATCCATGAACTGAGTGCAATTCTCCCAACTCCATCCCACTGCAGGGCAGCTCAGCCAGTTAAATACCCTGGCTTCAGCTCACAGAGCCTGGTGCTTGGGTTACCCTCACCCAGCTGATGAATCCATCTCACTCAGCCAGGCTGGATCCTCACAAGCCAAGTTTAAGCTTTAAAACCAGTCCACAGATGTGATACTGGTACCTGTCCCCAGCTGAACTGCAGCCTGGAGCCCCTTCCAAGCTACACTGCCCTGATTTTATCATGTGAACAGCACAGCTCTCAGCTGGGCACTGCTCTCAGCCTGGTGATTTGGACTCTGGAAAGGAGTGGGAAAGTGGGATAAGCAAAGCAGCCTCCACACAAACTGAGGGGAGTGTTGGGAATTGCCACTGGCACTGCTGGACTCTCCCAAAATCACACAATGGTTAGAACTGGAAGCGACCTTAAAGATCATCTAATTCCAAACCCTGCCATGAGCAGAGGTACCTCCCACTAGAAGGGGAAAAAAAACCTTAAAGCTTAGGTCCTGGCACAATACAGAGGAACAGGAAACTCAGATTTCTGCCTCTGTCACTACAGCCACCTCTGGAAAAAGAGTCAGTCAGTATTTGATAACACTGTGTACATAAGTAAACAAGAACAAGGAGTAACTTATCACAGAGTAATTTGGGGATTACATGACTCAAATGTGAGGTGGATCAAGACAGCAGCTATTAACCATCTAAAGACAGGCACAAGAGCACACTGAAGATCTCCACCTTGCTGAAGCCCTGGCCCTCCTGCCCCACACTGAGGCAGGGATTGACATGACTTAGAGCTGTTGCAGGAACACTGCCCTCTCCACTCCCAAAAACATGGAGCTGCCCCTTGGGGGCCATTTAATGCCACTTGTGTCCTGTCAGGTGAGGTGGGTGAGCCACCAAGCCCTGCTCTGGGGGAAGCTGTCAGTCTGGAGGGGGACCACAAGCACAGGTGGGAAATCAGAACCAGAACAAAACTGTGAAGCTCGATAATGGAAGTGAGTGAAACAAGTTATTGTCCTGAGTCACTTCCTGACTCACAGATCCTGCCACAGAGCTCCATGGGCAGGACTGCACAGATGGGATTGCTCAGAAGCCTCTGAGTGCAGAGTGGCTGCTGCTCTGTGCCAGCTCCAGAGGTGACTGCTGCTCTGTGCCACCTCCAGAGGTGGCTGCTGCTGCTGTGTGCCAGCTCCAGAGGTGGCTGCTGCTGCTGTGCCAGCTCCAGAGGTGGCTGCTGCTGTGTCCCAACTCCAGAGGTGGCTGCTGCTCTGTCCCACAGCACACAGAGGCCACACGGGGACCTGGACGTACCTTCTCCAACTTCCTGCAGTCTCGTTTTCCAGACGAACCCTCTTTATCTTCTGCATTAACTACTCAGAGAGCTGGGCAGGACAGGAAACTGGGGAGGAAGAGGGGAGAAAGGAGATTTCACACAACTGCTGGGTAACAGATCTTCCATAGGTCACATTTCCAGCTGGGCAGGGAGGTACAAATAAATCCTTGGGTTTCATTTCTTGGTCCAAATCTGTTCTGTCAGCACAGTCTGGATTTGAACAGCCCTGATAAATCTGAGAGATTTCATCTGAACAACGAGGCTCAGTGAACTCTGTGGTGTGCCTCGTTCTTTCCCAGAAAATTCTTCTTAAAATCCGAGAATCTTGAGTACTGAACCTTTCTGCCATCCCCTTCCCAAAATCCTGGAATTCTTTCAAGTACCAGGTACTAAAAACTGATAAAACAGAGGTCTGGTCCATGCACTTAGAGGGAAGAGTCAAACAAAGGACACACCATAAGGAGCCAGCCAGAGGGCCACAGTCCCACCTGGGACATAAACAGCACATTTATCTTCCAAGCCTGAATACTGATTCCCTGTGCCTGCTGCCATGAGGAACCCTGGCTGCCCACAGCAATCTGTGGAAGGCGCTTCTCTGCCCGAGGTCCTCTCTCCACAAGTACAAAGGTCTTTAGCTCTGAATCACAGACACACTCAAGAACCGCCACTGCCTTCTGTCGAGGTCCTGCCCTCCCCAAACAGCCAAAATCGCGCTCACAGGGGAGCGGGAGAGACAAAGCATCACAAAGAAACTCCTCGGCTGCAGAGGAGAGCAGGGAGGGAGGAAGCAGCTGCATTCAGCAATTTCAGGGCAGTTTTGGAGGCAGGCATGAAGGGCAGCGGGAGCGATGCTCAGGAATGCTGAGTAACCTGGTCTGAGCTCCCAGCTGACCCTGCCTGAGCAGCGGGTTGGACCAGAGACTCGCCCAGGTCCTGCCAGTCTCGGCTCTTCTGTGATTTTAATGATTCTGAGGAACATCTTAACCCTCGTTGCACCCAGCCCAGATCACGCATTTCACACAAGGAACAGTTAAATCTCGAACCAGGGAAAAAAAAAAAAAAAAGCAACTGAGCGAAATAGACAAAAGAGATCAGGAACCAGCGTGAATCATTCGGGAAGAGCCAGTGGAACACAGGAACAGAGTCACCTACAGGAGCCCTTACAACATGTCCCTGTCGTGGCCGGGAGCTTTAAGATCTCCAAAAATTAAAGCAGCTGAGGGTGGGATAAAGCGGTGGGGATTTCTCCAGAGAGGGATGAGCTCTGGCAAAGGCTGCCAGCAGCCCGGGTCCCTCTGCAGCTCTCGCCGGGAGCTCTGCCCTTGGTGCAGAGCAAAGGCCGGGATTTGGGATGGCAGGAGAGGGGGAATCCCCGGGCAGGGAGCATCCTGTGCCCCCATCTCCCTCAGTGCCGCAGCGGAACAGCAGCGAGCAGCCCCTCACCCGCCGGGGACACGGGACCCCCTCCAAGGGCAGGGGTCACCCCCATCACCCCATCCATGGGCACACACGGGGGAGCGCAGGGCGAACGACCCC